>CM035165.1:58525416-58924748 GCA_020205615.1 Panax quinquefolius | reverse complement strand
AAATATTTCTTCACCCAAAAGGAACTCAACATGCAGCAACAACGCTATTTTTGAACTTTTGAAAGATTATGATAATACCATCCAATACCATCATGGAAAAAAACGAACGTGGTAGGCGACTCATCGAAGTAGAAGATCATATATGGGTACGAAAAGCGATATTGTCAACGAAAGGCCCATTTATGTGACTTACAAAGGATGGAGATAGAATTAAAGACTCTGGGGACCCATGTGATGATGGCGTATATACGAGTAGAACCGACTTTTAATCGATAAAGTTAAAGTCGCTCAAAGCTACGCACCGAACCGATGCGTATGAGAGGAAAAAGTGCAAGAAGGTGCTATGCTTCAAGCAAGAATCGATGAAGAAGGAATACTTGAGTCAACTCTGCACTTTAGGTTCCTAATGACCCGATTTAAAGTATAAAATCATGATGGAGGCGCATAACACAATCACATAATCCATCCTGGAGTAACAAAATGTATCGTGATCTTCGTCCATACAATTTGGTGGAATAATATAAAGAGAGAGATAACGCTGCTTATCTCAAGGTGTCTAACTTGTCAACGAGTTTAAGCAAGCATCATCAAGTACCAAAGGTCCATTGCGTAACCACTTGAAATTCAGAATGGAGGTGGGAGCACATTACCATGGATTTCGCTTACGGCCTTCCTAAGGTTTCTCAAGGCATAGATGCGATTTGGGTCATTGTTGATAGATTGACCAAGTCTCGCTCATTTCTTCTTGACACGAGTAACTTATACACTTGAACGCCTTGTTCAGTATGTATATAAACGAGATTGTAAATTGGCGGTATGCCAAAGATCCATAGTTTCGATCGAGACCCAAGATTCATTTCACAATTTTGGGTTCGTTGCATAAAGCTATGGACACAGATTTATGATTTAGCTTCGCATATCATCCTCGCATGTATGGGCATTCAGAGAGGACTATTAAAACTCTTGAATATTTATTAAGACTCGTCCTCGACTTCAAGGGAAGTTGGGATAAGTTCTTACCATCGTGGAGTTTTCCACAACAACGCTTATCAAGCAAGTATCGCACGGCTCCATTCGAGGCGCTAGTATGGAAGAAAGTGTTGTTCTCCAATATACTTTGATGAGGTGGGTGAAACAACATTGTTGGGACCAGAGTCAGATACGTATGACTACGTAAAAGATTCTAACGATCCGACAACGATAAAAACCTCACAAGATCGATAAAAGAGTTATACCGATCTTCATCGAAAAGGACGAGAATTCGATATCGAGATCATGTGTTATTACGTGTCGCTCCATGGAAAGGAGTTACGAGATTTGGAAAGAGAGGAAAGCTCAATTCTCGATTCATCGGCCCATTTTAATCCTCGATTGAGAGGAACCGTGGGCCTATAGACTCGCCATCGCTCGCAAGTATGTCTCGTGTTCTATAACGCTTTTCACATATCTATGTTAAGTAAATATGAAAGACCCGCACTACATTATCGAAGTTAGAATCGGATCTAAATAGCGTAAGATTTAACGTATGAATAGGTTCCCCGTTAAAATCTTGGATAAGAATGGAACATGTTCTACGCCCAAGGTTATACCTCAAGTCAAAGTTTTCAGGAGGAACCACGATGTTGAGGAAATGACCTCGGAGTTAGAATCTAAAATGAAATCAAGGTATCCTTACCTCTTCAACATACCAAAGTTCGTAGCACTCTAATTTTGAGGGCTTAAATTTCATAAGAAGGGAGGTTGAAGACCCAACTTTTATGAATAAAGATGAATTTTCTATAAATATCATTTTGAATATTATGGAATGAATTTGAAATAATGTTATATTTGTGGGTAATATTTATAAATTTTGCAAAGTACGCAAGTTGTTATATAATATTCGATTGATCGGAATATTCGCTTTAACAGGAATATTCGTAGACAACTAAGACAATCATTGGTGGACCTTACAACGGAATTATTGTCGATTGAGAAAACGACAAAATACTTTATGAAAATAACGACTAAGTTTTACTGTTAACTGTTGAAACAATCTGTTAAAAGTATAGTAATATACATGGTCAGTACAAGTAGTACACAAGATTGATTATTGATGCTTACGTGAGAAGTCACTCAGTTTTGTTCAATTATTGCTACAGTAATTGCTGCATAATATCTCATGTTATTTGATTCAATTATTATCAATATTTTATATGTTATTAAATCAATAATTGAGATGACAAAGTTATTAATATTATTATTTGCAATATTAACGATGTCTAGAAATTCTGTCAATGAGAGGTTTAGTCACCTAATCGCGCGCCAATAGAGAGAAATCCTTATTGGAAAGCCCCCTCTTTCCTGAGAACGACCTGATCGATTAATATTGTGAATTATAATAATGGTGATAAAGTTTGTTTTATTATTATTAAAAATGTAATAAAACAGAAAACGTTTTATATAAAACAGAATACTTTTTATAAAGTTCTAATTTTATTTGATTATAAATAGAATATATTGTATTTTATTATGCATAGTGTTTGTATTGTGTCAGCATAGTAAAAACTTTTTATAAAGTTTTGTTTTATTTGATTATAAATAGAATATATTATATTTTATTGCATAGTGCAACATCAGATCCTTTCCATTCTCCTATAAATAGATGCTTAGTTAGAATTGAAAATCACACCAGATTTAAAGAATTCTTTCTTCTATAATCTTGAACGTATTTCTTTAGAGTTTTAAGAAGCTTTGAAGCGTTTAGAAAATAAGATAAGTTTTCTTCAAGAATATCCTCGCCCTACCAATTAAATACTCTTCTTTTTAAGGTAAGGGGTATTATTTCTTTCAGAAGTCAAGAAGAGAGTTATTTTCTTTCAATACTCGTAAGGTTATTCCATTCCTATTATTATGTCGAATACCCCGTCCCATGCAAAATACCGTGATATTTGGTGAAATTCTTCATATTCCATTCTTTATTAATTTATTGAATAACTGCTTAGCGCTCTATCGTGATGCCCGGTGAATTCGTTGTTATTCCACTCTTTATTATTCTCGTTGAACATCCCGTCTGCAGATTTGATTACGCATGACTTCGGTTCCATTCTTTATTATTATATGTTGGAACATCCTGCCTGCATGCGAATTTCGTATTTACCCGTTCCATTCTTTATTATTCTGTTGAATAATCATTTCACGCGGATTACCGCATCATGCAAAAAATCCATTTATCGTTTACATATTCTATTATACTCACCGTTAAAGTTTTCGGCTTCGCATCTATAAAATTAGTGAATATCCTTAAAATTTGCGCTCATCCAAAGACTTTTCATGGAAATATTCTTCCGAGCATTCTTGAATTTTACTCCACAAAAGTAGTATCATGTCGATAATTTGACGTTATCGAAAGTTAAGCATAAATTAACTTATAAATCTTTAAAATTTATTCTTGAACTTGTTTTATCAATTGTCAAGATCCTCATGTTTATAATATGTTGAAAGTCATCTCATACATGTAGTGCATAGATGGACTTGGTATGATTATGACTCGAGATTATTCTTGTATAATCATAACCGTAATGTTACAAATGATGTGGTAAAAATCCTCATCAAGCGAGTGCATTGATGGACAAGCTTGTTGTCATGATCATAACTATTGATGAATATTACGAATATCCTCGGCTCAGAAGTGCAAGGATGATATGGATTATTTATTGTCGAGTCTCAAATGATAAAAGTAATGAAAACCTTTAAATAATAGAAGATAGTAGATTTTATTCTCTACTCGACTCTTCTAATGGATTAGCTTTTGTTCCGTCATAGCTTAAACTTGATGTTTGTTATATTTTATCGCTTAACACCGCTGAAGGCTAAGGCTAATGATGATTTATTCGCATTATCTTAGTCATAATATTTCTTACTAGGCTAGTTGAGCTCACCTTTTGCTTTCATTGTTCTTCTTGTGAAATGAGAACGAAAGCGGACTAGGGCTCGGGAACTGGAGTGACTATCCCGCATGATAAGATTCGTAGTCCCTCACTATTCTATGAAATAGTGTGATAATAAATGTATTGAGGACTTATTTTGAGTTTGAATAATCGCCTAGAAGACAATATTTGTATTAAAACTCACAAATTACAATGTCAGATATTTAAGGTTGTATTTCAGATTCTCATCACGATTTGGCTACTGTAATAGGTGATGTATACCTATTTTGGGGGCATCACAAAGACCATCTTTTCTATAACTAAAACATACCTTGAAGGATGTGAACAGCTTGGACTTTGTGTCCCTCCTCTACGCATATATACAAAATTTCTAAATAGCAGCTTGTTCCGCTCTCCTGTTGTTGTCAGGTCAGGTCATTGCCGCCGACGCCTTCCCATCATCGCTAAATCTTCTTTTTCTTGAATTTTCCACATTTAATCATTTCTTCTATTATCTCGCCATGATTACCATCGATGTGGTTACTATTTATGGCATGATAATTTCCTCCACGATGGTTATCATTGTTCCAATGACCGTTGCCACCGGTATGATTATTATCATATTGTTGGTCGTTACCTTTTGGTTGGGCTGACTCATTATCGTGCTCCAATAACTGAACCCTATTTACAACATCTGGATATAAACAAAGTTTGTGAGAAATGAGGTATCGACGATCTCGGTTTCAAACCTCTTAGAAACATCCGCGCCATTCTCTCCTCATTATCAACCAAGTGGGATACAAATCCAGACAACTCAAAGAAACTTAGCCTCGCATCGCGACACGGCCATATTGTTTTGTTCCAGCTTGATAAATTCCACCTCCTTCATGTGATTTAATACTTTCGGAAAGTACTTGTCGCTGAACAGCTTCTTTGAACTTCTCTTCAAGACATTTTCGAGTGCGGCAGTCGAGTACGCTTTTATCGATTCCCACCAAGAATCGCCTCTCCTTTGCAATAATGAAGGTAAGAAGGAACCTTTTTCTTCGAGCATCCCAAGACATCAAATATCTTGGTGATATGCTTTATCCACGTCTCTGTCTTAAGTGGTTTTGGCTTTGCCAAAAACTCTGGCGGTCCCAACTCCTTAGCAGTGACTAGTCGTGAGTTGCCAGTGTTTCCACCTACATTATGAACAGGAGTCTCTCTCGTTTGGTGTTGCATAAATTCTAAAAAACTCTTAAATGTACAATCGTTCATTATTTGGTCAGTGTTGTTGTTTGCATGAGGATTATTGCCTTCCTAAAGCACATTATCCTAGTTTTTGATCGGTGGTGACTCAACGGTCTCATGTGCTCCATTGCTTATCTCAACAATTTCAGATGCCATTCTCAAACAATGTCACCAAAACAAGGGTTAATTGACATGCCACATATTATCGTTACACTCTGACCGACCAATTAAATAACAAATAAGCTTAGGTAGGTCATACTAGCGAAGGATTTACCCGTCTCTCCCCTCCTATTTCTAGTCTCATATCTCAGCCAGGGATCATATCACTAAGATTTGAAACCATCTATGACGCCCCCAAAATAGGTATACATCACCCATTCTAAGTCGCTAAATACATGGTACATAAATCAAATACAAACTTCTTTATAAAAATACGACAACAATGTAGCTTAGAGTTTTTACACCTAATATTGTCTCATAGATGTGATTCAAACTCAAATGAAGTCCTCATTACATTTATTACCACACTATTTTATAAAATAGTGAGGACTACTATAGCCACCATCTCGGACCATCACCTGCTCCCCAATTAGTCCCATGCCACGCTCTCATTTCCCCAAGAGAACAATGAAAGTAAAAGGGTGAGCTCAATTAGCCCAAAGAAGAAATAATATGACTAAAATAATATAGACTAAATTATCGTTAGCCTACAACAAAGTTGTTAAACTAATAAACAACAAGTTTAATCAGAAGCAAAAACTAGCAATCCATTAGTAAGAGTCAAGTAGAGCATGATATCTATTATCTTCTATGATTTAAAAGGTTTTTCATCAACTTTATCGCGAGACTCACCTTAATAAATAAACCACATCATCGAATCATCCCTCGCACTACTACCAAAGATATTTATGTAATCATCAAATGGTCATGATTATACCAATAACTTTAGTCATAATCATACCAACAACTTTCCATCAATGCACTACAGGCCAATGAGGACTTTTACCACATCATTTGTAACATTACGAGTCATGATTATACCGAATGATCCCTGGTCATAATCATACTAATCAACAGTTCATCTATGCACGCAAGCCAAAGATGACTTTCATCACAATATAAACATGAGGATGATGACAATGATATAAGCATTAATCAAACGAAATCAAGGATAAATATTAAAACTTTAAATTTATCCAGAGTTTAAAAATATCCAAATTGTCAACATGATACTACTTTGTAGAGTAAAATTCAAGAATAATATTCATGTATCAAAACTAATTTGGACAGAAAGAAATATATTTTTCGGGTGAATAGTACCCCGTGAATAGTACCCTGTGAATAGTACTTCGAGAATAGTACCTCGTGAATAGTACCACAGAATGAAAAGTACCCCAAATACCCGAGTGAATAATATTCAAGTGAATAGTAATCGGTGAATAAGAACCCGTGAATTGTAACTCATGAATAGTAACTCCGGTACTGAAAAGTGTCCCGAATAATTCAATGAATAATATTCGAGTGAATAGTAATCGGGAATATAGTAACCCATAAATAGTAACTCGTGAATAGTATTCCGGCATGAAAAAATCAATAATTATCAAGAAAGCCCAGAATAATATTTCCATGAAAAGATACTGGATGAAGCGCAAATATCAAGGATATTCTACAAATTTCACGGAGTATAGAAGCAATACTTCAATGAAATGAGTGTAGAATTAGGGATACGAAACGAAATAATATTACTTAAATACTACAGAGTATGGAAGAAAATATTATTTCATACTTAATATCGAATCTAAGATAATATCCATACGAATACAAAAAATAATATCTCTTTTGAATATGAAATTAATAATACCCTTTACCTTAGAATAAGATTAGATACTGGAATAGTGAAGTAGCAGACTTCTCTTCTTCTTTCTCTCTATAGCTTTTCACTCTATAGCTTCTCTCTCTATAATTGCTCTTGTGAATCTTAGTGAATTGGTGAGAATGAAATAAGAATGAGCTTCTATTTATAGAAAATAATAGTTTTAATAATTACACGTTTTGGGGTTCGAAATATTACAATATATTACCTTCATCTTTTCCTCTGTTTTTTATTTAGTCCTACAAGTATTACCAAACTTGCACCACCACCTCTAATAGTACATCATGTGAATCAATAGTTCAGTCATGTGAATCAATAGTTCTATACATGTGAAAAAAAATAGTTACAGTATAGTACCTTCATCTATACCTCTATTTTTAATTTAGTCATGCAAGTATTATCAATCTTGCACCACCTCCCCTAATAGTACATGCATGTGAATCAATAATACACACATGTGAACAAATACTTATAAGCATGTGAATTAATAGCAATTATTTGCTCATTTATCCGATTAATTACCCGATTGGTCAATATAACCTCCAGACATCAATTATTATCAAAATAGATGTTGATTTCCATTAACACTAATAATCTCAACACAATGGAACTATCAATTTCATCATTAATCAACACGAACTTATTCATCATTAATATTATAACTCACAATATTTAACAACCAGATCATTCCCAGGAAAGAGGGGGCTTTCCGATAAGGATTTTTCTATCATTACACAATTAGTGTGACCAAACCTCTCCTCAGAGAACTTTCTAGACATTGTCAATATTGCAAATAATAATATGAATAACTTTGTCATCTCAATTATTGATTTAATAATATAAAATATTGATGTTGTGACAATCAATAATATGAGAGATATTATGCAGCAATTACTATAGCAATAATTGAGTATAACTGAGTGACTTCTTACGTAAGCATCAATAATCAATACCGTGTGCTACTATGCAACCATGCATAATACATCAGCATTTTTACCACTCGGGTAGTTCAACAGCTTAACGGTAGAAACTTTCACGTCGTTATTTTTATAAAAAGATAATTATGTCATTTTTTAACTACGACAATACTTCCATTTTGGGGTCCACCAATGATTGTGTCGTCGTACGAATATTCCCTGTTAAAATGAATATTCCCCGACCAATCGAATACTTTATAAAAACTTGTTTACTTTGCAAAATTTATAAATAATATCCACAACTATAATAATATAACAAAATCACACCATAATATTCAAAAATATATTTCGAGAAAAAATTAATCTTTGTTCATAAAAGTTGGGGTCTTACACATACTCCCGTGTATTGGAGAGATAAGGTATGCGTAGTTCACCCCTGATTGGACAAACTGAAGTTATGAGGAAGTGTTTTATCCCTAGTGGGATAAACTGAATGTGTGAAATGTTTTATCCCTGGTGGGACAAACTAAAGTTATGAAAGGTGTAATGAGAAAGGTTTTGAAAACCTGAATTGAGTGATGGATCTAATGATCCAGAACCAGGCTCCTAGTTGGAAAGTGTGTTTGTTCTTGGTGGGCCAAACTGATGTGATGAAAGGTTGTAGGTAGTGAAAGGTTTTGAAAACTTGAATTGACTTGGATCCGATGATCCGTAATCGATGTCGGTTTGCGTAACCTTAGACATAGTACCATTTCACGGTGTCCGACTTGATAAGTTGGGGAAATTCCTCACCATCCATCTCTTGTAATGTGAGGGCTCCTCCTGTCAATACATCCTTGACAACAAACGGGCCTTCCCAGTTTGGGGCGAATTTTCCTTTAGATTAATCTTGGTTGTCAATGACCTTCTTCGAGACCAAGTCATGTTCTTTGAATTGGCATAGTCAAACTTTCTTGTTGTAGGATCCATCGATCCTCTGTTGGTATAACTGACCATGGAAGATGGTTGTGACCCACCTTTCATCTATTACAGACAATTAGTGGTACCGATCTTGTAACCATATGTATTCATCCAGCTGAGCGTCTATCAATACTCTGAGGGATTCCATTTCCACCTCTATGGGGAGCACTGGTAAAAGTATAGTAATACGCGTGGTTGTATAGCAGCACATAGTATTGATTATTGATGCTTACGTAAGAAGTCACTCAGTTAGACTCAATTATTGCTATAGTAATTGCAGCATAATATCTCTCATATTATTGATTGTCAAAGTATCAATATTTTATATTACTAAATCAATAATTGAGATGACAAAGTTATTCATATTATTATTTACAATATTGACGATGTCTAGAAAGTTCTGTCAAGGAGAGGTTTGGTCACCTAATTGCGCGCCAATAGGGAGAAATACTTATCGGAAAGCCCCCTCTTTCCTGGGAATGATCTGGTTCTTAAATATTGTGACTTATAATATTAATGATGAATAATTGTTAAAAGATTAAAAATGTGTTTATTAAAGATAAGTGATTTATGGTAAATATTTATTCAATTTTGATATAAATAGAGGGGTTTGTTATAAGTTCGGCTTATTATTCCACGAGGAGATGTGGTAATTTTTAACCGCTATTGAAGTTATAATAGTAAATCAATATGGATCATCGGTTGAAGATATAATAGTAATCAATATGCATCACTGTGGAAAGTTATAATAGTAAATCAATATGGATCGCTGGTTTAAAGTAAATCAAGATAGACCGTCATTTAAGTTTTAATAGTAAATCAATATGGACCGTCTGCTTAAAAGTGAATTAATCTAGATCGCTCATGACTTAGTTATTATTCAATCCTTTTCCTATAAATAGAAGCTCATTCCTTCATTATTTCTTACTTAATTCACTAAAACTCTAGAGAGAGAAACTATAGAGAGAAAGAAGAAGAGTATTTCGCTATTACACTAGTGCACTCTTCAAATTTTTATCAAGGTAAAGACAAGTGATGAAAATTATCTTCGGCCCGGTGCGAAGAGGAATTTAGAACTACAATTATGATTATGAGTTATTCACATGATTGTGGACAAGAACCTGCTGATTGATGTTACAGGTTTAAAATATTGTCAGGGACTTTTAATACGGAGAAGATAATAGACTTTATGGTCTATTTGACTCTTCTAATGGATTGCTCGTTCCGCTGCAACTATGGTTGAAAAGTTTTATCATCTACCATATAATCTAAATCTCTGATTCATTACTGATGAAGGCTATTGATAATTCAATTATCTTTAGTCGTGATATTCTTTACTGGGCTAGTTGTGGTCACCCTTTTGTTTTACAATTCCTTTCAGGTAATAAGAGTTTAGTTGGGTCGAGCGGGGGTAACAGGGGAATAGAATGGTGGTCGATAGCTGTTGAGGTTTCCCTAAAACACTATGAAAATAATTTTATTAAAAATTTTAGATAAGTGTATCGTATTTTTATACATCATTTTACCGTTGATTTTGGTGAACCGAATAGGGTGAGGTGAACCCAACTTTGGAAGGGTGTTTTTCCACTATCATACAAGATGTCTAATGACCTACGACTTCGTGTTATCATAAGATGTGGTTTTATGTGCATGCACTTCATCGATTATATCTATGAGCACTACCTATATAATCTCAGAGTTTGGTTGAAATATAATTCTCAATCGAAGACAACGAAGATAATTATATGTCAATAGAAGACTCACCATTAGAAAGAACATGATAGTAATCTTCTGGTTTTTCTTTGGGGTTTATTGGGTCAACCAATGATAATTCTCGAGTCATATGATATCTATCATAACTTAGATGCATGGCCTCCCATGTACGAAGGTTTCCTTGAGCTTTTTCCAAAGATTTTAATTTTTAAAACAGTTATTGATTATATCTTTATGTAAGGTACCTTTGTAAGGTATCACTGTGAGATGTTATCCAAGTAAAGGGATGAGAGTTACAGTTAGTATACACAACATATGTGTTGTCGTACTCTACACAACAGTTCAACAGTTGTATAAATGAAGTTTGTATTTCATTTCTGTAGTGTGATATCTGGGAACTCAGAATGGGTCGTGTGGACCTATTTTGGGGACATCACACCTGTGGTTTGTTTGATTACCAATTTGGAATCTCCAAATATAGTTAACCGTCTGACACCCATGGATTGGGCTAGTTTCAACCCCATGATACAACCTTCATACTCAGCTGTGTTGTTGGTGTTGACAAACTACAATTTGATGGCAACATGATATCGCTTTCTCCTAATTGATACTAGAACGGCTCCACCCGTAACCTTCTATGTTTATACCCATAAAAATACATCCTCCATGATTGGTGTGTGTATTGCTCGATGGTGTTCTTTGAATTATCATTACTCCTTCATCGGGGAAGTAAGTTTCCAAATGTTTTAAATCCCCTGAAGGTGCGGAGGCCTGTTGATCCGTAATTCCTTGACCTTTGATAAACTTTTGAGTAACGTAGATGATGATAAATTGTCGTAGGATCAACCGCCATTCGACAAATCAATAATTCAACATAGGTTTATCAACACATACTGAGAGGATTCAAGCGGATATGAGATGGGTTGTGTGACCATGGAGATAATGATGTAATTTCATGGAAGCCCATGCAAAAGCACAACAAGTTTTCTTAATCGAGTGTACTTGTGTTCACCGTCAATAATCTTTTATCGAGATAATAGATAGTTCTTTCGCCTCTATAATCTTTTTTTGTCCCAACATGCAAACCTATGGTATTGTCATTAATCGACAGTACATAAATGGGGAAACACCATCCTCGGAGGTACCAAAATAGAGCTTTGATTAGTCGCTTTTGATGGAAAGGAATGCTTTTTGACATTTTCGCTCCATTTCTTGGAGGAGTTCTTCCTTAGAAACTTGAAGATAGGATCACAAAGTTGTCGTGAGTCGAGATGAATCAATCGATGAAATCGATTCTTTCCAAAAAATCCTCGATTTCTCTCGTCTCTGGCTTTGGACATTTCGTGATGGCCTCGGATTTTTGCGCAGATCTAGCTCAATGCCTTTATAGCTTACTAGGAATCCTAGCAACTTGCCTAATTTAACGCCAAAGGCACATTTGGCCAGGTTCAACTTCAAGTTATACTTACACAACTGGCTGAAGAGCTTTTTGGGATGATCTAGATGGTCTTCTCTCTTCGATTCGACAATGATGTCATCCACATGTACTTCTATCTATTTGTGCATTAGATCGTGGAAAAGAGCCATCATGGCTCGCTGATAGGTAGCTCTGTCATTGATGAGGCCAAATGTCAATCGTCTGTAGTAAAAGGTTCCCCAAGGAGTGATGAATGCAGTTTTCTCACGATCCTCTTCATCAACCATGATTTGATGCTACCCAGCAAAGCAGTCAACAAAGAAGTACATGTCATACTGAGCTGTATTGTTAATGAGTTTGTGGATAAACGGTACGGGAAAGCTATCTTTGAGGCAAGCTTTGTTTAGATCCCTGTAATCCACGCAAACTCACACCTTCCCTTTGGGTTTTGGTAGGGGGACTACGTTGGATAGCCACTCAAGGTATGTTGAAACCATGATGATGCCGACTTGAAATTATTTCATAATTTCTTGTTTGATCTTCAAACTCCACTCAGCTTTAAATTGCCTGAGTTTCTGTCTGACTGGATTGAATCCCTCTTTGATGGGAAGGCGATGAATGACAATGTCAACTTGACAAACCAACCATGTCTTTATGAGACCATGCAAACACATCATGGAATCGGGTCAATAGAGTAAACATATCATTCCTTTGGCTTGGAGTAAGGTCCGTACCAATCTGGATTTGTTTGGGATTTTTTAAGGTTCCAACGTTAAAAGAGGTGGTTTGATCAAGATTTGGTTTGGGTTTATCTTCGACCCATTCTTTGATCTCCTGAGGTATCTCATAGTCCTCTTGTTCAATCTCCATCAAGTTAGAGTCTAACTTTACATCAAAGTTGCAGTCCTTAAGAAGAATACGTACCTCATCAGCAAGTTTAGGCATATTTAACTTTATAGTCCTGAAATAAAATGCTTTCACTTAATATATGAAAATGTTTAATCATACAAAGTGTTAGCATAAAATGACAAAAGCAACTGCTAATACTATACAACAAAAGTAAGCAGTTATTTCTATCTACAGGGCAGAGGGAGTTTCTGCCCTTTTTACCCTTGTCAGAAAATGCAAGGAGTGCTACTCCAATTGCCAAGGGTCAAGTCCTGGTGGACAGCTGTGATGAAGGGGCTGTTATTGTCCTCCTTCTCTTGAATGATGTCCATGATGTCTGGACAGTCGTTATATAAGATATCCTTGTTCATACCCTTAGTATGTGCCAGGAAGTACATCTTTGATAACCGCCTCTTAATGTCTTATTTACGTCTTTGATTCCTTTCCTCCACATCTGGGTCAGGAATCAAGACTTCTTTTCTTTTAACCGGTATCAGCTTAGGAAACAACATAGCTACCATAGAGGCATGAACTTTTCGTAGAGGCTATACAAGATTAGCACCAGTAGGTTTAGGCAACCGCCTTGTAGATGAAGGAACTGTATGCTACAGTGCGTGTTCCCGGATCGAGCTAAAGGAGTAGCCTAGTCCGGTTGTCCCCGTGCTCCGTCGAGAACTTGAATTGGACATTTGATTCCTTGTTGATCCTTTCCTAACCCTTGTTCGTGATGAAACCCAAGGATATCATTTCTCGACTTGGTCGACATTACTCTGCATTTAAAAAACTCGGGTTTCAGAGGTGGAGCCCCAATGGGTTCATAATGAGTGTTGCTCACCTCAAGGGCCTGGAAGCTGACAGGCTCAACTTCATTCAAACTGATAAGGGATATATCACTTTGAACAGGGCATTCTGGCTCAGCACTGACAGTGACCAGATTACTGTTGATGATATACTTGAGTTGCTGATGAAGAGTGGATGGGACGGCTCCTGCTATATGAATCCAAGGTCTTCCCAATAATAAATTATATCATGTAGTGATTTTGAGCACTTGGAAGGATATGTAGAATGTATGCGGATCGATTTCCACTGGTAATTCAATCTCTCTGACATCATTTCGCCGAGATCCATCAAAGGCTTTGATGATTATATGGCTTCTTCGAATCCTGTTGAGATTGATGTTCATTTTTCCCAATGTGGCATAGGGGAAGATGTTTAGGGATGATCCTCTATCTATTAGCATTCCTCCTACCACATATCCGGAAGACATAACCGCTATGTGCAACGATTTGTAATGACCTGTCCCTTCAGGAGGTATGTCATCATCGGTGAAGGATATCACATTCCTATTGAAGATGTGATCAACTAGATGATGGAATTTTTCAACATCCATTATCTTTGGCAAGTGGGCTCCTTCTAATATTTTAAGTAAGACCTTCCGGTGATCTTCTAAAGAGAAAACCAAGTCCATAATAGAGATCTGTTGTGGAGCTTCTTTTAAGCTTTGAACCACCTTGGCTTCATTGTGTCCCATCTTGCAGAGGAATTCTTCAATCTTCTCTCTGGGCACTTTCCCCTTAGATTTGTTGATAGGCTTCATCACTCGTTCAGGGAGATAGAGCGAATTTTATTTGGATACCATAGCAGTTGTGTTTGATGTTGATCCTTCAACCTCTCCATAGTTCCATGGGAGTTTCTTAAGGCTAATGACAGGATACTATGGCCTGAACGACAATATGATTTGCTTTGGTGCAACCACTTTCAAAGGGTTTTCAACTCCTTTGAGCTGAATTAGTTGAATTGTAAGTGGTGTGGCAGCCAAATCTCCTTTAGAGGATATAACTGCTACAACTTCCTTCCATCTTGGAGGAAATGTGTCCCCATTCTCATATGATACAACGTCATTGTCTGCCATTTGCAAGTCAACGTCACAATCATCATGTTTGAATAAGATGACGAGTTCCCAAAGATTCCTCAAAGGTCGTGATCATGAGAGTTGGAGTGGTATCGACATACTCTAAGAGAGATCAAACCTTTTGAGCGTGGGTTGACCGGAGGTAGCATCGCTGTGATTTTTCCTCATTGATCAAGATCTCGCAATATCTCTTCCATCGGCCGACCTAAATAGTTGAATTCCTTTTTCAGGTGAAGTCCCGACGGCTTTATCTTTTGCTTTTCTGGAAAGCTTTTCCTCAAAGGTTTCACTTTCTTAGGTAAGTGATGGAGTACTTGTGATAAGAGAAAGGAGGTTAGCATGCTCTTGACTGAACAATTGCCATGTGACTTGGTGTTGATGAATCACCGCTTTTGCCAGCTTGATCGACTTATTCGCCAAGAGACTTTAACTCTCATTCCATCATGAATCGAACTCCGAATAATCCCATTTATTGGCATTATCCTTTCTAATTTTGGATGAACCACCCATATATTTGAGGTATTTGGAGCTCTCCACCGCCTCGCTGATAATGTTAACCTCCTCTTCCTCGTGTTGAGGGAGAGGGTTGTCTTGAACATGTGGTTGGTCAGGCTTGGTCACCACGATCTCACCATCGCAATTAAATCTCGATCGTATGCTTAAGGGCCCAACAATCCTTAGTGTCATGGCTCGAGCGTTAGCATGATATGCACATTTCTTGCTTATATTGAAACCCTTTCCACTTCGGGTCATTGCGGAAGGAGATAAGTGATTTTCTTCTCGAGATATTAGAAGTTTGATAATGTTTTCAAATGAGTCCCTAAGGGTGTGAACACTCTTGTCGACGTCTGAAAGTTCTCTACTCTTTTTGCAAGGAGGGTTTGAAGACCGTGGCTTGAAAAAGGGGAATAGTTTCTCCTTTAGATAGCAAGTTTTGATTGCCTTTTTATCCTTGTAGATCAAGGAAACATCCTCTTCTTTCTTCTTATGGACCCTCTGGGGGTTGTTCCCATAACTTCCAGATTAGATATGCTCAGCTACGACTTTTAAAGTGACAAGGTCTTGAATCTTCGCCGATTTCAATCCCATTTCGCCCATTTCTTCGCTTAATCATTTTAGAATGGCTTTCCTATTTCAAATAGGACCTTCTCATAAAATGGAGCTTCTTGAATATCTATGAAGGTCATCACCATTTCAGACTCTATCATGGATGCAATAACTTGAGCAGCCAGATGCCTCCATCTTTGGCATACTTCTTGAATGACTCGTTGACATGTTTCTTAACCTTAGTAATTTAATACCGCTCTGGAGCAATCTGAGTTTGGAAGCTGTATTGAGTAAAGAAAGCATGGGCTAACTCCTCCCAGCTATGAACTTTGGAGTTATCCAATCTGGTGTTCCATGCTCTGGCTTCTCTAGTCAGACTTTTCTAAAATAGCTGCATTCCGAGCTTTTCATTCTCGACATTAGATCCGAGCTCTCCAATAAACACTTTTACATGGGTATAAGGATCTCCCAATCCATCATATTTCTCAAAATCCGGAGTCTTGAATTTTTCTGGATAATGAACCCCGGGGAAGATACAAAGGTCTGAATATGAAACACTTCCATGTGTTCTAATCCCTTTTATGGACCGAATGGTCTCTTCCATTTGTAGAACCTTCTTCCGAATATCACCGGTGTCTTGATCTTATTTATGATGGGTGATTTCAGGGGTTTTGTTGGTCTTATCAGTTTGAGACTCAGGTGCTGGAACTTCTCTATCTTGACCTTGGATTCCTCCATGTACAGAGGGTTCCATCCAACTCTTTAATTTGATTGCTTAATCCTTCAAACTCCTCACGAGATACATGAGTAGGATTAGGCTGGCCAGATGTAGCCATGTTTGGCTATAGGCTTAGTGCCTTTTTGGACTTTGAACGGGTAACGGGACTAATCCTTTCCCTACAAAAAAGACTTATGTAGTTTAGTCTGGGGAAATGGGGAAATGTTACAAGCTACGTAATGTATCCATTTTTTAGGAGTATTATCCTGCAAAACGGATGTCAGCCATTTGAATGACAGGATAACATGACAGGTTTTGATATGAAAAGGGAATGCATGTTCACATATTCAATTATATTTTCCATTACATTGAGATTGACATGGAAATGAAATTACAAGTAATTGAAATGGGAAGGTATGAAGAGACTTCCCTCCATGTTTGGTTTATCAGAAGCTGACCTATCTTAGGTTACTCTCGCAGCTTTTTGGCATGAAGGTCCCTAGATCATCGCAATTTACTTGATGGGAAGTTAATTCGATCTTTCAACTGGAGTGAATCTGGGTGGTGCCTTTCCCGAGCCTCGTGGAATTAGTCTCCCGACGAGTTTAGTAATCAAACATCGACGGGATAGCCTCCTGGTGGAGGGACCACACAACATACATTCACATACATCGCGTCTCACCGTATAGAAATGATGACATGTGCGAAGCACTAATATCACAGGCATATATGCTGTGAAGCACTAAGTGCAGTTAATAAAGCATTAGTATACATTCATTCAAAATGTAAATGCAACCTCCACACATAAGCAGATAAAAGTTTTGAAAAAGCATTGATAGCGGCTTAAGCCCTCTTACTGGATTCCATAGCAGAGTCGCCACCTGTCAACGTCGGGATTTTTATTTATCCCTTTTTGTTCTTGTCTTTTGGTGTTCTCATGTTAGGTGAGATTTGTTTAAAAAGGTCCGATATGTATATATAGACAATTTGACTGTAAGAGTCGCCAGTTGGTATTTTTAAATGGTTGCACCAACTCAACCGAGAAAAGGTTTGCACAAAGACCTAGTGATGTGACACTATTTGACCGGTCTGTAAAACAAAAATTCGTTAGGGTCCTGGGGCTTGATTAAGCGAAGGGAAGGTGTTCGGCACCCAGACTTTCGTGATAACACGGTTACCGCCACTTTTCATTTTAAACTTTTATCTATTTATCTGTGTGTGTAAGTCTATGTGCAGTTGTTTGGAAGTAGTGATATGCCTCATTCGCACCTATATACAAAGGGTTTGACTTTTGTATAAAAGTTCAATTTTAACAAGGTATAGCAGTGATGTTTTGTAAAACAGGTTTTTCAAACCCTTGTGCTCAATAGTAATTGAGGCATTTGATACTTCCATTTTATTATGTGTTTAACTTGAATGCTTTTATTTTTGAGATGCGGAGCATCTTTTGAAAATAAGATACATAGCAATGCCGAATTCATTGTAGGCATGAGAGCCATTTAAGGAAATTCAAACACCGTGAATAATTTACAACCTCGCTGCAGCTGAAAATGTTCATCACGGGAACCGAATCTAGATTCAGGAACTGAATCTGTGATCACATGATTCCTAGGCTCACATGTGAAAACAATATGTACAAAAGCTAGAAAACTGACTAGATTTGAATAAATCTAAGCATTCCAACTTCAAGAATTCAAGTTTAGTCACCATGAATAGGTTAAAGTGAGAAATAGCCAGATTTAGGCAAATCTATCCTACAGGCTAATAAAATAGGTATATATATAAAAGTCAGAATATATATATATATATATATATATATATATATATTCTATAACAATTCATATTCATTTAATTTAATTATTAACTTTGTGGTTAATAACACATCTACCTTCTAATTTTACATCATTATTCGATGTTAAACTTTATATAATGCGAATAAATTAAACTTTTATGTCTTCTTACTTTAATTCCCTAATCAAAACCTTTATCATCTACATGTCTTCAATCAATCTTATTTCATGATTCACTTTATCACCATTATTATAAAATTTTACATTTCAACCAATAACCTTTATATATCGATAACTTTAACATTAGCTTTACAACTCAACATAAAACTATACATCATAAAACATTTAGTACATCTCATGAATCCCTAATCATGTTGAAAAGAAATAACAACTTTAGCTAAAATATTAATCTTCATGTATTATTTATGATCCACGCTATTCAAGTAGCACATAGTATTACCTTCAATCCTTAACATGCAAAATGGTTATTTGCAAGGTTGAGCTTACAAATTTCAAAGAAAATCTAACAGCTTTCATACATCACGAAAGTACATAATAACATGCTCAACATATATCTCATAAACATTGACTAGCATAACATACATGTTACAGTTCATATAACAAGTATAAAGATTGAGTTCATTACTCAATCAGCATGCTTTACTCAATCAACGTAGTTATAAGTTGACTTTAACACTTCATACATTCAACATATATATAACACATCATGCTATTTTCAATAAAGATTTAAAACAGTTAATCACCAACTTCACATAGCAAATAGGAACTGAAAGACTTGCCTTGATCGTTGTTTACCAATAACAGCTTTAATAAATTACAGATATCTGCACTACACGCGTTCTATACAATTATATAATCATTCACATTAACTATTAGTCACATAGAAACACATAGTAGTTGTACCGTAAACTTTACTTTACGTGTAAGACCCCTACTTTTAAGAATAAAGAATAATTTTCTCGAAATATATTTTGAATATTATGGCGTGGATTTTATATAATGTTATAATTGTAGGTAATATTTACAAATTTTTCAAAGTAAGCAAGTGGTTATATAATATTCGATTGGTCGGGGAATATTCATTTTAACAGGGAATATTCATATGACGGCACAATCATTGGTGGACTCCACAACTAAGTATTGTCGTGTAGAAAACCCATGTAATTATCTTTTATAAAAATAACTACGAAAGTGTTACCGTTAAAACCGTTAAACTACCCTTGGTAGTAAAGTACGAAAGAATACGCAGTGGTTGTATAGTAGCACACCAGTATTGATTATCGATGCTTACGTGAGAAGTCATTCAATTATACTCAATTATCGATACTATAATTGTCGATCATATCTCTCATATTATTGATTCAATTATTGTCACAAGATCATCTCGTATAATATTTTTATTATTAAATCAATAATTGAGACGAAAAAGTTATTCATATTATTATTTGCAATATTGACAATGTATAGAAATTCTGTCAATGAGAGGTTTGGTCACCTAATTGCTCGCCAATAAGCAGAAATCCTTATCGTAAAGCCCCCTCTTTCCTGGGAACGACCTGGTTGTTAAATATTGTGAGTTATAATATTAATGATGAATAAGTTGTGTTGATTAAAGATGAAATTGATAGTTCCATTGTGTTGGGACTATTAGTGTTAGTGAAAATCGACATTTATTTCGATAATAATTGATGTCTAGAGGTTATATTGACCAATCGGGTAATTAATCGGATAAATAAGCAGTTAATTGCTATTATTTCACATGCTTATAACTATTTGTTCACATGTGTGTACTATTGATTCACATTCATGTACTATTAGGGGAGGTGGTGCAAGACTGATAATACTTGCATGACTAAATTAAAAATGGAGGAATAATTGAAGGTACTATATTGTAATTAGTTTTTTCACATGATTATACTATTGAGTCACATGATTGAACTATTAATTAACATAATTTACTATTAGGGGAGGTGGTGCAAGTTTGATACTACTTGCAGTACTAAATTAAAAATGAAGAAAAAGATAAAGGTATTGTACTGTAATATTTCGAGCCCCAAAACGTGCAATTATCGAAACTATATTTTCCTATAAATAGAAGCTCATTCTTCATTCATTTCTTACCAATTCACAAAAGCTTTAGAACAATTATTATAGAAAGAAATTATAGAGAGAAAGAAGAAGAGAAGTCTGCTACCTCACTATTTCAGTATCCAGTTTTTCTAAGGTAAGGGGTATTATTCTTTCGTATTCATGAAGAGAGTTATTTTCTTTCAATACTCATAAGGGTTGTTATTCCATTCTTCATTATTATGTTGGAATAACTCGTCATCAAGGCCTCATCGCATGCCCGTGAATTCTCAAGATTATTCCATTCTTTATTATTCTCATTGGAACATCCTCGTCTCGCATGGGATTATGTATGACCTGATTCCATTCTTTATTATTCTGTTGGAACATCCTGTCTGTGTGTATTACACATGACCTGGTTCCATTCTTTATTATTTTGTTGGAACATCTTCTCTATGCGGATTACGCATGACCTGGTTCCATTCTTTATTATTCTGTTGGAATAACCTGTCTATGCAGATTATGCACGCCTGGTGAATTCTTCTATTATTCCATTCTTTATTATTCTGTTGGAATAATAAGTCTACGTGGATTACCGTATGGCGGCAAAAAATCCATTTACGGTTTCATATATTCTATTATACTAAGTTGATTAAAGTTTTGGCTTCTATACTCCATGAAATTAGTGGAATATCCTTGATATTTGCGCTTCATCCAGTATGTTTTCATGGAAATATTCTTCTGAGCATTCTTGAACTTTACTCCACAAAGCAGTATCATGTTGACAATTTGGACGTTATTGATTTCTGGATAAATTAAATTATAAATCTTTACAAATTTATCCTTGAACTTGTTTTATTGAATTCTTATATCATTGTCATCATTCTCATGTTTATAATATGTTGTAAGTTATATGTGGCCTGTAGTGCATAGATGGACTTGGTATGATTATAATCAAGGATTATTCTAGTATAATCATGACCGTAATGTTACAAATGATGTGGTAAAAGTCCTCATCGGGTCAGAGTATTGATGTACAACTTGTTGGCATGATCATGACCATTGATGAATACACGAATATCCTCGGCCGTAGTGCATGGATAATTTGTGGTCGTGATACTAATGAATATCCATGGTCAGAAAAGTGTGGATGATGTGGTTTATTTATTGTCGAGTCTCATCGATAAAAGTGATGAAAACCTTTTTAAATCATAGAAGATAGTAGATTTTATTCTCTACTTGACTCTTCTAATGGATTGCTTGTTCTCATGCGCTTAAACTTGATGTTTATTATATTTTATCGCTTTAACACTCTTGAAGGTCGATGATAATTTATTCTCGCATTATCTTAGTCATAATATTTCTTCCGGGCTAGTTGAGCTCACCTTTCTTTTCACCGTTTCTCTTCAGTGAAATGAGAACGGGCCGGACTAGTCAGAACCAGAGTGATAGTCCGTGATGATAGCATTAGTAGTCCTCACTATTCTCGTTAAATAGTGTGACAATAAATGTAATGAGGACTCCATTGAGTGTGGATATTGTCTAGATGACAATATTCTTATTAAAACTCTTAGATTATGTTTTGTCGTATTTTACACTGATCGTTGTATAATTAAGTTGTATTTAAATTTTGTACCATGTATTTGGCGACTCAAGATGGGTGATGTATACCTATTTTGGGGCGCCATGAGTTAATATCAAAGCTTAGGATATGATCCTAATGAGAGATGTGAGACAAGAACTAGGAGGGAGAGACGGAGAATTCCTTCGCTAGTATGACCTATCTAAGTTTATTTGGTATTTTTTTGGTCAGTCAGAGTATGCGGATCACCAAGATATTTGATATTTTGGGATGCTTCGAGGAGCAAAAGGTTCCATTTGCCACCTTTATGTTGCGAGGAGAGGCAGATTACTGGTGGGAATCGGTAAAGCGTACTCAACCTGCCGCACTGAAGATGTCTTGGGAGAAGTTCCAAGAACTATTCAACGATAAGTATTTTCCCGAAAGTATTCGTCACATGAAAGAGGTAGAGTTCATCAAGTTGGAGCAGAACAATATGACTGTGTCACAAAGACGGGCTAAGTTTGCCGAGTCCTCCCAAATATGCCTCACTTGGTTGATAATGTGGAGAGTATGACACGGTTGTTTCTAAGAGGTTTGAAACCCGAGATACGCCAATACTTACTTTCTCACAAACCGTGTTTGTATTCAAATGTTGTTAATAGGGCTCGCTTATTGGAGCGCGATAACGAGTCAACTCAACCAAGAGAAAGCAAATTTGACAAAATGATAATACTAGTGGTAGCAGTCATCGAAGCGGTGACAACAAACGTGGAGAGAATCAACATGCCAGAAATGGTAACCACTTCAGTGGTAATCATGGCCAAGGCATTAAAAATGGACATTTCAAGAAAAAGAGATTCAACAATGATGGAAAGACGTCAGCACCAGCACCCGTTATTAAGGAAGGAGAACGACCACTAATCATATGCTTCAAATGCAGAGGGGAGGGACATATCAGTCCAAACTGCGCGATGCAGTCCAAAGCGTTTAATAATTGTGGAAGAAAAGGTCACCTCGCCCGATTTTGTCGTACACCAAAGATAAGTCCAGCTAGGATGGAGGAACCAAAGGTCATTCCCCGTAAAAATCAAAGCCTAGAGTTCAAGGAGAGAGCATTTGTCGAATCCTCCCAAAAAAGCAAGGAACCCAACGAGGTCATCACGAGTAAGCTTTATCATAAACTCTAACTAAGTCTATACTTTATTTGATACCGGTTCTACCCATTCTTTTATTTCTCCTACTTGCTACAACGCTTAAATTTGACTCGGAGAAATTAGACTTTGACTTATCTTCAATTGAAACTCCGCTTGGGAGAAACCTTCATTACATCCACTATTTATAAGTCTTGTTTGATTCAAATCGGTAACCGCAAGTTACCTGTCGATCTTATTTCTTTAAAAATACTTGCATTTGACGTGATTCTAGGGATTGATTGGTTAACTACTCATCATGCCAAAATTGATTATTCTCGTAAAGTTGTTAGCTTTCATATTCCTAATCAACCTATTCTGCGAATTCAAGCAACCAAACCATTAAAACCAACAACGGTCATCTCAAGCCATAAAGATATTCGTTTATTGAAAAATGGATGTCAAGCTTTCTTAGCTCATGTCACAGATTTAAATAAAAATACGTCAGATTTGAAAGATATTTCTATTGTTAATAAATTTCCGACGATTCCCGAAGAACTTCCCGCCTACCCCGTAGCGTGAAATTGAATTTTTATCGACCTTGCGAACCCTGTGACAAAACCCATTTCCAAAGCCACATATCGAATGGCTCCTATTGAACTTCGTGAGTTAAAGACCCAATTGGAGGAATTGTTAGACATCGGTTTCATTCTGGCCCTAAGACGCCTCCTTGGGGTGCTCCTATTCTATTCGTGAAGAAGAAAGATGGAAGTATGCGACTTTGTATTGATTATCTGGAGTTGAATCATGTCACCATCAAAATAGGTACCGCTGCCTCGCATTGATGACCGTTTGACCAGGTTGCAAAGGCGCCAAATTCTTTTCAAAGATTGATATTCGCTTCGGATATCATCATGATTGAAGATTAAAACCGATGACATTCCAAAGACCGCTTTCGAAACTTCGATGACGGGCATTATGAATTCTTAGTCATGTATTTTGGATTGACTAATGCTCATGCTGCCTTCATGGATATGATGAACCGAGTATTCAAGGAATATTTGGATCACTTTGTGGTCGTCTTTATTGATGACATCCTCATATACTCCAAAACCCATGAAGACCATGAGTAACACTTGAGGCTTATACTCTAAAAGCTTCGTGAAAACAAGCTATATGTCAAGTTGAAGAAATGCAAGTTCTGGCTTGAGGAAGTTGCATTCCTTGGGCACGTGATATCAAATCATGGGATATCTATTGACTCGGCAAAGATTGAAGCAATTAAAAGTTGGGAGCATCCTAAATCAGTGATCGAAGTACGTAGCTTTCTCGGCTTAGCTGGTTATTATCGGAGATTCGTAGAAGGGTTTTCTCGAATCGCTACTCCATTAACTTAGCTGACTCAAAAAGATTCAAAATTCGGTTGGAGCGAGGAATATGAGAAAAGTTTTCAAGAACTCAAGAGGAGACTCATTTCAGCACCTGTTCTGACAACACCATCTAGCTCGGAGGGATTTTTCATCTACAGTGATGCTTCAGGCAAAGGGTTAGGATGTGTTCTCATGCAACATGGGAAAGTCATAGCCTATGCCTCACGACAACTCAAAGAATATGAGAGGAATTATCCTACTCATGATCTAGAGTTGGCAGAAGTCGTTTTTGCGTTTAAGATTTGGAGGCATTACCTGTATGGAGAGAAGGTGGAGATCTATACGGATCATAAAAGCCTCAAATATTTCTTCACTCAAAAGGAACTCAACATGCGGCAACGACGATGGCTTGAGTTGTTGAAAGATTATGATCATACCATTCAATACCATCCTGGAAAAACGAACGTAATTGCTGATGCATTGAGTGGAACATCATATGCGGATACGAGTGCATTATTATCATCGCAAAGGCCCATTTTATATGACTTACAAAGGATGGAGATAGAGTTAAAGACTCTAGGGACCCATGTGATGATGGCGAATATACGAGTAGAACTGACTTTAATCGATAAAGTTAAAGCTGCTCAAGCTATAGACCTGGAGCTGATGCGTACGAGGAAGAAAGTGCAAGAAGGTGCTATGTCGGAAGAAAGAATCGATGAAAAAGGAATACTTCAAGTCAACTCCAGACTTTGTGTTCCTAACAACCCTGATTTAAAGTATAAAATCATGATGGAGACACACAACACACCGTTTGTAATCCATCCTGGGAGTACCAAAATGAATCGTGATCTTCGACATACATTTAGGTGGAGCAATATGAAGAAAGAGATAGTGGAGTTTATCCAGAATGGAAGTGGAGTTTATCCAGAATGGAAGTGGGAGCACATTACCATGGATTTTGTTACTGGTCTTCTCAAGGTTTCTCAAGGCATAAATGCAATTTGGGTCATTGTTGATAGATTGACCAAGTCTGCTTATTTCCTACCTATACGAGAAACTTATACACTTCAACGTCTTTCTCGTATGTACATAAATGAGATTGTAAGACTGCATGGTATGCCGGTATCCATAGTATCTGATCAAGACCCAAGATTCACTTCAAGATTTTGGGTTAGTTTGCAAAAAGCTATGGGCACGGATTTACGATTTAGCTCGGTATATCATCCTCGAATTTAACGGCAAATAAAGAGGACTATTCAAACTCTTGAAGATTTATTAAGACTCTGTGTCCTTGACTTCAAAGGAAGTTGGGACAAGTTCTTACCATTGGTGGAGTTTTCCTACAACAATAGTTATCAAGCAAGTATTGGCATGGCTCCATTTAAGGCGTTGTATGGAAGAAAATGTCGTTCTCCATTATGTTGGGATGAGGTGGGTGAAGCAACATTATTGGGACCGAAGTTGGTACGTATGACTACAGAAAAGATTCAAACAATCCGACAACGTATAAAAACCTCATAAGATCGACAAAAGAGTTATGCTGATCTTCATCGAAAGGACGTGGAATTCGATATTGGAGATCATGTGTTGTTACGTGTTGCTCCATGGAAGGGAGTTACGAGATTTGGAAAGAGTGGAAAGCTCAACCCTCAATTCATTGGCCCATTTTTAATCCTCGATCGAGTAGGAACTATGGCCTATAAACTCGCCTTACCGCCAAGTATGTCTCGTGTTCATATCTATGTTACGTAAATATGTGAAAGACCCGAACCACATTATTGAATTTATAACCAGACGAGATAGAGGAAGATTTAACGTATGAAGAGTTACCTATTAAAATCTTGGATAAGAAGGATCATATTCTACGCTCTAAAGTTATACCTCAAGTCAAAGTTTTGTGGAGAAACCACGATGTTGAGGAAATGACCTAGGACTTAGAATTTGAAATGAAATCAAGGTATCCTCACCTTTTCGATATACCAGGTACGTACCCTAATTTCAAGGATGAAATTTCATAAGAAGGGGAGGTTATAAGACCCCAACTTGTATGAATAAAGAATAATTTTCTCGAAATATATTTTTGAATATTATGGTGTGGATTTTATATAATGTTATAGTTGTGGGTAATATTTACAAATTTTGCAAAGTAAGCAAGTGTTTATGTAATATTCGATTGGTCGGGGAATATTCGTTTTAACAGGAAATATTCATGACGACGTCACAATCATTGTTGGACCCACAACGGAGTATATTGTCAGTCGTTAAAAAACGCATATAATTATCTTTTATAAAAATAACTACGAATGTGTTACCGTTAAAACTTTTGAACTACCCAGTAGTAAAAGTACGAAGAATACGTGTGGTTGCATAGTAGCACACTCAGTATTGATTATTGATGCTTACATGAGAAGTCACTCGCTTATATTCAATTATTGCTATAGTAATTGGCCGCATCATATCTCTCATATTATTGATTCAATTATTGTCACAAAGATTATCCGCATAATATTTATTATTATTAAATCAATAATTGAGACGACAAAGTTATTCATATTATTATTTGTAATATTGACAATGTGTAGAAGTTCTGTCAATGAGAGGTTTGGTCACCTAATTGCGCGCCAATAAGGAGAAATCCTTATCGAAAATCCCCCTCTTTCCTAGGAACGACCTGGTTGTTAAATATTGTGAGTTATAATATTAATGATGAATAAGTTGTGTTGATTAAAGATGAAATTGAAATTGATAGTTCCATTGGGTTGGGATTATTAGTATTAGTGGAAATCAACATTTATTTTGATAATAATTGATGTCTGGACGTTATATTGACCAATTGAGTAATTAATCGGATAAATGAGTAATTAATTGCTATTATTTCACATGTTTATAACTATTTGTTCACATGTGTGTACTATTGATTCACATTCATGTACTATTAGGAGAGGTGATGCAAGATTGATAATACTTGCATGACTAAATTAAAAATGGAGGTATAGTTGAAGGTACTATACTGTAAATAGTTTTTTCACTTGATTATACTATTGAGTCACATGATTGAACTATTAATTCACATTATTTACTATTAGGGGATGTGGTGCAAGTTTGATACTACTTGCATGACTAAATTAAAAATGAAGAAAAAGAGGAAGGTATTATACTGTAATATTTTGAGCCCCAAAACGTGCAATTATCGAAACTATATTTTTCTATAAATAGAAGCTCATTCTTCCTTCATTTCTCACCAATTCACAAAAGCTTTAGAGTAATTATTATAGAGAGAAATTATAGAGAGAGAAGAAGAGAAGTCTCGCTACCTCACTATTTCAAAGATCCAGCTTTTCTAAGGTAAGGGTATTATTCTTTCATATTCATGAAGAGAGTTATTTTCTTTCAATACTGTAATGGTTGTTATTCTATTCTTCATTATTTTATTGAATAACTGTCTGCATGGCTCATCATCGCATGCAGTGAATTCTCATTGTTATTCCATTCTTTATTATTCTGTTGAAAAATCCAGTCTATAACGCCCCGAAATCCGATCTATCTTCACACCCGGATTCCGTACGTCACGAGTACATCATTCATCCAACATATATCATTATATACTGAATATAATAACATACATTCTGAATTCCCAGGTTCTAAAACATTATAACCTTTCTCATTACAAATAATGATAATTACATTATTCCTTTCATCTTACAAGAGTGACTTTTATCTGCACCAAGGATACATACAGTTCATTAAACTAGTCTATAGTTTAATTTCCATCTTTCTACTTCAGTTGATCTTCTCGCTCATTCACATTCTGAATGGCACTTCATCTGGATACCGTCTGCTTGATCTATATGGGATCCTTAAGTTCTTCTAACATCGTTCGCTGAAAATATTTTTCATTTAAAGCAAGTGTGAGCATACAAATGCCCAACAAGTCATAATAGTTGAACAAACAACTTCAAGAATTTAAACATTCTTTTCAGACTTCAATAACCGAACAAGGTTACGAAGCAGCTTGAATAATAGGAATAGTCTTGATTCCTACCATCTTAAACTTTAGTCACATTCACTTTGAAATACTTTCATTCTCTATTCTCATTCATACACATCCTGCCTGGCTAGAATCAATAGCACGGACTTAACAATAACGATTCATGTATAAACAGAACATTCTTTTATTGAACAGTTCAAACATAGAACAATTCATCTCATAGAAACACTGAAGTGTTCACATTGTGGCACAAGGCCTCATACGTTCTACCACCTTGCACAAATATTGCACATTCGCACATAGACAGAACTTCTCAAGTTCAACATCTGAGAGGTTTTAGAAACTAGCATTCATTTAAAAATATGAATGAAGTTAGGAAACTTGCCTTACACACAGCTACAACTTACGCTGAACTGCTCATTCCAATCCCTATAACACATAAGAACATAACAAATACACCAATTAGTCGTATACTTGACTTACACATTGGTTTACTTAACTTTACTTCTTAAGGTTCGCGTTCTTACAACTAAGTTTACGCGACCAACTTTCTTTACCGCTTCACGGCTTTATGAATTACGGAGATGTCTTACTCAAAATGTTCATCATCTTCGATGATTTACATTCTTATCTTCTTCTTATACTTCTTTAGGACTCAGCACACATCATTTCTCTACTAGTAGTCCATATGCTACTCTGAGTGGTTTCCCACAAACAACTAACAAACAAGTTCCCGTCTCATCTGTGACGCCCCCAAATCTAGGTTCTCTAACCTCAGATTCAGTGCTCACGATCTATCATCATCATAAGCATTCTATAACTACTACGAAATAATAAACATACATTGTTCATTATAATAAAGTCTCATAAACTGGTCCCAAGGTCTCCATAACCTTAACTTTAAATACACCATTCATAATACAAACAGTTTACTTAAGAAATTCCATCAGATAATAGTTAAATTGACATTCATTCTAAACTACTCATGGATCTTGCCCTTGCCCTTGTTCTTCGTGTTGGATCCTTCGGGCTTAACTGAAATAGATGTCATGATATAGCAAGAGTAAGCAACTAATTTGCTTCGCAAGTTTATATACAAGGGAGATATATCATGACTTAGAAAGAAATATTGCGTTCAATGTTTAACAATAGTATAAGATTGTGAAGGAACATGAATTAATAATCAACAATTGAATATTCGATAATTGAATAACATGAACTGAGTGGTTTTGAATAACCATGAACATTTGCCAAGGTGCTCAGTGATTTAAACTGGTCCTCTTAATAAGTTTTGGTATTCAAGGGGATCAGCCTTTCATACCTCATGATTTATGCATAAACACTTAATAATCCGGCATTGATATCATGCCTTAATCAAATTCATCATTTTATCAATCAAGAGTTCTTATCATATCAATTTAATAAGAACAGCTATTTAAAACACATTTGAGTTAACAAATTTAGACATGCTTGATCTAGCTGATACAATTAGCATTGATCTATTTCATAAACAGTTCATAAATAAAGAACTTTAATTTAATTCACAGTTCAATAGCAATAGAACGAAATTCAATTGCACAAAGTACGAATTTCAATAATCAATATAGACGTGAATAATCATCAATAATTATTCACTAACATGCTTTGAAAATAATAACTCGAGTTTGAGTTAGGAAACTTGCCTCGTCTGTAGATTACGGCTACACAATTAATTTATATCCACTATGCAGTTATATTATCTTCCTTTGAGAGACCTATAGTTAATCTTTCAATTACTCATAGTATAACATTAGATTATGAAATCACATAGATATTATACATTACATTTAGTTCTTATAAACATTATCCTGTCTAGATAATGTTACCATTAATTAACGACTACCTTTAATTCACATAATATTATTAACCTAGATAATATTTAATTCACCTTCTAGTATTATTGGTTCACTAATAATACTTTCATTCACTCACTAATATTATTAATCATTTAATAATATTTTATTTCTTTACTAATGTTATTACATTTAATAACATTTTATTTAATCTCGAATATTATTATTTAATAATATTTTAATCATTTAATAATAATACTTTAATCTAATATTATTAATCTTTTAAATAATATTTTAATCTAAGATTAATATCTTAATCTAATATTATTAATTATTTAATAATATTTTAACGAAATATTAATCTTAATATTTTTATTTACATAACAATATCATCTCCTAATATTATTAATATTATAATAATATTTCAATGACTTATTAAATTATTAAACAATTTATTCTAATTGTTCATCCTTTATTAACCTCTTATTTAATATCCATAAAAGGTCATAAATAATATTTATCATTGCAAATTACCAAAATGCCCTAAGATAGTCATGATATTCCATATTATGATTATTCAGGCACAAAAATCATATTTTTCTCATTAAAGACATCATTTAACTATTTATTTTCTTTTATTCATAACTTAATCATTTTTAGGAAAAATAGCAAACTGATTCCAAAAATTTCCATCTTCTGGATTTTGACAGCATATGAACCAAAAATGATCCCCAAAACTTTAAGGAATTTTAGAAAATGATTTACTATTTTTAAAGTGTCTAAAACACTCGGATCTTGCCCCATTTTTCATAAATTGAGTTTTGCTCAGAAAAATCTGAAATTTGTAGGGTATGCTCTCTTAACATATATGAAGCTACTGTTAAAATTTCGGGATTTTCCAGTGTATACACAGTGAGACATTCTAAGGTTAATATTTCAGAGTCCTTTACGGAAATAGTCATTACGCACAATATATAAATCGAAACGTGTCTGTTCTTTTTCCTACATGTACATAATTTCTCAAGGTACCTCTGTGATTTTTTCCAGATTATTAAAAGACATTTAACTGACCGAAACAGTCCCAAGAAAAACGGGATCAATAACTATTTTAGGGTTTGAACCCTTAACAAACAAAGTTGACTATTTTGGGAAAAACAGTCCCAAAGGTTTCAAAACTTGCTAGATTTGTGTTCTACCACTTGAGTTTACTACATAACTCATGTATCTAGCACCCCCCTCCGACGGATCACAATTCCAAGTTGTAAAACATGAGTTACACAAGATTTAGTGGAAGAAAAACAAGAGTTTTCACCCTTGGAGAACATATGCTCATTTTCTTCCTCTAAGTCTTTGATCTAACACTCAAGATACTTAATTCCCTACATGATGATATGAAGAACTAAGGTACATTGATTATTATACCATAACCCCCACATATGATGAGGAAAAACTGAAAATAAAAGAAGAATAAGTAAAGATAAGGATGAGAACTTCACCTAGTTTTGGTTGCTACCTTTCTTGATCTACCAAAGTAAGTAATAAACTTAGGAGGCATGAAAAAACTAGCACTCCTCTCTCTCTCTCAATTGTTGAACCTCTCTCTCTTTTCTTTCTCTTTGGTTTTCTTTTTGGCAAGCTTAGAAGGAATGAAGAGAAGAAATGAACTAAAAATGAAATAAAAGGATACTTGCAAAAAGTATAGATACACTTAGTGTATCTAGCTATTACCCCCATATCTATTCTTTTGTCCATTGGGTAAAAGCTTTGCATTATTACTTCAATTAGTCTAGACATGATTAAGGGTGCTTTTGCATTATTACTTCAATTAGTCTAGACATGATTAAGGGTGCTTTTGCATTATTACTTCAATTAGTCTAGACATGATTAAGGGTGGCCCTATATGGCTGATCTCTAGCCCATAATGTCCTCCATTTAGCTTTTATTTTAAATGCCCAATTTTGATTAATCAAATGTCTACAATACCCCTAATCTAGTGGGCTAAGTATTGGATTGTATTTTATTTCCTTTGGGCTTCTCCTTTAATTGTTTTGGGCTAGGTAACAAACATAGTCTAGCAATTTTAATATATGATACCCAATTTAATTATTTAGGGTTTCCATTACCAATCATATAAAATTTAATTACTTATACATGTGACTTTAGCCCATAACTTAATTAGGTTTAAAATTATTAGTCACTTGAAATAACAAGATTATCCACTTAAGTTAGTATACATATTAAATACCAACCTTTCATTATTAGCATAACCCTTAGGTTATTTAATAGTCTTACCTAATGTATAATTAGGTTACGAAGCTTTCATTTTAATAAAATCTATAAATGTATGTATCCATAACTATAGTATATATGTTAATTGACTCATGCACCACTTCACATGTGTTGTCACATTTAAATCCTTATATAACACAAAGTTTTAAAATATCAATAATGTGCATAAATATATAGTGACTTAAAATTCACGGTTATTACATCCTCCCCCCCCAGATAAGAATTTCGTCCCCGGAATTACATATAAGGTTACTCAAAAAAGGTGTGGATAATTTCCTCTCATCCTTTCTTGAGTTCCCACGTAGCTTCTTGAAAGACTGGGTTCTCCAAAGGACTTTTACGTAATGTATAACCTTATTTCACAATTTACATTCCTTTCTATCTAAAATTTCAATAGAAATTTCCTCGTCACGACAAATCCTTTTTGACCTAAATTGGCTTGTACGATATCACGTGTTTGTAATCAGGCTTATATGGTCGTAGTATTCGACACATGAAACACATTATGAATATGTTCGATTCGGGAGGTAGAGCTACCTCAAATGCGCCACTTGGCCTATTTTCTTCAAGATCTCGAAAGGTCCAATAAATCTCGGACTTAGTTTACATTTCTTTCCAAACCTTATCTTCCCTTTCCAGGGAGATACTTTCAAAAATGCATAGCTTCCCACCTCAAAATCTCTCTTCTAGCGATGTAAGTTTGCATATTTTTTCTGGCGATCTTGAGCTGCTACAAGTCGGGCTCTTATCACCTTGATGGTCTCTACGGTCTGCTGCACCAGTTCTGGTCCCAACAGTTGATGTTCACCCACTTCATCCCAAAGATAAGGGCGTTACTTTCATTTCCTTCATCTGATTAACTTCGTCATGCGGCGGCATTCCAATGCTGGCGTGATAGCTATTGTTGTATGTGAACTCTACCAATGGAAGATGATCCTCGCAGCTACCCTTGAAGTCCATCACACAAGCTCTGAGCATGTCTTCAAGTGTTTGAATCATCTCTCGCTTTGCCCATCGGTCTGCGGATGATACGTGGTGCTCATCCGTAGCTGCATCCCCATTCTTTCTTGAAGACTCTTCCAGAAGTTTGACGTGAATCTCGGATCCCTATCCTACACAATAGATACTGGTACGCCATGTCTCGAGATAATTTCCTTGATATATAATTTGGGTAGCTGGTCCAGACTTTACCTGATCTTGATCGGAAAAAAGTGAGTCGACTTCGTAAGACGATCTACAATCACCCATAAGGCGTCGTGCCCTTTTTGCGTTGCTGGAAGTCCCACCACAAAATCCATCGTGATGTGATCCCATTTCCACTCTAGAATCTCTAAAGGCTGTAGTAATCCACTCGGTCGTTGATGTTCTGCCTTGACCCTCTGACAAGTTAGACATCTGCTAACGCATTCTGCAACCTCTCTCTTCATGTTTGGCCACCAAAAGTGTTGACGTAAGTCTTGATACATCTTTGTGCTTCCTGGGTGTATCGAGTACCTCGTATTGTGCGCTTCTTGCAGAATCTCTTCTCTTAGTTCTGGTACTAACGGTACCCAAATTCGTCCTTCAAATCTTAGCAATCCGGTGCCATCAGTCTTGTATTTCAATTCATCCCCTTCAGCTAACCGCTTCTTGATGTTGTCGCAATCCTCGTCCTTCTCTTGAGCCCCTTTAATCTTATCTAGTAAAGTTGGGCTCGTTTCAACTGTAAATAATTTCTCGTTGGTCTCTATCAGATACTTAACCTCTAAGTCAAGTCATTCAAAATCTCTCACCAATTCCTCTTGAATGGTCAACTTCAATAATTTCTCTCTATCTTTTCTGCTCAGGGCATCTGCCACTACATTTGCTTTTCCTGGATGGTACAAATTCTCACAATCATAATCCTTGATCAATTCTAGCCATCGACGCTACCTCATATTTAGCTCTTTTTCTGCGTGAAGATATACTTCAGACTCTTGTGATCCGTATATATCTTACACTTCTCACCATACAAATAGTGCCTCCAAATCTTCAAGGCAAAAACTACTACTGCTAATTCCAGGTCATGAGTTGGATAACCCTTCTCATAATCCTTCAGCTGACGTGAAGCGTACGCAATGACCTTGCCATGCATCGTGATCAAGACACGTACCAAGACCCTTGTGTGATGCATCACTATACACTACAAATCCTCCCATGTTGTCTGGTAAGGCCAACACAGGTGCTTGATTGAGCCTCTTCTTCAATTCCATGAAACTCTCTTCACATTTCTCCGTCCAAACAAACTTTACTGTCTTTCTAGTAAGGTTTGTCAACGGCAATGCTATCTTTGACAAATCTTGGATGAATCTTCAATAGTATCCTGCTAATCCCAAGAAACTCCTAATTTCTGTCGGCGTCTTCGGCTGTTCCCAGTTGATAACCGCTTCTACTTTTCTTTTGGATCTCACCGAAACACCATCCTTATCGATAACGCGACCCAAAACTGCACTCTCTCAAGCAACCAAAACTCACACTTGGAGAACTTTGCATACAACTTCTCCCTCCTTAACGTCTCCAACACTTTCCTTAGATGTTCAGCGTGATCTTCCTCTGTCTCTGAATATACCAGATTGTCATCGATGAACATGACAACAAACTTATCCAAATACTGCTTAAACACTCTGTTCATCAAATCCATGAATGCTGTTGGCACATTCGTTAACCCAAAAGACATTACCAGAAACTCAAAGTGTCCATACCGAGTTCTGAATGTCGTCTTTGGAACATCCTCCTGTCTCACCTTTAGTTGGTGATAACCGGTCCTCAAGTCAATTTTTGAAAAGTATTTCGCTCCCTTCAACTGATCAAACAGATCGTCGATCCTGGGCAACGGGTACTTGTTCTTAATAGTGACCTTGTTCAACTCCCGGTAGTCGATACAAACCCTTAATGACCCATCCTTCTTCTTTACGAATAAGACTGGTGCTCCCCACGGTGATACGCTTGGTCGAATGTATCCCTTATCTAACAACTCTTGCAGTTGAACCATCAGTTCCTTCATTTCTACTGGAGCCATACGATACGGCGCTTTGGATACCGGTGATGTCCTTGGTGCCAAATCGATAACAAACTCTATCTCTCTATCTGGTGGCAATCCCGGAATCTCATCTGGGAAAACGTCAATGAATTCCCTTACAATAGGTATCTGACCTAGTTCACCCTCGACTCTGTGGGTATCCACAACGTGAGCCAAATAACCTATACAACCCTTCTTAAGCAACTTCCTTGCTTGCATCATCGTCAGACAACAAGATTGTCTTGGCGATTTACTACCATAAAATACCACCTTTGACTTATTCGGAGTCTTTAGGTGTACGCACTTTTTCTTACAGTCAATGACCGCTCCATGACTTGATAACCAATCCATCCCGAGGATTACATCAAACTCTCCAAGACAAATCGGTATCAAATCCACGTTAAGCTTAAATCCTCTTACATTAGCACAACATTTCCTATGAATGTAGTCTACAGGGATAATTTCTTTGTTTGCTACTTCTACATTCATTGGGTGTTCTAATAGTTCATGAGGTAAACTTAATCTTTGAGCAAATTCATCAGATACGAAAGAACATGAAGCTCCCGAATCGAATAACACATAAGCATTTATATCGTTGATCGAATTATACGACACACCACCTCCCCGGATGCCACGACATCTTGCCTTTATATTGTAATGAATGTCGTCGTCTTTGTCGGTTTGTTTTAGGTTGGGCCGGGTCCTCCACTAGTTGTCTTAGTGTTATTTCCCCTGTTGCCATTCCTGCCATCCATGCTTTTCTTCTTCAGGCAATCCTTGATCCGATGTCCCACTTCACCACAGTTAAAGCAACCTCCTTTCTTCACCTTAGGACAATTTGGTGAGGTATGCCATTCTTGTCCACAGGTATAACATACCGTTTTTCCTTTCAAGCACTCCCCCGAGTGACCTTTTCCATAGTTTCCACACACAGAATTCTTTTGTTGTACACTTCCTTGCTGAATCTCCAAATTGCTACCCCCACTGCTCCATTTTCTCTTCTTGTGGTTGCTACCGCCACTACTAACATTCTGATTCCCACTTTCTACTTTCTTCTTGTTCTTCTCCCGATTGTACTTTGAGACCGCTTCGCTTCCACCTTTCGCTATGAGAGCTTTCTCCAACAGAGTTGAGAATGACGTGATTTAAAAACCGCTACCTTACTGTAAATCCATGGCTTTAGCCCATTTTTAAACCTTCTTGCTTTCCTCACCTCCGTATCCATCTGATGTGAAGCGAATCTGGCCAATTCATTTAACTTTTCAGCGTACTCAGATACTGACATATTTTCCTATTTTAATTCCAAGAACTTGATCTCCATACTCGCTTGTGTACTCTCAGGGAAGTAGTTCTCGAAGAACAACTTCTTGAATGCTTCCCAAGTCACAATTCCAGCCCCGGCTTTGTCCTGGTTGGCCTCCCACCAATAATTAGCCTCACCCTTCATTAAGTAGGTAGCAAAAATTATCTTCTGCTCTTCTGCTACTCTAGCAATAACGAAGGCCTTCTAAATCTCCTTTACCCACGTCTGGGCTTCTATCGGGTCTGCTGTTCCTCTAAACTCCGGTGGTCCTACTGCCTTGAAGTCCTTAAAGTTTACTAGTTGGTTGCCCGCCTGATTTCCTGTAGGTTGAGCTTGATTCCTCATAGCTTCAGCCATCATGTTGATAAAATCTTGCATTGGGTTTTGTTGAGTTCTCGCTGTATTATTAACTGACTCTTCAATCTCTTGGTTCCTTAGTCCACGTCTGGGCGGCATTATCTAGTGAAACAAAATTCTTAACACGTTACTCGGGTTTATTATCATATGAGTACTTAGCATGTAATACGCTATTGTATTCAAACAATCAGGTGATCATTATGTGAGAGTTTTAAGTTACCAAGATTTGGAAGTCTTTCTCCCTGATTAGTGGGTTAAGTTTGTTTTTAAAAAAAAATAATTTCCAATTCAGTCTACTAGATTCACATAACATTAAATAGACAATCTACTATTTAAAATTTTCCAACACATAACATAATAATACTGCATTTATATTCATATACCGATCTTCAGTGACTTACACGATTAATACAAGTATATTTTATAAATGCTACTATCCAATTTTAAACACAAAAGATGGGATTAACTCATAATGATACCTCCCTACAAACACAAATAGGGATACCACCTAACTACCCACTACCTCACACCTGCTGAGGTTTACATCATCATAAAACCTTATTACACAAAAAGGGGTATTAATGCATCTGTCTACAACTGGGTCATAACATAATCATCACTGGTGCCCCTGCTGGGTCACCTGCACAGGCTCCTGGGGAAGCAACTACTCTATAACTCTACGTCGAACGGATCGACTAGACTCTCCTATCTCAGAGTGGGCCCTCCTAGCCCCCTTCTACTTGGCCCAGCCTCATCACTCATCTGCATCTAACGCAAGTCCTAAAGTCTCTACCCTGACATTCAAGGCCTGCAGTGCAATCTTTAATTGGTCCTCCCGCTTGGCCGACTCATGAAATGCCTCCTCCACCCGTATCTTATCGGCAATCTCTATGTCCAACTCAGCTCACATCTCCAGATGCTCTATGCTCAGCTCTCCAGACTTTGCCTTTTCATGATCTAGATGTACCCTCAGCATTGTAACTTGCAACTGGGACTCATCCAATTTTCCCTTCTGTTTGACCACCTCCATCTGGGCTTGAAAAGCCGCATCCTTGTATTGACCTTCGGTGAATTGGAGGGTGTGGTTTTCTACCTCTAATTCCCCCACTCTGCCGTCTAGTTGACTGATCCTCCTCAATAAGTCCCCTACCGGAGGACCGTGAGGGACATCTTCGTGACCCTCATGCTTAATGGGCTCTGTTCAACCGAGTGACTACCATAGCGCTCGTCAGACATCCTACAAACACCATAAATAAAATCAACATCAGTACCACAATAAAATATATTCATTGATAAAATGAAATAATATTTTATTAAGTACCACACAAACTCGATGAATTTCCACAATCCATCTCCTAACATACTCTATAAGAGTTTCTACTAAGGTTATAACCTAGGTTTCGCATTCCTAATATTTATAACCTACAGCTTTGATACCAACCTGTGACGCCCCCAAATCCAGGTTCTCTAACCTTAGATTCATTGCTCACGATCTATCATCATCATAAGCATTCTATAACTACTACGAAATAATAAACATACATTGTTCATTACAATAAAGTCTCATAAACTGGTCCCAAGGTCTCCATAACCTTAACTTTAAATACACCATTCATAATACAAATAGTTTACTTAAGAAATTCCATCAGATAATAGTTAAATTGACATTCATTCTAAACTACTCCTGGATCTTGCCCTTGCCCTTGTTCTTCGTGTTGGATCCTTCGGGCTTAACTGAAATAGATGTCATGATATAGCAAGAGTAAGCAACTAATTTTCTTCGCAAGTTTATATACAAGGGAGATATATCATGACTTAGAAAGAAATATTGCGTTCAATGTTCAACAATAGTATAAGATTGTGAAGGAACATGAATTAATAATCAACAATTGAATATTCGATAATTGAATAACATGAACTAAGTGGTTTTGAATAACCATGAACATTTGCCAAGGTGCTCAGTGATTTAAACTGGTCCTCTTAATAAGTTTTGGTATTCAAGGGGATTAGCCTTTCATACCTCGTGATTTATGCATAAACACTTAATAATCCGGCATTGATATCATGCCTTAATTAAATTCGTCATTTTCTCAATCAAGAGTTCTTATCATATCAATTTAATAAGAACATCTATTTAAAACACATTTGAGTTAACAAATTTAGACATGCTTAATCTAGCTGATACAATTAGCATAGATCTATTTAATAAACAGTTCATAAATAAAGAACTTTAATTTAATTCACAGTTCAATAGCAATAGAACGGAATTCAATTGCACAAAGTGCGAATTTCAATAATCAATATAGACATGAATAATCATCAATAATTATTCACTAACATGCTTTGAAAATAATAACTCGAGTTTGAGTTAGGAAACTTGCCTCGTCATGAGATTACTGACTCACGCAATTAATTTATATCCACTATGCGTTTATATTATCTTCCTTTGAGAGACCTATAGTTAATCTTTCAATTAGTCATAGTATAACATTAGATTATGTAATCACATTGATATTATACATTACATTTAGTTCTTATAAACATTATCCTGTCTAGATAGTGTTACCATTAAATTAACGACTACATTTAATTCACATAATATTATTAACCTAGATAATATTATTATTTTATTCCTTTACTAATGTTATTATATTTAATAACATTTTATTTAATCTCTAATATTATTATTTAATAATATTTTAATCATTTAATAATAATACTTTAATCTAGAATAATATTATTAATCTTTTAATAATATTTTAATCAAAGATTAATATCTTAATCTAATATTAAATTATTTAATAATATTTTAACAAAATTTCTAATCTTAATATTTTAATATTTACATAATCTTAATATTTTCTCCTAATATTATTAATATTATAATAATAATATTTTAATGACTTATTAAATTATTAAACAATTTTATTCTAATTGTTCATCCTTTATTAACTTCTTATTTAATATCCATATAAGGTCATAAATAATATTTATCATTGTAAATTACCAAAATGCCCTAAGATAGTCATGATATTCCATATTATGAGTATTCAAGTACAAAAATCACATTTTTCTCATTAAAGACATCATTTAACTATTTATTTTCTTTTATTCATAACTTAATCATTTTTAGGAAAAATAGCAAACTGATTCCAAAAATTCCCATCTTCTGGATTTTGACAGCATATGAACCAAAAATGATCCCCAAAACTTTCTAGAATATTAGAAAATGATTTACTATTTTTAAAGTGTCTAAAACACTCGGATCTCGCCCCATTTTTCATAAATTGAGTTTTGCTCAGAAAAATCTGAAATTGTTAGGGTATGCTCTCTTAATATATATGAAGCTACTGTAAAAATTTCAGGATTTTCCAATGTATACACAGTGAGACATTCAAAGGTTAATATTTCGGAGTCCTTTACGAAAATAGTCATTACGCACAATATATAACTCGAAACGTGTCCGTTATTTTTCCTACATGTACATAACTTCTCAAGGTACCTCTGTGATTTTTCCCCAATTTTTAAAAGACATTTAACTGACTGAAACAGTCCCAAGAAAAATGGGATCAGTAACTATTTTAGGGTTTGAACCCTTAACAAATAAAGTGGGCTGTTTTGGGAAAAACAGTCCCCAAAGGTTTCAAAACTTGCTAGATTTGTGTTCTACCACTTGAGTTTACTACATAACTCATGTATCTAGCACCCCCCCTCCGACGGATCACAATTCCAAGTTGTAAAACTTGAGTTTCACAAGATTTAGTGGAAGAAAAACAAGAGTTTTCACCCTTGGAGAACATATGCTCATTTTCTTCCTCTAAGTCTTTGATCTAGCACTCAAAATACTTAATTCCCTACATGAAGATATGTAGAACTAAGGTACATTGATTATTAGACCATAACCCCCACATATGATGAGGTAAAAACTGAAAATAAAAGAAGAATAAGTAAAGATAAGGATGAGAACTTCACCTAGTTTTGGTTGCTAACTTTCTTGATCTACCAAAGTAAGTAATAAACTTAGGAGGCATGAACAAACTAGCACTCCTCTCTCTCTCACTCTCTCTCTCTTTCTCAATAGTTGAACCTCTCTCCCTTTTCTTTCTCTTTGGTTTTCTTTTTGGCAAGCTTAGAAGTAACGAAGAGAAGAAATGAACTAAAAATGAAATAAAAGGATACTTGCAAAAAGTATAGATACACTTAGTGTATCTAACTATTACCCCCATATCTATTCTTTTGTCCATTGGGTAAAAGCTTTGCATTATTACTTCAATTAGTCTAGACATGATTAGTTAAGGGGTGCTTTTGCATTATTACTTCAATTAGTCTGAACAGATTATTATAATTGGCCCTATATGGATGATCTCTAGCCTATAATATCCTCCATTTAGCTTTTATTTTAAATGCCCAATTTTGATTAATCAAATATCTACAATACCCCTAATCTAGTGGGCTAAGTATTGGATTGTATTTTATTTTCTTTGGGCTTCTCCTTTAATTGTTTTGGGCTAGGTAATAAACACAGTCTAGCAATTTTAATATATGATACACAATTTAATTATTTCGGGTTTCCATTTCCAATCATATGAAATTTAATTACTTATACATGTGAATTTAGCTCATAACTTAATTAGGTTTAAAATTATTAGTCACTTGAAATAACAAGATTATCCACTTAAGTTAGTATAATATTAAATACCAACCTTTCATTATTACCATAACCCTTAGGTTATTTAATAGTCTTACCTAATGTATAATTAGGTTACGAAGCTTTCATTTTTAATGAAATCTATAAACGTATGTATCTATAACTATAGTATATATGTTAATTGACTCATGCACCACTTCACATGTGTTGTAACATTTAAATCCTTATATAACACAAAGTTTTAAAATATTAATAATGTACATACATATATAGTGACTTAAAATTCACGGTTATTACATCATCTACACTGCCATCACAGTGAGTTAGATCGGTTCCCAGTTTCGTATATACCTTCGCTCTCTGAAGGAATTGTTTAGCCAAGCTCCCATATATCAACCATCAAAGGTTACGATTGTACCACAACTTAACTTTCTCTTAACTTATACGAATTATTAAATTATAATGTTCGTTAAGTTAATTTCTTATTCCTTTTGGCTTTCTGGCAAGTAATTGCCATACCTCAGGATTCATTCTTATCCGACTCACATTCGGCTTTCATTAATCTCATTACCGTTCGATACGGCTTTCTTGATACTATTCGTATCTTACTTACTACATTCATCAACGTCTAATTCATACAACCAGGGTATACTTAGCACGTTCGTCCAATACGAATATGATTCACGAGGATCGTTTACGTATTCAACGTTCACGTTGCTCGTCTCTTAATCTCTCATTCAACCTTTACTCAAGGTTTCAATTGCATTCATCATTATCCATCCCATGAACCCTATGTTCATTATTATTTCTTAATGTCAAAGCCATACGGTTCGCTGTATGCTAAGACCGATCGTTCATCGCAACAACGTTATGCTTCCACTGCCGTCTAAACGCTTATACATTCATCTCTCAATGCCATGTCATAACATCAAAATGTTATACATTAACATCGTCAACCAACGTCTAAGGAATCACAACCATAGCAATCCCTCACATTCGTTTATCGCGACTACGGTCCCCGGACATCGGTTCTGTAACCCGCATCTATATTCTCTGTCTTTTATTCTTGTTTAATCTTTTTGTTCAACCTTTATTAAAGGTTTAAAACACTTGATTAAGTGTTGCATTAGTTGAACATTATGTTCATATTTATTTCTTGCACATCCTCCAAAGAATCGCGAACTAAAAATCTCATTTCCTGGCATTACTTTCTGCACTGGCACAAGGCCTGCTGCGTTTCCCTCCCCTCCTCTCAAGCTGCAAGTGACCTACTTCTCTCTCTCTCTTCCCAGACCAGATTGCAACATGAAGTCTCTTAGTGTGGTCATTTGCCCTTACACTCGAAGATTTTGTCTCAGACATGCGCTGGCTTACGGCCACAAATTAGACTACTTGAGTTCACAACAAGGCAAACTCTTAAAGGTACTTTGACACCGTTTTTGCTACCAAGGTGTCGGCCTCAAGGCACAACTTCATATTGGCAATACGAGTATGAAACCTAGAAAATTTTCTAAGTCTTTTACAAGCTTGAGACGCTGATTTCGAAATCTCATAACTTCTTCGTTATAACTCGGAACGAGGTTGTTCCAAAGCCATTTTCTTCCTTATCTTACGTACGTCAATTGCCCTTGGACATAACTTTGTTCTGAATCCATTAAAATGCCATTCAATTGGCTTAATCTTCATTCTTCATTCATTTTTACGTTATTAACGTTCTTCATTCGTTCGTCCGTAATTCGGTCATCTGAACTCGGAATTCGTTCGTTCTTGAGTCCACGACTCACGTTTTCTATGTTCTCTTACATTCTTATGAAATCCTATACATTCGGGTTCATTTACTAACTTTTAAATTTTTGTTCATCTTTTACGAAAATTTCGCCATAACTTCGTTATAGCTTAATTTTAATCCGTTCTTTATGAACGTTTTTAATGTTCCTAACCAAGCAATAAGCATCTAACTTATACGCGATGGTTTTAAACTTGTCTATTAACAACATTTATACTACGATGGTTTTAAATTTGTCCATCAACAATGTTCTTCGTGTTCTTCGCGTTCTTCGTGTTCTTCGTTCATTCTTTATTTTTAATCGATATTTTGGATTACGATTTCACTTTTCTTGGAATTTGATGTTATAGAACACCATTCCTTACTTATTTAACCTACTCATTCATAAGATTCATTCGGATCGCTCAAAATCCTTACGAATCTTATACTTCCTTAAGAAATTTATAAACTAAATTTCTTATTTCTTATTTCTTCTTTTCTCATGATTTCAACCATATGAAATCATTCTCAATATCTTTTACTCCTTATTCTCATTAAGCTATGTTTTTAACATAGAAAACTTAAAGAAAATATTAGAAGAAACTAGTGTTCGGATTACCGTTCTTCTTTATTTCTCTTCCATTATACAAAGCCATGATTCTTATAATCTTTTCTATTTCACGATCACTTTTGATCCGAGCATTCATGCTCACGCTCTTCCTCTTCCTCTCCCAACCGAGCTCTCTCTATCTCTCTCAAGTGTAGGATTTTCAAAAATCCTAGAAAATGAAATTCTAGGTTTCTATTTATAAAAAACCAAAGTTAGGGGCAAAATAGTCATTTCGCCCCTAAAGTTACTATTACCACCTCCTCTTCAACTTAGCCACCAAGTTAACTTGGCCACCACCCTTACTTGGTGGTCGGCCCACATGCCCATGGGTCACCCCATGGGTTGCCCCAATGGTTCTTACCCATCCGTTTACCCATCGGTTCGATCTGCAGTTTCTTTTCTTGGTTTGGGCCTTAACCCTAATTTTTATTGGGCCTATCTTGGGCTTGATTTCACAAATCATTGGGCTTGACATAATCCAAGTCCAATTGGTTTCTACAAAGTCCATGAACACAAAGTCCATTAAGACTAATCGTATTATAGGCATTCCATTCTCGTATTCTCTTCGTACATCGTTCGTACGATATTCGTATTATACGTCGTACTAATCTTCGTACTATACTTGTATAATAACTCGTATCATACTCGTATTTCTCATGCATAATAACCCTAATTATTATACGTACTCATTGCATTCTCGGAACTCAATTTCCCTAACCCTTAGGTTTTGAGTCCGCAGGCGAAAACTTCGTTTTTGCCATAACTGAAATATTATTGAATATTCCATCACGTCTCAACATTTTACGTAATCAATAATTTCTCGGAATTTCAAAATAAATCTCCGAGCAGAAACGGGTGAATAGTGTATATTTCGTCTTTTTTCTCAAAAATATTTTGTTCCCAGAAAACTTTTATTTTCGTCTTGAAAATTCTTACTCGTTAAATCTAGCTCGTAGCCAGAATCCTCCCAACTTATAACCATCCTAGGTTATAAAACTATTAATAAAAACATATCACAGAATAGTATTAATAAAAATTCATTTTATTAATAACTAATTCTTTAAATCTTAATTTCTGGACAATCCGGATTTCCGGGTTGTCACATTCTTCCCCCCTTATAAAAATTCAGTCCTCGGAATTTCTTCAAACCAAACCCTTACCCAGGTTCTCACATTTTCCCCTTCTTCAAAGAATTTCGTCCTTGAAATTTTAGCTTACTCTTCTTCTAAACTTCTCTTCAAAGAAGTTATTATCTTTCAAACATTCCTTACCCTTCATAACTTATCAAGAATCATGAAGTGAAAGGAATAACGAGGAATGTAAGAATTCCTTTAAAAAATTTCATACTTTTGCTGAGGGGTCAAATTGACCATGAACTCTTACTAGGTTAAACAGCCTCTCGTCGTAAACCTTTCTTACACGGTAATTTTATAATCACAAAGAAAGTAACTACCTCTTCCATGTTCTCATCAGAATAAATCATTAGATTCCGCACCAAAACAATTTTGTTCGGCATAGCTCTTCAAAGAAAGCTCGATTTTCTTTTAATCATGACATACCATTCGTCTTAGCCAAATCAAGTAGCTTAGACCATACCAATTCTTTAAATTCGTTTGCAATACATCAAAACGTTTCATGACGTCATGATACCGCACTGTTCATAGTACGTTGAGGACTTCGTAAGTTTATGACTTCATCATTATGCATCATACCATAGCGGGTTATTGATCCTAAAATCAAATCCAACACCAGGTTTAATTGCATTAATAACTCCATCCTTTTACCATCCTTGCATCAAATGCACTGATGATATAGAATTCATTTTGATAGTTCAAATCAATTTCTGTCTAGCTGAAATAATTAGCATAGACATACCAAGAATTGTTCTTTAAAAATCCATTGGTTTCAAAAGCTGAACCAATTCTTTCATTTTCAAAACACGCACATCAGCACGATTTCAAAAAAATTTGAAATCTAGCATAGCTAGATGACTTGGAATATCCTATTCTCCATCTTCCTTCATTGTCTTACTTGCGACAATACTTAATCTTCTCTAGCACCTTCAATGCTAAGTCTAATGAAAATACTTACTTTAAGTCTAAACATTCCTATACCTTAGTATAGTTCATCAACTTACCACACTTTAGGTGTTTAGGAACTTTCCACAACCATATGTGTTTAAGAACTTATCTTCGCAATATGAAATCCAAGAACAAATCAAGGACTATCTATATGCTTAGGGCTCAGAAACATAGCATATAACTATGAGTCACAAACTTTTCATAAACATGATTTTCAAAAACCCGCACCTATCTTATCATTTTCTACCTATCAAGTATATACATGAGAAAAGATTCACCTTCTCTTTATATACATCTTGATAGCGCGACCAATTTCAATGATTATCACTGTAATAAACTGAGTGGTTGTTACACCAAGCACAAACCTCTTTCCATACAAAGATTCATACAACTCAGCCATCACATGAGTCCTCAATTGAAATCTTACAACTTCTAACTTTCTCTTTACTTAATACGAATTTTCTTTAATTCGTATACTATCCTTTTTAATTCAATTTGAGTTCTTCTTCCCGTACTACTTTATAGTACCATTCATTCATAGCATTAGCTATAAATCATTCATCGCTTAATGTACTTCATCTCAGAATTCACGATTTACTATGATCACGTGGTGATCTTCTTATCCTTCTCTTTACGATTATAGTCTTAGGTACTTATACCTAAGGTTTATAACCTATCAGCTCTGATACCAACCTGTAACACCCTAAAATCCGGTCTATCTTCACACCCTGATTCTGTATGTCACGAGTACATCATTCATCCAACATACATCATTATATACTGAATATAATAACATATATTTTGAATTCCCAAGTTCTAAAACCTTATAACCTTTCTCATTACAAATAATGATAATTACATTATTCCTTTCATCTTACAAAGAGTGACTTTTATCCGCCACCAAGGATACATACAGTTCATTAAACTAGTCTATAGTTTAATTTTCATATTTCTACATCACAAGTCTTCACTTGATCTTCTCGCTCATTCACATTCTGAATGACACTTCATCTGGATACCGTCGACTTGATCTATATGGGATCCTTAAGTTCTTCTAACATCGTCATTTTTGAATGTTTTTCATTTAAAGCAAGTGTGAGCATACAATTTCCCAAAGAAGTCATAATAGCTTGAAGAAACAACTTCAAGAATTTAAACATTCTTTTCGCACTTCAATAACCTAACAAGGTAATGAAAATTTGAATAATAGGAATAGTCTTGATTCCTATCATCTTAAAACATTAGTCACATTCACTTTGAAATACTTTCATTCTCTATTCTCTTCATACACATCCCCGCCTAGCTAGAATCAATAGCACAGACTTTTAATAATAATGGTTCATGTATAAACAGAACATTCTTTTATGAAACAGCCTAAACATAGAACAATTCATCTCATAGAAACACCGGCAGTGTTCACATTGTGGCACAAGGCCTCATACGCTCTACCACCTTGCACAAATATCGCACATTCAAGACATGTACGTAACTTCTCAAGTTCAACATCCGAGAAGTTTTAAAACTAGCATTCATTTAAAAATATGAATGAAGTTAGAAACTTGCTGGCTCGACGCATGCCTACAACTTACGCCGAATCGCTCATTCCAATCCCTATAACACATAAGGAAATAACAAATACACCAATTAGTCATATACTTGACTTACGCATTAGTTTACTTAACTTTACTTCTTAAGGTTTATGTTTCTTACAACTAAGTTTACGCGACTAACTTTCTTTACCGCTTCACGCTTTGTGACATACTTGAGATGTCTTTACTCAAAATGTTCATCATCTTCGATGATTTACATTCTTATCTTCTTTTATACTTCTCTAGGACTCAAAGACACATCGCTTCTCTCGCTAGTAGTCCATATGGTACTCGAGTGGTTTCCCACAAACAACCAACAAACAAGTTTCCGCCTCATCTACACCGCCATCATAGTGAGTTAGATCGGTTGCCGCCAGATATACCTTTGCTCTCTAAAAGAATTGTTTAGCCCAGCTCCCATATGTCAACCATCAAAGGTTACGATTGTACCACAACTTCAATTTCTCTTAACTTATACGAATTATTAAATTATAATGTTCGTTAAGTTAATTTCTTATTCCTTTTGGCTTTCTGGCAAGTAATTGCCATACCTCAGGATTAATTCTTATCCGACTCACATTTGGCTTTCATTAATCTCATTACCGTTCGATATGGCTTTCTTGATACCATTCGTATCTTACTTACTACATTCATCAACGTCTAAGTCATACAACCAGGGTATACTTAGCACATTCGTCCAACGCGAATTACGTTTCACGAGGATCGTTTACGTATTCAACGTTCACGTTGCTCGTCTCTTAATCTCTCATTCAACCTTTACTCAAGGTTTGAATTGCATTCATCGTTATCCATCCCATGAACCCCATGTTCATTATTATTTCTTAATGTCAAAGCCATACGGTTCGTTGTATGCTAAGACTGATTGTTCATCGCAACAACGTTGCGTTCACAGCGTCTAAACGCTTTACATTCGTCTCTCAATACCATGTCATAACATCAAAATGTTATACATTAACATCGTCAACTAACGTCTAAGGAATCACAACCATAGCAATCCCTCACGTTCGTTTATCGCGACTACGGTCCCCGGATGTGAGACCCAAGATTTTATGACTAAAGATTTAATTTTGTTGAAATAATTTTTTTTAAATATTATGGTATTGATTTGATGTAATGTTATAGTTGTGGGTAATATTTATAAATTTTTCAAAGTAAACAAGTGGTTATATAATTTTTTATTGGTCGGGGAATATTCTTTTTGTCGGGGAATATCCGCATTTATTTAGATAATCATTAGGTGGACCTCAGATTTAATTATTGTCGAATCGAGAAAACGACAAAAAACTTTATGAAAATAACGGCGAGGTGTTACCGTTAAAAGCAGTTGAACTACCCTAGAGTAAAAGTACAATGTCACACGTAGTTGCACAAAAGAGTTACACGGTATTGATTATTGATGCTTACGTGAGAAGTCACCACCTATACTCAATTATTACTACATTAATTGCTTGATCATATTTCTCATATTATTGATTCAATTATTGTTACAAAGATCATCCGCATTATATGATATATTATTAAATCAATAATTGAGACGACAAAGTTATTCATATTATTATTTGCAATATTGACAATGTCTAGAAGTTCTATCAAGGAGAGGTTTGGTCACCTAATTGCGCGCCAATAAGGAGAAATCCTTATCATAAAACCCCCTCTTTCTTGGGAACAACCTGGTTGTTAAATATTGTGAATTATAATATTAATGATGAATAAGTTCGTGTTGATTAAAGATGAATTTTATAGTTCCATTGTGTTGGACTTATTTGTGTTAGTATAATTTATGTCTGGAGGATATATTGTTCAATTGGGTATTTGGGACACTTTTCGTGTCGGAGTTACTATTTATGAGTTACTATTCACGAGTTACTATTCATGAGTTACTATTCACAAGTTAGTATTCATGAGTTACTATTCACGAGTTACTATTCACCCGATTACTATTCACTCTAGTATTGTGCATTCGGGTATTTGGGTACAATATTATTCCATGAGGAGATGTGCTAATTTTTCAGACCGTTGGTTGAAGATATAATAGTAAGTCAATATGGATCGCTGGTGGAGTTATAATAGTAAATCAATATGGATCGCTGGTTTAAAGTTTTAATAGTAAATCAAGATGGACCAGTTGTTTTAAGTTTTAATAGTAAACCAATATGGACTGTCCGTTTAATAGTAAATCAATCTGGATCGTTCATGAATTAGTTACTATTCATTCCATTTTCCTATAAATAGAAGCTCATTCCTTCATTATTTCGTACGAATTCACTGAAAATCTAGATAGAGAATTATAAGAGAACATATAGAAAAGTATTCTGCTATTTCCCTACTCTTATATTCAGTTTCTTTTACGGTAAGGGGTATTATTTATTTTGTATTCAGGAAGAGAACTTTTGTTATTCCATTATTTATTATTCTGTTGGAATAACTCAGATATCGCCAAGCTACCCTATACATAGTGACATTCTTCTAATATTCCGCTTCTTTATTATTACAGTAGGAATATCCCGTGTCTGCGTTCTGTTTTACACCGGTTCCATTATTTATTATTCAGCTTTAATATCCTCGTCATAAGGCTTATGCTTTGGGATTCGGTTCCATTATTTATTATTATGTCGGAATATCCTGTCTGTGTGTTTACGCCGGACCTGGTTCCATCCTTTATTATTCTGTTGGAATAACCTGCCTTTGTAGTCTATCGCATGCATGGTGATTTCTTTTGTTATTCCATTCTTTATTATACTCAGTTGGTTAAAACTTTTGTGACGCCCCCAAATCCGGGTCTCTTCCAACCCGACAGATGGTGCTACACGGTACTACTATTCATTCATACATTCCATTGAATAGTCTCAAAAGGACTAATATAACTTATATATATATATATTCAAAATAATATTACATTCCCCAGGTTCTTTGTAACCCTTTCAGTTGTTCTTGTCATAATATCAATATATTACAAACAGTCTTCCCATATAATTACATAAGCAATCTACGGGTTCGCCTTTGCCTTCCCTTTATCCTTGCCTGAGACTTCTGTACGCTCGATCTTAGCTGTGTTCATATCGTTGAAGCAAGAGTGAGCATGACTAGCTCAGCAAGTACTTCAATTCTAATAAACAACATGCTTGAAACATAGAACTCATATATCTTCAATAACTGAACAATAGTTACGAAGTACTATCGATAAATCAAAATAGCACTTCTTTTTCTTCAAAACGTTTTACACAACCATACTTAATGGAATAATAATTATGGCTCAAGTATATGAGCATTCATAAGTTCTTTTAAAAGGACAACTCTAAGACTAAGTCCGTAAGTCCAACATAGCTTACGAAGCACTTCCGAGTGATCACCATAGTACTCTATGTTGATCAACACTACATTCATTAAACGTGTATACGCTTAAGTTGTGGCAACCTCACGTGCTCGCTGTTAAACGACAAAAACATTTTAGTACACTTGGTCTTTGATTGAAAACCATACCAATATAACTCGGTAAACATTAATCATGCTTGACAGATTCATAATACAAGTCTAGCCGAAAGAATTTGGCTTAAGACTTCATCATTCAAGACTTCATGTGAATGAATACATGAATTACAAAGCTTGTCCAGACTGAACTGGAACAAGGGTTAGAATACTTGCCTTTGACGTCTGATTACTGGTTAATACTTGTACAGTACTTTAAGTCTTTATGATTCTACAATTCATAATCACTTACCACATTAAGTCATACACAATCAAGTATGATTACTATTATATCTTACCCTTCATCTCAATGTAATTCCTAATTTAGATTCGTTATTTAGGGTTTCTGGCTTTCATTACATCATTCTCATTCCGCTAATCTTCGATTTATTAACTCTTAATCAACATGCATTAGTGTCTTTCAAGTACCTTACAATGTCTTAATCATGTTATGATTACATCGTAATATATTACTATTAAGTTCCCTTTCCTTCCATACTTGAAATCTTTCTTCACTATCAACTTCCTTCGATCGAAAGCCATGGCTGAAGGATTGCTTTCATGACTTCACTGCAATGCTGCATGCGTGTTTGCAGTGTACAATGGTTCAGCCTCGCGCTGCGACGTGGGAAATTATGCTTAGAGTCGCGCCGCGCCGCGGACTCTGTGCCTTAGAAAATTTTGCAGTTTTGAAAATTTTTACGAACTTCCCGGACGCATAACTTCTTCGTTTTAAATCCCAATTGGTCTGTTCAAAAGCCTACGGTTCACAAATTTCATAATCTACGTGTTCATGCAAGAATTTTATCTATTTCACTTCATTTGCTCAAAATTTACCAATGAGTTCATTTTTAACGAAAACGATAAACGTTTGCGAACGTTCAACGCTCGTTTCTTCGTTTTAATTCGGAATCCGGTCATTTTCAAGTCCGCAACTCTATAATGACTAAAATGACTTGTCTTCATCGAAAACCAACATTTCTGACTTCGAACACAAAATACGACTTCCATTCCGAGAATTTCACGAACTCGACGGTAATCGTCCAATCGTGCGAATTCCGGCAAAACTTCATTACTAAGCGTTCTTAATGGATTTTTAATCAACATAAGATCATTACAAGTTATATACTACTCCAACTTATAATCAAAGTAGGGTTTAACTTATTCTCATAAGTTATTAACTTATTTTACTTAAGAGTTAAAAATCTTCATGCTCTTGACTTATTATTAACTTAAGTCCTTCAATCAAAGTTCTCATGCTATATTCAACATACTAAACATCATATGATAGGTTATTCATGGTTCTACCAACTTATTAATGTTCAAGTTGCTTTTTCAACTTATTCGGCTTAAGTTCATTCTTTAGTAACTTATTACATGCTATCAGCCAACCCTCCCCCTTCTCTATCAATCCTATTATAGAAGAGATGAAGATATAAGAGAGGAGTCTTACCCTTGAAGACTTCTATTTGCTTTGGAAAACTAGCAATGGTTGAAGTGGCTTATAAGTGCTTAAGTGACTTATTCTCCCTAACCAATAAGTAGCTTTATGTTTGAGAGAAAAGTTGGATGAAAATGATCAACCAACACAAGAAATGAGCTTGGTATTTATAGGCTTGGCAAAGTGAGGGCATTTTAGACATTAAACCTCCCACCTCCTCATTTCCACCTCCTTACTATTCCTTACTTAACCTTCAAGTCTTCTTGCTAGCTACATAAAGTTCTTGGGCATCACACAAAATCCTTGCCCATCACACTTACCCATTTCACACTTGGTTTGACCCATGGGTCAAGGCTTTACTTTGGGCTTGATAATTAATCTAGCTTTCTCTCTTAATAGGCTTATGCTACAAATAGTTTGGGCTTATGATCAATCAAACACTTAGGCTTGATTAATACTTACATTGGACTTCTAACAATCCTACAAGTCCATTAACTTAATCTTAACAACTTAACCATTATACCCCACGTATAATCTTCGTATACTAACTCGTATATTAGTTCGTAATATACGTTATTTCATTCTTCATACATAATAGTACAATACGTAGTATTATTCTTTCATTCTTTACTTCATATAATGTATACACATTATACGATCACAACTTTCTTCCTTTAACGCTTAATAACCAAACTTTACCAATTTAAGTCGGCATGCGAAATATTACGTTTTCCATACTTAGATTATTATTACATAATCGATATCACCTCGATATTATAACATTACAAATTTGTCGGAAATTCAAAAATAATTCCCAAGCGGAAATCAGTGAATAGTGTTTTTCAGAAAATTTCTCGAAAAACTTTTATTTTCGTTTTAGAAATTCAAACACTTTAATTCTTCCACGTAGTTAAAATACTACGACGTTCCAACGTTTCTAGGTTATAGAACAACATTCATCTTCTCAATACACATAATAATAAATAATATTATTTTTTATCATTATTAAAAGTAATTACAAAATGTTCGATTTTCCCATGCTATTACTCTCTCCCCTTATAAGGATTTTGTCCCCAGAATCTTGCTATATATAAAAAAAAATTACACAAATAAATGCGGGTAATTCTTTTTCATCATTTCTTCTAACTCCCACGTTGCTTCTTATGCATCGTGGTTCTTCCATATCACCTTCACCGAAGGTATGACTTTATTCCGCAGAACATGTTCTTTTCTATCGATAATTTGAACCGGCATTTCCTCGTACGTTAAGTCCTTTTCGACATGAATAGGCTCATATTCTATCACGTGCTTATAATCCGGCTTATAAGGACGTAACACGGATACGTGAAATACATTATGTATTCGTTTCTAGGTCCGGAGGTAATGTTAACATGTAAGCTACCTCACCCACTGCTTTAATACCTCGAAAGGTCCTATAAACCTCTGGACTTAACTTTCCTTCTTTCCAAAACGATCTTTCCTTTCCGGGAGATACTTTCGAAATACATACAAACCTACTTCAAACTCTCGATTCTCTCTATGCGGATCCGTAAACTTCTTCATCTGCATTTTGAGCTACTAGAAGACGATCTCAATCTTTTTAACAATATTCGATGTCCATTGTACCAATTAAATCCCAACATCCTGCGTTCTCCTACCTCATCCCAATACAGTGGCGTTCTGCATTTCCTCCTATACAAAGCTTCGTATGGCGGCATACCTATGCTTGCATGATAACTATTGTTATACGCAAACTCCACTAATGGTAGATGATCATCCCAACTACCCTTGAAATCCATGACGCAAGATCTTAGCATATCTTCTAACGTCTGAATTGTCCTCTCGCTCTGTCCATCCGTCTGTGGATGATACGCTATACTCAGCTTCAATTGCGTTCCCAACTGCTCTTGTAGACTTCTCCAAAAGTTCGACGTGAATCGTGGATCACGATCTGACACAATTGATACTGGCACTCCATGTCTAGAGATTATTTCCTTAATATAAAGTTTAGCTAACTGGTCTAAGTTATACCTAACCCTAATTGGCAAAAAATGAGCTGACTTCGTCAATCGGTCCACTATTACCCAAATCGCATCATACCCCTTTTGTGTAGTCGGAAGTCCAACCACAAAATCCATCGTGATATTCTCCCACTTCCACTCCGGAATTTCTAATGACTGTAACAAGCCACTTGGTCGTTGATGTTCGGCCTTAACTCTCTGACAAGTCAAGTACCTACTGACAAGTCAAGTACCCAAATCTCTCTCTTCATGTTCGGCCACCAGAAACTCTGTCGAAGATCTTGATACATCTTAGTACTACCAGGATGAATTAAAAACCTTGAACTATGAGCCTCTTGTAGAACCTGCTCCTTTAATTCCATCTCATTCGGAACCCAAATTCTTCCTTCAAATCTCAATAACCCCTCGTTATCAAGACTGTACTTAATATCTTTTTCATTGATCAGCCGCTCTCTTATCCGATTACACTCATCAGTTTTGAGTTGCACCTCCTTAACTCTCTCTACGATGGTAGATTACATCTCCGTCGCAAACAACATTTGTCCCGCTTCACTTGACATCTTCACTTCCAACTCCATTCTAGCCATCTCTGTTATTAACTCAGTTTGAGCCGTTAACAAAGACAATTTTTCCCGACCCTTCCTACTTAAGGCGTCGGCAACTACATTGGCTTTTCTCGGGTTATACAGGATTTCACAGTCGTAATTCTTTATCAACTCCAGTCATCTCCTCTGCCTCATATTCAACTCCTTCTGTGTGAAGATATATTTTAGACTTTTGTGGTCCGTGTATATCTCACACTTTTCCCCATAAAGATAATGTCGCCATATCTTTAGGGCAAACACCACCGCGGCCAGTTCCAGATCATGAGTAGGGCAAACTTTCTCATAATCCTTCAACTGCCTAGACGCATACGCAATGTGAAAGTAGTATGCACACAAGCCAATCATGTTTGATGATAAAGCATATACTTTATAACAATCTTATTCATTTATTAATAAAAAGTATTAATTTATTAAAGGCTTTTAATTATCTACATGATGCTGTTTTATAATATGTGATAAACCCATAGTTTTAAGCAATGCTTTTAGAATAATGATGATGATCATTCTAATGAGATCTAAATTCTTAGAAAGCTTAAAACTAAAATAGTTCCCAATCATTGGATTACTAAATTGGGGATTAGTGAATCCGGATAGATTGGTACATACGTTGCTTGCTCATTGGATGAGGATGATTGATCTCATGATCATTTGTGTGGAGACACTAAAGCAAGTATGTAGGTGCTTATTAGAGAATAAGTTCACTTTGACGTTGGCTCGCTAAGGAATACCTAATGGAGTTTTACTTGCATCAATAGGAATTCTCAGTAGTGATAGTAGTACAAGTAATCCTTGACTTGAGATCATCATAGTATCTTGTGTATGATGAGTTATACTTTGACTTATTCCTTAAGACCCTTAGGGTATATCAAAGGGTATGCTTGGGTATAACAAGTTGTATATGGAGATAATATATGATCAATAAAGAATCTACCACTTCTAATAAAAGAAGAGAATGTCCTATGTGATTCGATAAATGACAACTCAAGTAGTCCTTGGCTTATAAGTAAATGAAATTAGAAAGGAGTTTCTAATTTGCATTATTTGAGTTGTGCATTTAAGGATCGAAATACATATAATTAAATAAAATAAGACTTGACAATAATTTCATGTCTTATATTTAATTGGGACATTGATGGTGGAAGGATTGAATTGTACGGAAACTATTTACTCAAAGGTTCTTTTATGATTAATGTTGAAATCTATATTATCCGGAAAGTCGTTGATCGCTAGGGAGGCTTATCCTATTGTAGAATAAATATTATTTATTTAAATAAATTAATTGTTTAATTTATTTATTTAAATAAGATTAGAATTGTTCTAATTGATTTATTCACAACCTAGGTTTAATATGGAGAACCTAAAGGGTCACACCATAAAAGGAAGAATAATTATTTAAGAAGTTAATGGCATAATCGTAATAATATAAAGATGTATATTTAATTTAATCTATGGTGATAGAATAAATTAAATAGCTTAATATTTATTATTTAATATTTTAGAAATATTAAATATAAATTAATAAGAGGAGTCTTATTAATGTTATTACAATTATTATTATTATTTTAATTTCTAAAAGAGTTTAGGAATTAATTTAATATAAGTACTCTCATTTATTCCTAATTGGATTAGGAAGGAAAATTAGTTAAAGGAGTTTAATTAATTATCCCTAATAAGATTAGGGAGCCCTTTAATTAAAAGGGTTTAATTAAATAATACCTTATTTTAATAGGTTACTTGATATCTTTATAAGAGGAGTCTTATATCGGATATTAAGACTACGTTATAATTCCAAGAGTTGAGAGTACGCTTTTTCTATAGAGATAGAAAAACTAGGGTTTAGCCAACCACCCATCTTCTTGAATCCTTCTTCTTCCTTGGTGGATCACCTCAGAGGCCAAACACTTGGGTGGCTAACGCCGATCAAAGGAAGGAACCAAACCCGGTGGATTCAAGTTGAACGCGAAAAGGATCGAGGTGAACTTGTACCCTAGAAAGCTTCGGATCTTCAAGGGTATGTTTCTTATTCATCTTTTTTCGTTTTATTAATAATTTGCATAAAGGGTGATCCGTATATGGTTTGTAAAATTTTAAACTCGATTTTTACATCGTTTTAAGCTTATTTATGCAATTTGATTGCGTTCTTGAATATTACAAACCTAACAGTGGTATCAAAGCCAAACCTTTATGCAAATTATTAATTGTTCATATTTGATATGTGTTTAGAACAATTTAATTGGGCATAATTTTATTGTATAAAACTATTATTTTATAAAAAAAAAAAAATTCGCGAAACTTTATTATGAAAATCGGTATTTCGCTGATCATTGTTTTTTTTTTATTTTGGTCGGTTTTATTTTTCCAAAAAGTTGATTTCCTGCAGATTCCTATACGTGCATGATTTCCTGTAAAAGTGATTTGGATCACCTGTGATAAGGGGAGCACGTGATATATGAGTTAACAGGATATTTTTCAAAAGTAATCTTATGATTACTTATATATTATATATATAATATATATTTCCGTTTCATATATATATTATATATTCTTAATAATTTTATAATTAAAATAAAATGTTTATTTTAATTTTAAAATTAAATTTCATGCTAACTAATTAGAGTTGGAATTGGATTCCATGAAAACTAATTGGAGTTGAAATTTGATTCTATGTTTCCTTAAATAAAGGAGTTTATTTAGTTATGAAATAAGATTTCATATTATTCAAAATTAAAGGGTTTATTTGTGAATAGGAAAAAGAATCGTCTTTCCTTAAATAAAGGAGTTTATTTAGATATGAAATAAGATTTCATATTATTCAAAATAAAGGAGTTTATTTGTGAATAGGAAAAGATAATCCGTGTTTCCTTTAATAATTTTTTTTTATATATATGGATTTGGATTCCATAATTAATTAAAATAAAGGAGTTTATTTTGATTAAAATTTTGATTAAAATAAAATAGTTTATTTTATTCAAAATTGGATAAATTAAAATAAAATAGTTTTATTTTAATTTAAATTTGGATTAAAATAAAAGAGCTTATTTTGATTCAAAATTAGTTTTTATACTAACTAAATTTGCCCATTAAATGATATCAATATATATATTAAATGTTTATTACTCATGAGATGAATGTTATTTATTGATACATATGGAGATGTGTATGATAATAAATGGGATTGATCATGGACTATCACCAATGTGATTGGATTTTATTTTAGTTGGATGCATGAATGTATGAGTTTTATTAAATGGGGTCTCACAGATACCTCGTCTTCTCTAATTTTTCTTAATGTAAATTCTATCTCTCTCTATGTACTTCCCTCGATCTACGATCAAGGTTTCTATTTATTTTAAATAGTTTTGTAATAGGAATAGTTAGAATTAATTTTGAAAAATTAGAGATCAAGGAGCAAGGAGTGCTCGAAGACCCGTTTGTAATGGAGCCCGGGTTTAAATGTAATAGTTATATTTAAATATTATTTCTTGCACCCCTAGGGTTTGACCTTTTTATTTACTTGGTGGCTCTAGTGAACTAAACTAGAATAAAAGTCCATAATCAATCCGGGTAGAATATAGTATTCTATATGTGCATGCTTATACTATATATATTATATATTATGCAAACATGCTTCGCATGTTAATTAATATGACGCGTATTTTATATATATATGTGCATATAGCGCTAAAACAAGATGAGACATTTAATAATAAATCCTCAAATTTTTATATTAAGTCCTAAGCTTTCAAAGATATTTGGAATATCGAACGTCGCCTTCTAGCATGATAAAATTAATAGAGTATTAAATATTTAATATGAGTTTGTTGTGTCACCACAAGGCAAGTATTAAGTATTTAAGATGTTAATTTATCACATTTGATGCTTATAAAGAAAATTGAACAATATTGTTTTGTTGTGTCACCACAAGGATGATATTTTTCTTTTTTGAATATATGGAGTGCTAGGTTGGACTTAACTTGGATAATTTTAATTCGGATGTGCCACCACTTGATCAAAATAATCTAAGAGGCAAAAGAAAAGGAGTTGCATAGTTGATGTAATTGACAAAAGTTGTCTACCTATTTATTTATATATAGTTTGTTGTGTCACCACAAGGCTATATACATTTGAAATGGGATCCTTATTCTCACTAGCAAATCTTTAATTAGATTTTGCTTAAACTATATAAGTGAGGGTAATATAGTTTGAAGAAAATAGTGAGAGATACCAATTTAAAACAAGACCTAATTTATTTTGGTAATTATTAAAAGAATGTATGTTAAAATGTTGTTAATTACAAATTCGTTATGAAATTTTACAATGTCTAAATTACTATCATCACAGTAGCATATTAGATGCTAAATTAACCTAATCAATTAAACGGATTGGTTAAGGAATTTGAGAATAGTTCTCATGGTCGAAAAAGTTATCTTATGTCCTTAATACGCCTATCCTCAAGAATGGTTGCGCATAATGCCTCCGAGGAAGACATCACTACTTTTAGAAAGTGGCAAGATGATGCATAGTTGGCTCAATGCATCATGCTCGCATCTATGAGTAACGAGCTTCAAATAATGACTTGAAACTATGGATGTTTCTACTATATTCCCGCACATCAAGTAGTTGATGGTGAGGAAAGTAGGACCGAAAGATATCGATATCTAAGGAGCTCTTCCGATCTAGAATGACCGATGACACTATAGTACAGACACATGTCCTTAACTTTATCAATTTGATTGATCAATTAGGATAACAGGTTTCGTCATGGATGGATAGTTGAGCAAAGATTTGATCTTGCACTCACTCCCGGACTCCTTTCATAATTGTTGTGAATTTTTCATATGAACAAGCTAGATATCAGCCTAGCTGATTTGCTTAACATATTGAAAACTGTTGAGAGTCACTTTCCAACCAAGAAAGACCATGTCTTACTGGTAGGGGCCAAAGAATCTTCTGAAAAGAAGAACGATTCTAAGAAGGTAAATAGAAAGGCAAAAACAAAGGATAATAAGAACAAAACTGATACGGATAGCAAAGGAGTTTGCTTCCACTGCTATAAGCCTGGACACTGGAAAGTAACTGCGAGAAGCATCTTGTAGAGGCTAACCAAAGAAGCTTAGTGAAGTTTCGGTTACAATAAAGTTTTTGTTCATGATTGAAATAAATTTTTCTTTAAGTCAAGGTTCTACTTGGGTATTGGATACCGACTTTGGTTATCATAAATATAGATTTATGAAGGGACCAAGCAGAAGTAGAAAGCTAAACAAATATAAGTAATCCTATGTGCGGGAAATGTAGCAAAGGTTGCCATATTAGCCATAGAAACTTATAGTTTAGCAATGCCTATGGGCAAATCTATTAAGTCAATAAGTTGTTATTGTATTCCAGTTCTTGTTAAAAATATTATTTCCATTTTATTGTTGGACAATGAAATCTTTGGTATTATAATTAAGAACAATTGTTGTTCTATTTATAATAATAATGTTTTGTATAGAATCGAATATTACTTAATAAATTTTGTATACTTGACTTACATGAAAATAATTTTGCATATTGAACAAATTAGTATAAGAAAAGGAGATGATCATTCAAAGAGTTGAATGTGTGTATTTGCTAAAATACAAGTGTGAATTATTTGAAAGGTTCAAAGAATTCAGAAGTGAAACAAATTGGCAATGTATTAAGATTCTTTGATTAGATCAAGGAATAAGTACTTGTGCAATAAGTTTCTAGATCATCTCAAATGGTTTTCTCATAATGGACACATCCTCGATACGCAATAATTGATTGATGTATCTGAATGAAAACTCGCACTACTATTTGAACATGGTGCGATCCATAATGATTTTACCGACATTCCAAAGATCCTTCTAGGGTCATGTCCTAGAAATGGTCAGATATCTACTTTTAAAAGGTAACCTCAAAATCCAAATTTCAAGACTCCATAAAAGTTATGGATGGGGAGGATTCCTAATCTTAAGTATGTTAAGATAAGGGTTGTCCAACTTATGTGAAAAGGTTTCGAAGGATAAGCTTGGGACAAGATTTGACATGTACAGATTTGTGGGACATCCTAAAGTAAGTTTAGGGTATATGTTCTATACTTCTACTTAGCAAAAGGTGTTTGTTACGAAACACGCTGCCTTCTAAGATAAAGGTGTTTATCATTGAAGGGCTAATGGGAGGATTATAGATCTTGAAGAGTTCATGATCCACAAAACACTATAAGTCAAATAAGAGGAACTCAGAGATAGACTCCATTGTACCACAACCGAATCATAAATGCGAATAGTACCAAGATACCTAGGAGGTATGGATTCATCATGGATGATGATGATGAGGTACGCATCATAGAAGATGATGATCCAGAGTTACATACGATGAGGTAAGAGTTCTAGTGTGTACAAAAGGGTCAGTGGGAGCGTCGTGAAATTTCTAGTATTATATGTTGATATACTACGGATGAGGAACAAACATACCAATGCTACAATCAATAAAGATAAAGTTGTCTAAACATTCCTCCACGAATGATTTGGGAAGAGTATCTTAATTGGGGATAAAATCTATATAGATAGATTCAAGAGGATGCTCGACTTAACCCAAGGAATGTATATTCATTTGATACTAAAGTCGTTTAGCATGGCAAGCTCCAAGAGATGTTTCATGTTGATGAGCCATGGAGTGTATCTCTCTTAATAGTCCCACAAACTATTAAAAGAAGAGAGATCGCATTAGTGACAATCATGTGTGCAATGAAATATACGAGACCTGATGTTGATCACCATATTATGGAGAAGTTCACTATGAGTCGTTGAAAACATCTTAAAGTGCTTAACCCAAGCACTAAGGATGTGATCATATTCATGGTGGGTCTAAATTAAAACTAGAGGGCTTAATGCAGACTCAAGTTTTTCGATGCACTAAGATGACGTAAAAATCCACTTTAAGGTAAAGCATTATCTTGAACAATTGGTGCAGTTGAATTGAAAGGTTCCAAACAAAGAAAGAGTTCTTTGGTTTAGTGATAAAGACAAAGTATATAGCTATAAATGAAGTCGCAAGTTGATTGTTTGGATTAAAAGTTCATTACAGAACTAGGAATAGTTCCTAAGTCTCATCTTGGATCTAAATATGTGTTGTGGCACTTTCATTTGATTATTAGAATCATTGAAAGATGGGAAATCACTATAGAGATAGTGGACTCTCGTGAACAACATTACATATCCATTAACTAAAGCTTATCCAACAGCAGGATAATCGTCACTTAGAGAAGAAGAGTATGAGATACCATGACGATTGGCTTTAGTGCAAGTGGGAGATTGAAAGTAGTATTCACACAAGCCAATCATGTTTGATGATAAAGCATATACTTTGTAACAATCATATTCATTTATTAATAAAAAGTATTAATTTATTAAAGGCTTTTAATTATATACATGATGCTGTTTTATAATATGTGATAAACCCATAGTTTTAAGCAATGCTTTTAGAATAATGATGATGATCATTCTAATGAGATCTAAATTCTTAGAAAGCTTAAAACTAAAATAGTTCCCAATCATTGGATTACTAAATTGGGGATTAGTAAATCCGGATAGATTGGTACATACGTTGCTTGCTCATTGGATGAGGATGATTGATCTCATGATCATTTGTGTGGAGACACTAAAGCAAGTATGTAGGTGCTTATTAGAGAATAAGTTCAATTGAACGTGGCTCGCTAAGGAATACCTAATGGATTTTTACTTGCTCATCAATAGGAATTCCCTATAGTGATAGTACTACAAGTAATCCTTGGACTTGAGATCATCATAGTATCTTGTGTATGATGAGTTATACTTTGACTTATTCCTTAAGACCCTTAGGGTATATCAAAGGGTATGCTTGGGTATAACAAGTTGTACATGGAGATAATATATGATCAATAAAGAATCTACCACTTCTAATAAAAGAAGAGAAATGTCCTATGTGATTCGATAAATGACAACTCAAGAGTCCTTGGCGGCGAGTAATGAAATTAGAAAGGAGTTTCTAATTTGCATTATTTGAGTTGTGCATTTAAGGATCGAAATACATATAATTAAATAAAATAAGACTTGACCGTAATTCCATGTCTTATATTTAATTGGGACATTGTATGGTAGAAGGATTGAATTGTCTGATAACTATTTACTCAAAGGTTCTTTTATGATTAATGTTGAAATCTATATTATCCTAAAAGTCGTTGATCGCTAGGGAGACTTATCCTATCAGTAGAATAAATATTATTTAATTAAATAAATTAATTATTTAATTTATTTATTTAAATAAGATTAGAATTGTTCTAATTGATTTATTCACAACCTGGGCTTAATATGGAGAACCTAAAGGGTCACACCATAAAAAAGGAAGAATAATTATTTAAGAAGTTAATGGCATAATCGTAATAATATGTTATGTATATTTAATTTAATCTATGGTGATAGAATAAATTAAATAGCTTAATATTTATTATTTAATATTTTAGAAATATTAAATATAAATTAATAAGAGGAGTCTTATTAATGTTATTACAATTATTATTATTATTTTAATTTCTAAAAGAGTTTAGGAATTAATTTAATATAAGTACTCTCATTTATTCCTAATTGAATTAGGAAGGAAAATTAGTTAAAGGAGTTTAATTAATTATCCCTAATAAGATTAGGGAGCCCCTTTAATTAAAAGGGTTTAATTAAATAATACCTTATTTTAATAGGGTTACTTGATATCTTTATAAGAGGAGTCTTATATCAGATATTAAGACTACGTTATAATTCCAAGAGTTGGAGAGTACGCTCTTTTTCTATAGAGATAGAAAAACTAGGGTTTAGCCAACCACCCATCTTCTTGAATCCTTCTTCTTCCTTGGTGGATCACCTCTGAGGCCAAAACACTGGGTGGCTAACATCGATCAAAGGAAGGAACCAAACCTTGGGTGGATTCAAGTTGAACGCGAAAAGGATTGGAGGTGAACTTGTACTTTAGGAAGCTCGGATCTTCAAGGGTATATTTCTTATTCATCTTTTTCGTTTAATTAATAATTGTGCATAAAGGGTGATCCGGGTATATGGTTTATAAAATTTTAAACTCTGATTTTTACACGTTTCCGCTTATTTAGGCAATTTGATTGCGTTCTTGAATATTACAAACCTAACACAATGACCTTACCATGTTGCATGAGCACGCAACCTAGTCCTTTATGCGAAACATCGCTATAAACTACGAAATTCCATGTGTCATAGGGTAATGACAAAACAGGTGCTTCACTCAATCTTTTCTTCAATTCTTGAAAACCGTCTTCACACTTATCAGTCCACATGTACTTCACCATCTTCCTGGTCAAGTTAGTCAAAGGAGTAGCTATCTTCAAAAAATCCTGGATCAATCTCCGATAGTAACCCGCTAACCCTAGGAAACTCCGCACCTCAATCGGCGTTTTCGGTTGTTCCCAATTTATCACAGCTTCCGCCTTCGCTGGATCTACGAAAATCCCCTCATGGTCAATAACATGACCTAAAAACTGAACCCTCTCTAACCAAAATTCACACTTAGTGAACTTCGCATATAACTTCTCCTTTCTTAATGTCTCCAACACTATTCTTAGGTGTTCAGCATGATCTTCTGGCGTCTTAGAGTATACTAGAATATCATCAATAAACACCACGACGAACTTGTCCAAATATTGTTTGAACACTCTGTTCATCATGTCCATAAATGCAGCAGGTGCATTAGTCAACCCAAATGACATCACCAAAAACTCGTAATGACCATAACGAGTCCTGAATGCTGTCTTTGGCACATCTTCATCCCTAACCTTCAGCTGATGATACCCAGTCCTTAAATCTATTTTGGAAAAATATTTTACCCCCTTCAACTGATCAAAAAGATCATCGATCTTGGGCAATGTACTTATTCTTTATCGTTAACTTGTTCAACTCTCGGTAGTAGATACAAAGTCTCAACGATCCATCCTTCTTCTTGAAAAACAGCACCGGTGCTCCCCACGGCGAAACACTCGATTGAATGTACTTCCTGTCCAACAATTCTTGCAGCTATACCATCAACTCCTTCATCTCCACTGGCGCCATACGATAAGGTGCCCTGGAAACTGGTGTCGCTCCTGGCACAATATCTATTTTGAACTCGGTCTCCCTATCCAGTGGAAGGCCCGGTAACTCACTTGGAAATACATCCTCGAACTCACTCACTATAGGTATTTGTTCCATGGTCGCTCCCACTCTCTGGGTATCAACCACATGACACAAATAGCCTACACACCCCTTCCTCAATAATTTCCTAGTTTGTGTCATGGTTAGACAATAGGAACATTCCGGTGATCTATTCCCATAAAATACTACCCGAGGTTGTTTTAACGTCTTAATGTTCACACATTTCTTTTGACAATCTATAATTGCTCCATGGTTTACCAACCAATCCATTCCGAGAATTACATCAAATTCTCCTAACTTTATTGGTAATAAATCTACCGATAATTTGCAACCCCGAATATCTACACAACAACTCTTGTGAACATTTTCAATAGGAATAATCTCTTCATTTTCTACCTTAATATTTAAAGGTATAGGAAACTTTTCAGGAAGTAATCCTAATCATCTAGCAAAATCGCACGTTATAAACGAACAAGTAGCACCCGAATCAAACAGCACGTACGCATTGATATCGTTGATCGGAATAATACTCATGACGACGTCCCACGATGCAACCGCATCTTGGGTCATCATATTAAAGGTACAACCCATCGGCCTACCGGTCGCTACCGGACCCCAATAGCTAACTTACCTCTATTAGTGCCCCGGTTCCCGTCCGTCCCCTTCTTTGGGCAGTTCTTTGCCATGTGGTCAGTTGATCCACACACAAAGCATCCATGGTTCTTCTTAAGACTTGGAAAATTAGGCGCAATATACCCCTCTTGTCCACAGTTATAGCAGACGGCCTTCCCCTTGAGACAGAGTCCTAAATGAGTCTTCCCACAGGTCTTGCAGGCATTTATTCTTCTCTTCGGGTCTCCTTGCTTCACTCCAATATTCCCAGAGCTAAATACCTTCCTCTTCTGACCCTCGCCACTTCCACTGGCTCCCTCAATCTTGACTCTCCCGTCAACCTTTCCCTTATTCTTCTTTTCTTTGTGGTATTAGCTCAACGCCTCACTACCACCTTCGGCATTATTGCCTTCTCTAAAATGATTCCAAAAGAAGTACTTTGGAATACCGATATACGGTTATAGAGCCAGGGTTTCAAGCCCCGCTTTCGAACTGTTCATACTTTCCTCGCCTCGAGATCCACTTGGTGTGGAGCGAACCTCGCCAGTTCATTGAACTTAGCAGCATATTGGGGCACTGTCATGTCCCCTTGTTTTAACTCCAGAAATCGCATCTCCATCCTTCCTTGCATGCTCGTGGGAAAGTAGTTCTCAAAGAATATTTCCTTGAACCTATCCCCCATTAAATTTGTTATCCCAACCCTAGCCTGATTAGCTTCCCACCAGAAGTTGGCCTCTCCCTTCATCATATAGGTCGCAAAGGCAACCTTTTGGGCCTCATCGACATTTGCAATTACAAATGACTTTTCTATCTCCTTAACCCACGTGTGGGCTTCGATATGGTCTGTAGTTCCTTTGAACTCTGGCGAACCCACACTCTTAAAGTCCTTAAATGTAGTAGCTCATACTACACCAGGATTCATGGGGATATAAGCCCCAGTTTGGTTAAAGGTTGCGGTTAAAAGGTTCAAAAATTATTGCATGGGGTTAACCAGACCTCCCTCCGGTTGATTCGTGGTCGCACCTTGGGTACGTGGTACTCTTCTTGGCGGCATTTTGCTGTCATAATAAACACATATTTCGTTATTATGCATTTCCTGTCAGTTAGTTATTATTCCATAATTAAATAATAATTTAAACACTTCTTACTCAACATTTTTCGAAAATGAAAACATATATTAATTCATCGTAGTATAATACTACATCGGTTACATAAAACAGCCTAAGCTGAATACATTATTTTCTCGCTATTGCTTTCCAAAAATTGGGATTTACAAAAGACTACCCTTAATTATACAAAAGAGGGCTTTACGTCACAACTAGATACACAAATATGTACATACCTAACTACTCTAACAACTACTCGATCATATCTGCCTTAAGGCATTCTCGAAATCTACCTTGGCAAGACCGGCAATGATATCACGGCTAATAGTATGTCGTGTTTGCCCCACCTCCACCGGATATCCAGCTACCTACTGCTGGAAATCCGTATGAGAACTCCTATGAATATAGGACATCCTCCCTATCTTCTGCACCTTAGTCTTTAGCTCCTCCTTGAGCTCAAAGACCTCGTGCTTCAAATCATGGACTTTGTCCTTAGCAAAAATCCTCTCGTCGTGTTCATACTCCCACATGGACTCGACATCAGTCTTGTCCTCTTTAAGTATTTGGAGCTCTGCTTTCAGCTCCTTGACCTCCTAATTGTAATAGATATTTCTATCCAATACTAACATGAACAGAGACATCATCGACCCCCCAGGAGCTATCTCAGCTGCTATAGCCATTGGGTTAAAGGAGACTGTCTCTACCTCCTCCTCTATCATCCCGTCAAATACTGACATGAAGTCAGCTTCCTCTGAGTCTCCTGACTCAATGATCACTACGTCTGGCTCTGCTGCTATAGGGTTCGGTATAACCTCAACTTGGTTTACCGACTCTTCACTAATGGCCTGGCCATCTACGAACATCTCATTTACTCCTGACATCTACACAAAACAATTAAGTTGATTAGTACACGTCAGTAGAATAATAAAAACACATAACATAATCATAATGCATTTTTTTTATAAGGTTATTTTCTTCTTGTACTTCTTTGACTTCTCTTAAGGTTATGACTTAAGGTTTTTAATTTCCCCCGTTAAGTTTTATAACCTAATGCTTTGATAATTACATGGCGCCCCCAATCAGGGTCTCTTCCACTGACGGATGGTGCTTTTGATTACTACTATTCATTCATACATTCCATTGAATAGTCTCAAAAGGACTAATATAACTTATATATATATATATATTATGACAAGAACAACTAAAAGGGTTACAAAGAACCTGGGGAATGTAATATTATTTTGAATATATATATAAGTTATATTAGTCCTTTTGAAACAATTCAATGGAATGTATGAATGAATAGTAGTACCGTGTAGCACCATCTATCGGGTTGGAAGAGACCCGGATTTGGGGGCGTCATAACTTTGACTTCTATACCCATGAAATCAGTGGAATATCTTTGATATTTGCGTTTCATCCTGTATCTTTTCATGGAAATATTCTTTTGAGCATTCTTGAATTTTACTCAACAAAGCAGTATCATGTTGACAATTTGGACGTTATCAGTTCCTAGATAAATTAATTCTTGAACTTATTTTATTGAATTCTTATATCATTGTCATCATCCTCATGTTTATATTTTGTTGAAAGTCATCTATGGCCTGTAATGCATAGATGGACTTGGTATGATTATAACCAGGGAATATTCGGTGTAATCATGACCGTAATGTTACAAATGATGTGATAAAAGTCTTCATTGGCATGTAGTGCATTGATGGATAGTTGTTGGCATGATTATGACCTTTAATGAATACACGAATGTCCTTGGCCCGTAGTGCATGGATAATTTGTGGTCGTGATACTAAAGAATATCCTTGGTTGTAGTGCAGGGGTGATTCGATGATGTGGATTATTTATTAAGCTGAGTACCAGCGATAAAAGTGATGAAAATCCTTTTAAATCATAGAAGATAGTAGATTTTATTCCCTACTTAACTCTTCTAATGGATTGCTTTTTCTGCTGCAGTTAAACTTGATAGCTATTATATTTTATCAGTTTAACACTGTTGAAGGCTAACGATAAATTATTCTACATTATATCTTAGTCATAATATTTCTTACTATGCTAGTTGAGCTCACATTTTCTTTCACTGTTCTCTTCAGGAAATGAGAACGTAGCTGGGACTTTTGACACCCCCAAATCCGGGTACTTCAATTCCACGGGATTTGGTGTTCACTGTACAAATATCATCTATCTATCTACCCCTAATAAGTGCAAGCCATGCAATAGATAGAATAAAAATCTTCCCCTTAAGGGTTACAACATCTGAATAATAATAATACAATCCCAGGTTAAATTAACCTTAAACATCTGTGCGGAATCATAAACAAATAAGTCTTAACAACATCATTAACTCAAGTCTTAAACATAAATACATCATCTAATAAAATAACAAGTCTTCATCACTTACTAACTTTGCCCTTGCCTCTACTAGTGGAAGGTTCATCGGTTCTTTCGTTCTTAACTGCAATGTTATTATTAAGCAAGAGTGAGCACTATTGCCCACAAGTATAATAATGAAAAAATAGTATAATAACATGCGAGTAAATCCAAGACATTTGAATAAAAGCTTAACTTTTGAATCAAGAATGAATAATAAGAATTAAAAGAATTTTGAGGGTCATAAGACCTTGAACTATGTCCTAGGTTATCAAGGATTATACTTGAAACCTTTAACAGTTATAGGACTATGGACCTTTCTACTCGTACTTAGGGGGATCAGCCCTTAGCACCATATTGTGCACAATATCTTAACGCTAACGCATAAGTAAATCCCTTTGCAGGGTTGTTCATCTCAGTTTGACATTCGAGTCCGCACCAAAGGAAGTTTGGTTTGGATAATTCATCAAGGGTTCTAAAATTTAGAACGCTCATCAACTATGGACTAGTCAAATCAATAAGGGTTCGCTAGTTTAATAAGGTTCAATAATAATGATATTCAAATTGAATAATAATCTCAGGAAGTATACAATAGGACAATTATTGTATAACTGAATCATGCTTTGAAAAGATAATCAATCTTTAATATAACATTTGAACATGAATAATAGTAATGATAATTTACTCGAGGTAATTAATAAACTTGAACAATAATGATGAGTAGAGTTAGGAAACTTTCCTCGTGTGTAGATTACACTTTAACTAAGCACGTTCTTTGAATTTAAATCCTACATATCATTCACATTCACAATACCAGTTAATTATAACTTAACTAATCATCAATAATTATTCTTTTTATTTAAACTTTGGTTATTAACTATACTTAGTTAATTTACTACTTTGTCAAATAATTTACACATCATGAATAACAAGCTAAATATGTATTCAATAATTCAATCCACATGTGATTATGTTATTTACATGTTAAACATCTATTTTACATCTCATTATACTTCTAACATGTTTACATGTTCATTACATTAATTTACTAACACATTGTTAGACTTAAACATTTTAAAAAATTACATTTCTGAACTTTATGGAGAGTGGTAATGCTGCATTTCACTTTTATCTTGATTCTCGGCGTTCTTGGCACGGCATACTACACAAGGCTTTGGTCGATAAGCGTTCTTTAGCGTGGCTTCATGACTGCGACAAACTCTTATGCTCAGGCCGTATACACTGAGGCGCAGCGTACCAGACATAAAAATGGCAGTTCGCGAAAAATCGCAGAACATGCCAATGTCTTCCAATTTCTTATTTCCTACTCGAAATTAGACATACCCACGTGATATAATTCGTATACAAACATTACTCAACATCTAAAGACTGTTTTAACCCATTAAAACACATAATCACAGAGTTTAAGCATCCAATTTCACTGACTTTGATGTTCTTGAAGGTTTTGAAAATAAAACATGAAAATTGTCACTACGGATTAGTTATAACACCGAATCCGTTTATTTAAACTTTGGTCTCTTCGTATCGACATGCATAACAACATACGAATGTAAAATTTAGGGATAATATAAGATCAATACATGAAAGATCACGTATAAGGCCATATGGCCAAAACCCAAACTCTGTAATTTTGAAAAACATATACGACATGTATTTTAATGAAACAGATGATATGGTTTGCAAAATATATATATAATTAGCTACGATTTGATAACATCATAACCTATATATGCACATAAGCCTTACAATTTCCCCATCATAGAGACTTTACAGAAAACTGTGAAAGCCATTTTTATCAAAACTTGAATACATGAAATATAGAATTTGTGAGGGAGAGATTACCCAGAGTATAATTTAGAAGGGTGAGTAATGATAACAATTCCTTTTTCAGATACTACTTCAATCACTGAGTTTTCCTCCCACAATTTCTCTGAATTCTCTCTTACTCTCAAATACTCTCCTTCTCTGTTTTCGGACTTAGAATAATAAGAAAGAAAAAGAATACGTCGCATATAATAATTAAACTGACGCACATATTGGTCAGTTAACCCAATAATGGGTAACTGCTTCCAACCACTACTAGGGCCTTGTTTGGCAACCTTTAATTAGTTCAAAGTCATTTAATTTAATAAAAGCTTTATAATATAGTTTAAATCATGTCACACCCAATTCAAATATCTTATTTAAATTAATATAAAATAAATATAATAACTTCTCATAATTCACATAGTCATATATTTAATTTTCTCATTAATAAATAATGTCAAATTATTAACTCTCTAATTAATAATTAAATTAATTAAATAACATCATGCTTAATTAAATATTTCTTTTAATACAATAAGCTCACATAATTATATATTTCGATAATAAAAATTCTCCACATTAATTTAATAAATGTAACACATATAATAAAATTAATCTACCACAATTGCATCAATTAATTATTAAATCTAATAATTAAATCATCGAAAAATATTTATTTAATTCAATAAATATTAAAATTAAATTACAAAAATATCGTTCGTCACATCTTTCCCCCTTTAAAAGGATTTTATCCCCAGAATCACGACTCAATAAATTTGACCCGTTACATTCTCCCCCCTTACAAAGATTTTGTCCCCAAAATTGTTTACAAATAATTAAGTAAATAAATGAGGGTAATTCTTCATCATATTCTATTCGAGTTCCCACGTAGCTTCTTCAGTGTTGTGGTTCCTCCAAATTACCTTAACAGAAGGTATAACTTTATTTCTGAGAACTTGTTCTTTTCGGTCGATAATTTGGACAGGAATTTCTTCGTAAGATAAGTCTTTCTCAAAATATAGGGGTTCGTATTCAATTACATGTTTGTAATCTGCTTTGTATGGTCGTAATACAGAAACGTGGAAAACATTGTGGACATTCTCGAGTGCTGGAGGTAAGGCTACCTCGTACGCAACTTCTCCGATTCTTCTCAGTACTTCAAAGGGTCCAATGAATCTTGGGCTCAATTTTCCTTTCTTTCCAAACCTGATCTTCCCCTTCCAGGGAGAGACCTTCAAGAAAACATAACTACCTGATTTAAACTCGATATTTTTACGATGTGGATCAGCGTATTTCTTTTGTCGATCTTGAGCCGCTACCAGTCGTGCTCGGATCACTTTGACTATTTATGTCGTCTGTTGTACCAATTCAGGCCCTAGTAATTGTCTTTCACCAACTTCATCCTAGTAAAGCGGTGTTCTGCACTTTCTGTCGTATAACGCTTCGTAAGGCGGCATGCCAATACTAGCGTTAGAATCTTGTTGTTGTGGCCGAAACTACTACTAACGGTAGGTGATCATCCCAATTTCCTTTGAAGTCCATCACACAGGCTCTTAGCATATCTTCTAACGTTTGAATCGTTCTTTCGCTCTATCCGTCTGTTTGAGGGTGGTATGCTGTACTCATTCGCAATTGCGTACCCATACATTCCTGAAGACATTTCCAGAAATTCGATGTAAAGCACGGATCTCTATCAGAAACAATGGACACTAGCACTTCGTGCCTCGAAACGATCTCTTTCACATATAACCTTGACAACTGATATAAGTTGAATTTGATTTTGATCGGAAGGAAGTGTGCAGATTTCGTCAGTCGGTCAACGATAACCCATATTGCGTCGTAGCCTTTCTGAGTCGTCGGAAGGCCAACCACGAAGTCCATTGTAATATGTTCTCATTTTCATTCTGGGATTTCTAACGGTTGTAGCAACCCACTTGGTCTTTGATGTTCTGCTTTCACTTTCTGACAGGTAAGACACTTGGCAACACATTCTGCAACATCTCGTTTTAAATTTGGCCACCAAAAATGTTGTCGAAGATCTTGGTACATCTTGGTACTACCAGGGTGAATCAAATATCATGAACTATGAGCCTCGCTTAAAATGTCTTCCTTAATTTCTTGTACTGGTAGTACTCAAATTCTACCCTCAAATCTCAGTATTCATTCCTTATCCATCTTAAATCTCGGTTCAGTTCCTTTAGATATCTTCTTTGTCACCTTTTTACATTCTTCGTCCTGAAGCTGATCCTCCTTTACTTTATCTAGTAGAGTTGTACCAGATTGCATCTGAAATATTTTCTCATCAATTTCCATAGGATACTTCACTTCCAACTCTAGTTTCTCCATTTCTGTAATTAGCTCCTCCTGAGCAGTCAACATCATCAATTTCTCATGACCCTTTCTACTTAAGGCGTCGGCAACAACATTTGCCTTACCCGGATGGTATAAAATTTCACAGTCGTAGTCCTTAATTAACTCCAACCACCTTCTTTGACGAATATTCAAATCCTTCTGCGTGAAAATATATTTCAGACTCTTATGGTCCGTATATATTTTACACTTCTCCCTGTAAAGATAGTGCCTCCAAATTTTCAAAACAAAAACAACTGCAGCTAACTCCAAGTCGTGGGTCGGATATCCCTTCTCGTAATCTTTCAATTGTCGTGATGCATATGCAATGACTTTGTCGTTTTGCATCAGTACACAACCAAGTCCTTTATACGACGCATCACTATAAACAACAAAATTTCCTGTATCATCCGGAAGGGATAACACAGGTGCCGTACTCAATCTCTTCTTTAATTCTTGAAAGTTGTCCTCACACTTCCCCGTCCAAACAAATTTCACAGTTTTTCGAGTTAAATTCGTTAACGGAGTTGCGATCTTGGAAAAGTCTTGTATGAACCTTCTATAATATCCTGCTAATCCAAGAAAACTTCTTACTTCCGACGGCATTCTCGGCTGATCCCAGTTAATCATGGCTTCTACTTTGGATGGATCTACCGAAATTTCGTTTTTGTCGATCACGTGACCAAGAAATTGTACTCGTTAAATCCAGAATTCGCATTTAGAAAACTTAGCATACAACTTCTTTCTTCTCAATACTTCCAACGTTAATCTCAAATGCTCTTCGTGTTCTTCCTTGCTTTTCGAATAAACCAAAATGTCATCTATAAATACCACTACGAACTTGTCCAAAAACTGCTTGAACACACCATTTATTAGTTTCATAAATGTTGCAGGAGCATTCGTAAGACCAAATGACATTACTAAAAATTCGTAGTGACCATATCGCGTTCTGAACGCTATATTCGGTACATCCTCTGGCCTCACCTTCAGTTGATGATAACCGCTTCTCAAGTCTATCTTGGAAAAGTAGCTCGCTCCCTTCAATTGAACAAACAGGTCGTCGATCCTCGGTAATGGATATTTGTGATTAATCGTGACCTTATTCAGTTCTCTGTAGTCAATGCAGAGTCGCATCGATCCATCCTTCTTTTTCACAAACAACACCGGCGCTCCCCACAACAATACGCTCGGTTGAATGTACTTCTTGTCCAATAATTCTTGTAGTTGTACCATTAGTTCTTTCATCTCTACTGGTGCCATTCGGTATGGTGCCTTCGTTATTGGAGCAGTTCTAGGCGCCAAATCGATTACGAAATCTACCTCTCTATCTGGTGGAAGTCCTGGTAAATCGTTTAGAAATACGTCGACGAAGTCCCTCACAATCGGTATTTCTTCTACCTTCGGATTCTCTCTTCGACTGTCGACTATGTAAGCTAAGTATCGTACACAACCTTGTCTTAAAAACTTCCTGGCCTGCATCATCGTAAGACAACTCGCTTGTCTAGGCGACTTGCTACCATAAAACACAACCTTTAACGGAGTCATAAGGTTAATACACTTTTTTTGACAATTAATTACAGCCCCGTAATTGAATAACCAGTCCATTCCTAATATAACGTCAAATTCCCCAAGTCGAATAGGGATAAGATCTACGTTCATGATATTACCCTTAATATCCACTCTACAGTTCTTATGTACGTACTTAATAGGGATTATTTCTCTATTCGTAATTTCTATGTTCATGGGGTAATCCAATTCATTCTTAGGCAAATCTAAATTCTTGGCAAAATCATCGGATATAAAGGAACAAGTAGCACCCGAATCAAATAAAACATAAGCATTAATTTTATTGATTGGAATGATACCTGACACCACATCACGGGATTGAACTGCATCTTGTACCTTCATGTTGAATGTCTGGGCGGTCGGTCGATTTGTTGCGGTTGGTCCGGTGATGGTTAAGGTATTTCCACTGTTATTTCTTCGGTTTCCTCCTGATCCTGACCCTCCCGATTCCTTCTTGGGATAATCTCTTGCCAGATGGTCCTTCGAACCACAAGTAAAACAAGCACCCTTCTTTGGGTTTGGACAGTTTGGTGCTATGTGGCCTTCCTGACCACAATTGTAGCACACTCTTTTTCCTTTCATACAAACTCCCAGATGGGCTTTCCCGCAAGTCGGGCATGCTTCAATTCTTTTCTTCTGATTACTTTGCTGATTCCCCGATGATGAGCTGTCATTCCATCTTTTCTTCTGATTGAAATTTCCACCTGTGCCACTTCCACTTGCCTTGTTATTTCCTTCTCCTTCACTCTTCTTCTTCTTTTGATCTTGATTGTACTTGGTCACCACCGTGATCGCTCCCTCCTTCAAATGAGATGGCCTTTTCCGTAACTCCAAACAAACGTGTTTAGCTGAAACATTGATACCTTGCTGTACACCCAAGGCTTTAGTCCTTGCTCGAATCTTCTGGCTTTTCTTTCGTTCGTGTGTACTTGATACGGGGCGAACCTCGCTAACTCGTTGAATTTATCCGCGTAGTCAGGTACACTCATGTTTCCCTGCTTCAACTCTAGAAATTGAACCTCCATCTGGTTCTGTGAACTAGTTAGGAAATACATTTCGAAGAACATCTCTTTAAACCTCTCCCACGTAATTACACCTTCACCTCCTCACACTTTGTTTGCTTTCCACCAGTAGCTAGCCTCAGACTTCAGCATAAATATTGTAAAAGCGGTCTTCTGATCTTCTCTAACCCTAGCAACTTTGAAAACCTTCTCCATTTCCATAACCCACGTTTGAGCCTCGAATGGGTTCATGAAACCTTTGAACTCTGGCGGTCCCACCGCCTTGAAGTCTTTAAACGTTGTGTTTGGTGGAGCTTGAGGTTGGTTATTCATGGCTCTAGTCAGTAAGTTAACCAACTGCTGCACGGGATTAGCGTTGGCATTATTGTTATTATTGGTTGACTCTTCCTGAGCCGGTTGATGTTGTTGTCTTCTCCTTGGCGGCATTTTCCTATTAAATAAACGATTATTAGAACTTTATTTATTTCTCTAAATAGTTAAGGCATTACTCAACAATTTAACATATCAATTAACACATTATCTCAAACAACTTGATTTGTATTCATTCGAATCAAAGTTTTAACAACAAACTATAGCATCACTGCTATTTACATCAACTATCCTGGAATAAAGAATCCACAGGATTTAAAACATTAAAATATTCCTTCGTTCATAAACACGTCAGGATTTACATCTAAAACTAATTTAAGTTCTTCACATAACTAAACAAATCATATCACTATCGCCGGTCAGGTCTTGATTAGCCTTGCTACGCTCCTCTTCTAAGATGCGATGCGTCGTCCTGCGATCCATCATGTACAATGATAGTCCCTCGAACTGGATTGGGTACCTCAAAACTCGATCTTGGGTCTCATTCATTGCCTTGTTAAGTGCAGAGTACGTTTCCCAAATCTTCGCTTTCTTTGCATGACTATCATCCTCTGCACGATCAGTTCGACGCGATTCTCTTACCCAGTCTTCCTCTGCTATGTTCAGCCTTTCGGAGGTTTCCTTCAGTTCCTTCTTCGGTTTCTCTATCTCCTCGGTCTTATCTTCAGTTTGACCGTTCTCATGAACCAAATCCCATTCTACATTTGTCAGTCGAGAGTGAAGAGTCGAAATCTCCCTCTCCTTCTGCTCTAGAGTAATATGCTGAATAACCGCTCACTCGGTCAAATCCTGCACCTCATCTCGTAATTCCACATTACGGTCATATAATGTGTAAGACCCTGAATTTTATGAAATAAAAGTATTTAATTTTTTTTATTACTATTCATGAGTTACTTCTTACAAGTTAATATTCATGAGTTACTATTCACGAGTACTATTCATGAAGCATGATAATTTTTTTCGTAAGAAGGCATTACTCAGTAATTGTTACAGTAATTACTGTTTAATATTTTATTTTATTGATTCAATAATTGCTACATTGATATTTTATATTACTGTTGTTTCAATAATTGTCACGGAACAGTATTTCCCATTATCGGATCAATAATTCATATTATTTGGATAATATTATTAGATAGCATTATTGGCAATGTCTAGAAAGTTACATCGAGGAGAGGTTTGGTCATCTAATTGCTTGCCAAAGATGAGAGAAATCCTTATTGGAAAGCCCCGTCTTTCCTGGGAACTGCCTGATTTTCGATGATTGTGATTTTGTAATATTATTTGTGAATAATTAATTATTGATTTATATGATAAGGAAAATATTCATTTTATGTGGTTATAGATGGAGAAAATTTTTTAATGTGACAATTGTTGAAAATTGATATTTTATCTTTTCTGATAAAATATATTATATTACAGTAATATAATAATGGTGATATTTTTACAATGAATGTGTGATATATGAATAAATGAGGAGGAAGAGTTGTTTTGTTGCAATAAATGCTAAACACATGTTTTGTGTGTTACAAGAAAATGTTTAACACATGTTTAAACATGATGGTGTACACAAATTTTGACTGAAAATCTGATTATAGCTTGTAAAATCGTCCGTTTGTGGATTTCAGTCAATTTCTGTTTGGAATTTGAAAAAACTTTCTTCTGTAAAGTTGTAGAGAATGGAATTTCCTATGGAAAGGACATGTGGTTCAAATTTTTCTGATAAAAAGACTATTTATTATGAATTTTTGAAGTTCCGAAGTTCCAGAATAATTGATTTTTGGAAGTTTTAATTGTTTTATTTAAGAAAAACATTTTTTACACTTTGGTGGGCCCCACTTGCATGTGTTAAATTGCTGAATTCAGATTCAAAGGTGTGATAAGGAAATTTTATTATAAATAATATTATTTTAATAAATTTTCTGCTTTGGTGTTCTAAGCAATTTCTTATAAATAGGTGCTTAGGTTAAAATTGAAAATCACACCGAAAACTGAAGTTTACTCTCTATTTCTCTCTTTATATTATCGAGTGTATTCTTGTGAGTATTTTGATATCTTGAGTGTTGCTATACGGTGCAAGTTCGTTCAGCGTTATTCAAGTTAGAAGTATTGCTCTTTTGAGGTAAGGGATAGTAAGGGATATTGTCGTTCGTATGTAAGGGTTATTATGTTTTTCAATTTCAAAATTTTTCTGAACCTTCAAAAATTCTGGAAAAACTTGAAATGATATTTTCATGAGTTTTGTAGATTGTGTCCAAAAATGGCGATTTTTGGATGTATAGATTAGGAGTTATGGATTTTATGAGAAAAGACTATTTTAAAAGTAACCGCTTATAACTCCTTGTGGTTAACTCCAAAATTGATAAAAATTTTATTGGGAGTACATCTATATAATATCAGTATGCCCTGTTAATTTCAGAATTTTTGGATAAAGGTACAATTTATGATAAATGTTTGAATATTCGGTGGTTTTGGCCATATAAAAAATAGTAAATGAATTTTAAAAATTCCGAGAAAAATATATGTTCAATATGGGACTATATTATGCTAAATCCCAGAAAAAAAATATTTTTGGAACTGATTTGGTATTTTTTATGAAAATGTTCTAGTTATGAGTAAATAAATTAAATATGTTATATGAAGTAAAAAATTTGGAATATAAGATTTTATGGCTTAAGAATCCTATATAAGGTATATGCAGATTTTTGATGAGGGTTTTGGTTATTGGTGATGAAATCTTATGAGTTTGGCATTTTAGAATGATTAAATGCATTAATTAGTAAAGTATAAACAATTAAAATAAATTGTTTATGAGTTTAAGAAATGATTAAGATATTGTGGTAATATTAATAATATTAGATTATGAGATTATTAAGTGATTTATAACATTTGGATTATGGTGTTATGAAATCATTGATTTATGAATCTTACTCTTGAGATTAAATCTATATATTGATTATATTATTTTTATTATCATATATAACATTCTTATAACCCTAAAGATGATATTTTTCTTTGACTTGAGTATAAAGATGGGTAGATTATTCGTAAGATCGTGACTATGGGTTCTCTTTGGCCAGTAGTGCAAAGATGAATTGTTGACTGGTATGATCATGACCATTGAATTTACAATGGAATATTTTTAGCTTAAGTGCAATGTGAATTGATCAACATGGTTATAATTATGGTTTATATAAATTCAAAATGATTATGTATTTCTTTGAGATATGAATGCCTTTGGCTTTAGAGTGCAAAGATGACTGTTGTTGTTGAATATCTTTGGCGTGTGGTGCAAAGATGAATCGTTGATGAATATCTTTGGCCCGTGAGTGCAAAGATGAATTTATTAGTATGATTATGAATGTGGCCTGTGATTTGGTATAACCATGATCTTTGATGTTTCAGGTAAAGACAGGTGATGAAAATTATCTTCGTCCTGAATGCGAAAAGGAATTTAGAACTACAATTATGATTATGAGTTACTCACATGATTGTGGACATGAACTGTTAATTGATGTTACAGGGTTAAAACATTGTTGGTGGACTTTTAACATGGAGAAGATAATAGATCTTATGGTCTATTTGACTCTTCTAATGGATTGCTCGTTCCGCTGTAACTATGGTTGAAAAGTTTTATTATCTACCATATGTTCTAAATCTCTGATTTATTATTGATGAAGTCTATTGATAATTTAATTATCTTTAGTCATAATATTATTTACTGAGCTAGTTGTGCTCACCCTTTTGCTTCACAATTCCTTTCAGGTAATAAAAGTGTAGTTGGGTGGAGCGAGAATAACAGGGTAATAGTGTGATGGTTTGGGTCTGTCAAAGTTTCTCATCACATTATAAAACGGCATGACATACAATACATAATTCTATTGAGGACCTAAGATGTGTGTGTTGTATATTATACATCACTTAATAATTGATTTTGGTGAACAACAATAGGGTAAGGCGAACCCAACTTTGGAAGGGTGTTTTATCACTATCATACAAGATGTCTAATGACATACAACCTCGCGTTATCATAAGACAGGGTTGTGAAAATCCACTCGTTGAGTATATCTACGAGCACTACCTATATGATCTTGGAATTTATTTGAAACATAATGTTCAATTGTAGACGGTGGAGATAGTTATGTGTCAAGAGAAGACTCACCATTGGAAAGAAGATGATAGTAATCTTCTCGTTTTTCTTTGGGGTCTATTGGGTCAACCAAGGATAATTCTGTGCGCATATGATATGTATCATAACCTAGATGCATGGCCTCCCACGTACGAAGGTTTCCTTGAGCACTTCCCAAAGATTTTAATTTCTAAAACAGTTCTAGACTGTACCTTTATGTAAGGTATCACTGTGAGGTGTTCTCCATAGTTGGGACAAGAGTCATAGTTGGTATTAAAACTCACAGTATATATGTTGTTGTATTTTGCACGATAATTATAGTAATAAAGTTGTAGTTGTTTTCTGTACCATGTATTTGGCGACTCATAATAGGTTGGATCGATTGGACCTATTTTGGGGCCGTCACATAATGTGTCATACATCTCAGCATCAACGGTGTACCGTGGTAACTCCTCTTCTTCCTCTTCCTCTTCCTCAACAAATTCCTCCTCAGGATCAGTCTCGGGCTCATGCTCCTGACCAACAACGGTGATCAATGGAGATGATTGGTCACCTAATTGCGCGCCAATAAGGAGAAATCCTTATCGGAAAGCCCCCTCTTTCCTGGGAACAACTTGGTTGTTAAATATTGTGAATTATATTATTAATGATGAATAAGTTCATGTTGATTAAAGATGAAATTTATAGTTCCATTATGTTGGACTTATTTGTGTTAGTATAATTGATGTCTGGAGGATATATTGTTCAATTGGGTATTCGGGACACTTTTCGTGTCGGAGTTACTATTCACGAATTACTATTCATGAGTTACTATTCACGAGTTACTATTCATGAGTTACTATTCACGAGTTACTATTCACGAGTTACTATTCACGAGTTACAATTAATGAGTTATTATTCACCAGGTTACTATTCACTCTAGTGTTGTGCATTCGGGTATTTGGGTACAATATTATTCCATGGGAAGATGTGCTAATTTTTCAGACTGTTGGTTGAAGATATAATACTAAGTCAATATGAACCGCTGGTGGAGTTATAATAGTAAATCAATATGGATCGATGGTTTAAAGTTTTAATAGTAAATCAGTATGGACCGTTGTTTTAAGTTTTAATAGTAAACCAATATGGATAAAATGCATTTAATAGTAAATCAATCTGACCGTTCATAAATTAGTTACTATTCATTCCATTTTTCTATAAATAAAAGCTCATTCTTTCATTATTTCTTACGAATTCACTGAAACTCTAGAGAGAGAATTATAAGAGAACCTATAGAAAAGTATTCTACTACTTCCCTACTCTTATATTCAGTTTCTTTTACGGTAAGTGGTATTATTTCTTTTGTATTCATGAAGAGAACTTCTGTTATTCCATTATTTATTATTCAGTTGGAATAACTTTTGTATCATGAGCTACCCTATACATGGTGACATTCTTCTAATATTCATTCTTTATTATTCAGCTTTAATATCACATGCGTGCGTTCTTTTACGACCTAGTTCCATTATTTATTATTACATTGGAATATCATATACATGCATTTACGCTGGACTGGTTCCATTATTTATTATTCGGTTTAATATCACATGCGTGCGTTTCTGTGGGACCGGTTCCATCCTTTATTATTCATTGGAATAACTTTTGCTGTCTGTGTACTCATCGCATGTACGGTGATTTCTTTTGTTATTCCATTCTTTATTATACTTAGTTGGTTAAAACTTTGACTTCTATACCCATGAAATTAGTGGAATATCTTTGATATTTGCGCTTCATCCAGTATCTTTTCATGGAAATATTCTTTTGAGCATTCTTGAATTTTACTCTACAAAGCAGTATCATGTTGACAATTTGGATGTTATCAGTTCCTAGATAAATTAATTCTTGAACTTGTTTTATTGAATTCTTATATCATTGTCATCATCCTCATGTTTATATTTTGTTGAAAATCATATGTGGCCTGTAGTGCATAGATGGACTTGGTATGATTATGACCGAGGATTATTCGGTGTAATCATTAATAGTAATGTTACAAATGATGTGATAAAAGTCCTCATTGGCCCATAGTGCATTGATGGACAGTTGTTGGCATGATCATGACCATTAATGAATACACGAATGTCCTTAGCCCGTAGTGCATGGATAATTTGTGGTCGTGATACTAAAGAATATCCTTGGCCATAGTTCAAGGGTGATTCGATGATATGGATTATTTATTAAGCTGAGTCCCAGTGATAAAAGTGATGAAAAACCTTTTAAATCATAGAAGATAGTAGATATTATTCCCTACTTAACTCTTCTAATGGATTGCTTATTCATTACCGCAGATTAAACTTGATAGTTATTATATTTTATCGGTTTAACAACATGAAGAAAACTAACGATAAATTATTCGCATTATCTTAGTCATAATATTTCTTCTTGGACTAGTTGAGCTTACCCTTTCTTTCACCATTCTTCTTCTTCATGAAATGAGAACGTAGGCGGGACTAGTCGGGAACACAGTGTGATGGTCCTAGATGGTTCATTAGTAGTCCTCACTATTCTGTGAAATAGTGTGATAATAATTGTAATGAGGACTCCTTTTGAGTTTGTATAATCTCTAGTAGACAATATTTGTATTCAAACTCACAATTTATGTTTTGTCGTATTGTACACGACAGTTGTATTATTAAGTTGTATTTAAATTCTGTACCATGTATCTGGCAACTCAAGATGGGTAATGTATACCTAATTTTGGGGGCGTCACACCGGATATCGGTTTCGTAACCTGCATCTACATTCTTTGTCTTTTATTCTTGTTTAATCTTTTCGTTCAACCTTTATTACAGGTTTAAAACACTTGATTAAGTGTTACATTAGTTGAACATTATGTTCATATTTCTTTCTTGCACATCCTCCAGTAACTGAGAACTAAAAATCTCATTTCTTGGCATTACTCTGCAGCGGTGGTCTTTGCTGGCATTGTCTCCTTCCCTTCCTCTCATGACTGCGGCCATGACCTACTCTCTCCTCTCGTCCCTGCATCAAGGCCATGACGCTGAGTCCTTATTAGTGGGCGTGCATGCCTTTCCACTCGAAGAGATTTTCAGATCTTTATATATGGCGGCGGCGCCACAAATTGTACTATGGTTCGCGCTGCGGTGAACTCTTGCAGTCTACTCGGACATTTATTACAGCGGCTGCTGCTTGGTCTCAAGGCACAACTAAGCTGCGTGTGCACCGAGTATGAAACTTAGAAAATTTTCTTAGTCTTTTACAAGCTTGAGACGCCGATTTCGAAATCTCATAACTTCTTCGTTATAACTCGAAACGAGGTCGTTCCAAATCCATTTTCTTCCTTATCTTACGTACTCCGATTAACCTCGGACAAAACTTTGTTCTGAATCCGTTAATAAGCCATTCAACTGGCTTAATCTTCATTCTTCGTTCATTTTTACATTATTAACGTTCTTTATTCGTTCGTCCGTAATTCAGTCATCCGAACTCGGAATTCGTTCGTTCTTGAGTCCACGACTCATGTTTTCTACATTCTCTTACATTATTATGAAACCCTATACATTCGGGTTCATTTACTAACTTTCAAATTTTCATTCATCTTTTACGAAAATTTCGCCATAACTTCGTTATAGCTTAAATTTAATCCGTTCTTTATGAACGTTTCTAACGTTCCTAACCAAGCAATAAGCATCTAACATATACGCGATGGTTTTAAACTTGTCCATCAACAACATTTATACTACGATGGTTTTAAATTTGTCCATCAACAACGTTATTCGTGTTCTTCGCGTTCTTCGTGTGTTCTTCGTGTTCTTCGTTTGTTCTTCATTTTTAATCGATATTTTGGATTACGATTTCACTTTTCTTGGAATTTGATGTTATAGAACACAATTCCTTACTTATTTAACCTACTCATTCATAAGATTCATTCGGATCGCTCAAAATCCTTACAAATCTTATACTTCCTTAAGAAATTTATAAACTAAATTTCTTATTTCTTATTTCTTCTTTTCTTATGATTTCAACCATATAAAATCATTCTCAATATCTGTTACTCCTTATTCTCATTAAGCTATGTTTTTGACATAGAAAACTTAAAGAAAATATTAGAAGAAACTAGTGTTCGGATTATCGTTCTTCTTTATTTCTCTTCCGTTATACAAAGCCGGCGATTCGCTAGCTTTTCTATTTCACAATAACTTTTGATCTGAGCATTCATGCTCACGCTCTTCGTCTTCCTCTCCCAACCGAGTTCTCTCTATCTCTCTCAAGTGTAGGATTTTCAAAAATCCTAGAAAATGAAATTCTAGGTTTCTATGTATAGAAAACCAAAGCTAGGGGCAAAATAGTCATTTCGCCCCTAAAGTTACTATTCCCACCTCCTCTTCAACTTAGCCACCAAGTTAACTTGGCCACCACTCTTACTTGGTGGCCATCCCACATGCCCATGGGTCACCCCATTGGTTACCCCAATGGTTCTTACCCATCCGTTTATCCATCGGTTCGATCCGCGATTTCTTTTCTTGGTTTGGGCCTTAACCCTAATTCTTATTGGGCCTATCTTGGGCTTGATTTCACAAATCATTGGGTTTGACATAATCCAAGTCCAATCCAATTGGTTTCTACAAAGTCCATGAACACAAAGTCCATTAAGACTAATCGTATTATACGCATTCCATTCTCGTATTCTCTTCGTACATCGTTCGTACAATATTCGTATTATACGTCCTACTAATCTTCGTACTATACTCATATAATAACTCGTATCATACTCGTATTTCTCATGCATAATAACCCTAGTTATTATACGTACTCATTACATTCTCGAAACTCAATTTCCCTAACCCTTAGGTTTTGAGTCCGCAGGCGAAAACTTTGTTTTTGCCATAACTGAAATATTATTGAATATTCCATCACGTCTCAACATTTTACGTAATAAATAACTTCTCGGAATTTCAAAATAAATCTCCTAGCAGAAACGAGTTAATAGTGCCTATTTCGTCTTTTACCCCGAAAATATTTTGTTCCCGGAAAACTTTTATTTTCGTCTTGAAAATTCTTACTCGTTAAATCTAGCTCGTAGCCAGAATCCTCCTGACTTATAACCATCCTAGGTTATAAAACGATTAATAAACAGATATCATAGGATAGTATTAATAAAAATTAATTTTATTAATAACTAATTCTTTAAATCTTAATTTCTGGACAATCCGGATTTCCGGGTTGTCACACACTGTCTGCAAGGATTCTGCGTGACACAGTTCCATTATTTAATATTCATTTGGAACATCACATGCATGCGGATTACGCATGACCTAGTTCCATTCTTTATTATTCTGTTGGAACATCTTGTCTGTGCGGATTACGCATGACCTGGATCCATTCTTTATTATTTTATTGGAATAACCTGTCTGTACGGATTACATACGCCTGGTAAATTCTTCTGTTATTCCATTCTTTATTATTCTGTTGGAATAATCTATCTACGTGGATTACCGCATGGTGGCAAAAATCCATTTGCGATTTCATATATTCTATTATACTCAATTAATTAAAGTTTTGGCTTTTATACTCCATGAAATTAGTGGAATATCCTTAATATGTGCGCTTCATCCAGTATCTTTTCATGCAAATATTCTTCTGAGCATTCTTGAATTTTACTCCACCAAGCAGTATCATGTTGACAATTTGGACGTTATTGATTTCTGGATAAATTAAATTATAAATCTTTACAAATTTATCCTTGAACTTGTTTTATTGAATTCTTATATCATTGTCATCATCCTCATGTTTATAATATGTTGAAAGTCATATGTGGCATGTAGTGCATAGATGGACTTGGTATGATTATGACTAGGGATTATTCGGTATAATCATGATCGTAATGTTACAAATGATGTGGTAAAAGTCCTCATTGGTCATAGTGCATTGATGGACAGTTGTTGGCATAATCATGACCATTGATGAATACACGAATATCGTTGGCCCGTAGTGCATGGATAATTTTTGGTCGTGATACTAATGAATATCCTTGGCTGTAGTGCAGGGATGATGTGGTTTATTTATTAAGCTGAGTCTCAGCGATAAAATTGATGAAAAACCTTTTTAAATCATAGAAGATAGTAGATTTTATTCTCTACTTGACTCTTCTAATGGATTTCTTGTTCCGCTACAGTTATGCTTGATGTTTATTATATTTTATCAGTTTAACACTATTGAAGACTAATGATAATTTATTCTGCATTATCTTAGTCATAATATTTTTTACTAGGCTAGTTGCGCTCACCCTTTCTTTCACTGTTCTCTTCATGAAATGAGAACGTAGCCGGGACTAGTCGGGGAATAGAGTGACGGTCCAGATTATAGCATTAGTAGTCCTCACTATTCTGTTAAATAGTGTGACAATAAATGTAATGAGAACTCCATTGAGTGTGGATATTGTCTAGATGACAATATTCTTATTAAAACCCTTAGATTATGTTTTGTCGTATTTACATGACTGTTGTATAATTAAGTTGTATTTGAATTTTGTACAATGTTTTTGGCGACTCAAGATGGGTGATGTATACCTATTTTGGGGGCGTCACAGTTGGTATCAAAGCTTAGGGATAAGATCCCTGGCTGAGATGTGAGACAAGAACTAGGAGGCGAGAGACGGGAAATTCCTTCGCTAGTATGACCTACCTAAGTTTATTTATTTGGTATTTTTTGGTGGTCATTCGTAGTATAGGGATAATATGTGATATGTCAATTAACCCTTGTTTTGTGGCAGTATTTGAAAATGACATTCGAGAATGTTGAGAATAGCAATGGAGCACAGGTGACCGTTGAGTCTCCACAGATCAATAATCGGGATAATGTGCATCAGGAAGGCGACAATCCTCATGCAAACAACAACACTGACCAAATGATGAACGATGGAATGTTCAAAGGCTTTATGCAGTTCATACAACATCAGGCGAGAGCGGCTCCTATCCAAAATGTAGGTGGAAACACTGGAAACTCTCGTAACCCTTCCTATCATAAATACACAATGTTCAATTTGATTGTGTTAACTTTTAACGTATATCTCACTGTATTTCATATTTGAAGTTCATTCAAATGTTTAAGTCTTGCTAGGACTACTTATTGGTTTTATATTAACACTATTCAATATCTTATAATATTCATTTCATTTGATTTAAAACACTTTTTATATTCATTATCACTTATCACAACGTTTCGACGTTTATTCGTCACACGCCCAATTGTCTCTCTTGTGTGTTCTTAGTATGCGTATATAACTTATCTAATACATCATTTATTAATGTTAAGCATCATTATACATCATAATATTCATGTTCTATAACTTAGAACAACATCTTTTATCGTCAAGAGCACTACACTTGCATATGTGCATGCTCGACGCCCCCCGATTGCCTCCGAAAACACAACAGTCCAACAAATGACCGTGTTTACCCCTTCTCCAGACCTCAAATTGAAACACTTACAGAATAAACGTTGTAGGTCTATTCGTTCTCGATCCGGATCATCTTGAATCATCTCAATCGGAGTTTGTATGAAAAAGTTATGGCCGTTTTACCAAAATAGGTCAAAGCAGTCACAGTCAGCAGACATGGGGCGCGACCGCGCCCCTTTTCCGCGCGCCCACGCCATCTAGCAGCGTGCCCGCACCGGGCTTCGCCCAAATTACAGTGTTTTGCGATTTTTTGACCATTTTCTCCTACTAATCTTCATAACTTGAGTTATACACATCCAAATTAGTCCGTTTTCAATTCTATGGATTCGTAATTCATAGAACTACAACATACTAGAATTCAAACAATTTATAAAAACATTAACCAACCTAAAATTTGACCCAAAACACATGTGCATATTCTATTTTCATGTTTTAAACACATTTAGCGAATTCGATTGCCACGGCTTCGTTTCTTAACTAATTGACATGATTCAAACTATGCCGTTTTTGTTTCTTAATGTACTAACATATTCTAACATCAAATAACAGATTATAACACATATTAAGCATGAAATTTTGTACTTTTTAAAGCCATTTTTGAAAAAAAACACTGTTATTTACTTTTCTCCTTATAAACCCAAATTTCATGTATTTGAACACTAACATAGACTTATAGAGGATAACTAACAGATTTAGCAACAGATTACATACATATAAACAACATCTTCTACAACAATTCAACCAAAACTTAATTTCCAGAGAATAGAAAATTACAAAAATAAAATATTAGAATTAGGGGTAGATTATACCTTAACCCTTTGATGTTAACAAGGTTCTAGCTAATCCTTCTCAATCCCACTCCTTCTCCAACTCTCAATTCTCTGTATTCTTTCTCTCTACCTCTCTGTTCTTCTTAGTTAGCCATTAGGAGAAATAAGACGTGTAATATAACTGATAGAGTCTCACCTCCCACGTACTTATTAGTTAAAGAAAATAAAAGATGTCAGTTGAATAAGCCAAAGGCCACAAGGCCTTATTTGGCTAAGCACATAACTCCCAAACTAGATTATTTTAATAATCTTATATTATATAGTATTTATTTGTCACACCTGCCACCAATTTAAATAGCTTACCATTATAATAATTATAATTATAATCTTTATTATAATTACTCTGATGATTAATAAATAATTATATATCTAATTTAATTAATAAATTAAATTTAAATATTACTTTATTTAATTTATTTATTCCTTTAATATTAAAAAATTCATTTAATTTAATTAATTCATTAAATTAAATTTTCAAAGAATAAAATTTACCTTTGCTTTAATTTAATTATCATACACACGTAACTAAATTATTATACCACAATTTCATAAATTATTTATTTTTCTCAATAAATAAATTATTTAAAATATTTATTTAATTCAATAAATATTTAAAATAATTACCAAATTCATTTAATATCTTTAATAGTTAACTTAACTATTAAACCTCACTTTCTCAATATATGAATATATATTTCTCTTTACACCGATCACATATTTCAAAATATATAGCACGTATATGTACATACTCAAACTCAAAACATCTAATAATAATAATTTAAATTATTAAATTCCTATTTTAATAACTTATAAAAATTCGGGTTGTCACACACACACACAAATATATATATATATATATATATATATATATATATATAAACGATCAACTGCCACGAAGTAAATTCTAGGCAGGACTTTTGAATGTATATATATTGTGATGCCCCCAGAATAGGTATACATCACCCATTCTGAGTCGCCAAGTACATGGTACAGAATACAAATACAAACTTAATTATACAACATGAGCTGAGAGTTTGAACATGAATATTGTCTTCTAGACAATATCCAAACACAAATGGAGTACTCATTACAATTATTATCACACTATTTTATAAAATAGTGATGACTACTACAGCCACCTGTCGACGTCGGGATTTTTAGATGTCCCTTTCCGTTACTTGTTCTTTGGTGTTCTCATTTTAGGTGAGACTTGTTTGAAAAAACAAGTGAAAAAGGTCTGACATGTATAATGTCGATGATGGACTGTTAAGAGTCGTCAGTTGGTTTTTTAAATGGTTGTACCAACACAACCAAGAAAAGGTTTGCACATTGACCCAGTGATGTGACACTGATAAATGGGTCGGGGAAACCGAGATTCATTAGGGTCCGGGGACTTGGTTATGCGAAGGGAAGGTATTAGGCACCCCCCGACATCCGTGTTACCACGGTGACCGCCTCTTTTCAAGAAACTATTATCTGAATGTGTGTGTGTGTGGGTCAATGTGTTTGTTATTTGGAAGTAGTCACGAGGCCTCGTTACACCTATATACACAAGGTTTGAATTTATGTAAAAATTCAATTTTAAGCAAGATATGGCAGTGATGTTTTATAAAAGAAGTTTTTCAAACCCTGATGCTCAATAGTAATTTAGACCTTTTACACTCCCATTTTATTAAGTGCTCGGCTTGATTGATTTTATTTTACAGATACGAGGCATCCGTATGAAAATAATGTACAAAATAATGCCAACTTCCTCGTGGGTATGGAAACCATCCGAGAAATTCGAGACACTTAAAAAATAATTTACAAGTCGCTTACGGTTGAAAATGTCCATCACGGAACCAGAATCTAGATCCAATGGGTTTGAATCAGTGATCACATGATTCCTAAAGCGCAAGAATACCGCAATTTGTATGAAAGCAGTAAGCAGGTATATATATAAAAGTTGTAAATATATATATACAGACATGATCACCAACCACGAAGAACCTCCATTAGGGATCAGAAATGTAAATAAAGCTGTAAAAGCTATCAACCGCCACGGAGGAAATTCCAGGCGGGACAAAACGTAAATAAAGTCAGAAAGTTATCAACCGCCACCGGAGGAACTCCAAAGAGATAAAATGTAAAGAAAGCTGTACAAAGCGATCAACTGCCACGAAGTAAACTCCAGGCAGGACGAAACGTAATGAAAGTTGTAAAAGCGATCAACCACCACGAAGTAAACTCCAGGTGGGACGACAATATTATATATATATAAGAGATAAACGCACCGGATGTAAAATTCAGGGTCATCGAACATAGTTCGACAACAATTCATATATATATATATATATATAGTATATATATATATTAAAACAAAGTAAACAAACCGGATGTAAAATCCAGGCTCAACGAACAGAGTCCGACCACAGTTCATATATATAAGTATATATATATATATAAGTGAATAAACGTACCGGATATAAAATCCAGGCTCATCGAACAGAGTCCGACCACAATTAATATATATAAGTATATATATATTAAAGTAAATAAACGCACCGGATATAAAATCCAAGCTCATCGAACAGAGTCTGACCACAGTTAATATATATATAAGTATATATATATATTAAAGCAATAAACGCTCCAGACCGAAGTCTAGGCTCATCGAACAAAGTTCGACACACAGTTCATATATATATAAGCAAATAAACGCTCCATACTGAAGTCTAGGCTCAATCGAGGCATAACTTGATAAAGTTAGTCAATATATATATATATACAAACTGAAACAAAACTGCGGACCAAAGTTCGGCCAAAATATGCGTAACACGACTCTCAACGTGAAGAAGGGTGTGTGCAGAGATAAAGAGAAAGACTCTAAAGTGTATGAGAAGGCTTACAATTGACTGCCAAAGAAGACTTCTATATCTTTAGAGTGGGTAAACACTTGCTTTTGTAGTTACAAAAGAGGCTATATATGAGCTCATAGGTGTTTAAAATGAGAAAGTATACTGCATGGGGTGAGTGCAGAGCAAATTGGGCAGGGCTTCCTCGTCGTTTTCTCTTGCAAAATGGGCACCCCAAGCCCTCTATTCATAGACGAAGTAGCCGTAGGTGTACCTGCGGCTGAGCCGTAGGTGTACCAGAGGTAACCCGGGTGGGCCTGGGTTTCTCGGGTCAGGTCGTCTCGTAGTACGTGCACTCGGGCACTGTAATGTCCACTCGAACTTTTAGAACTGCAATCTGGGTATCCGTTTGAGGTATACAGGACCTATTTCAGAACGTCATTGTCGAGAGTTGTACAATGGCATGGGATTAGAGTTTGTACGAAGTTAATGAAGATGGGACGATGCCCTCCGATTTTTAAGCTTCAATTTCCATCTGTTACCCCGCACAATAGTCACTCATAATTGATTAGTCTTGTGGGACATCATTGTGTAGAGATGCTGAGACGATGTGGTATGGCATCATGTTGGCGAGATGACGATGTTGCCCCTTACCATTGTTATCGTCAGATTGGGCTGATAAAGTAGACGTTGCTCAGGCTTCACTGAGATTGGACTGCTGCAATTGTTGAAGGTCCTCATTGTCATCTTTGAGGTGTGCCTATCCTCCCGGTGTTATCGCCGGGTTGGTACAGTATATCTCGTTATGAGCGCCAAGATTGAAGCTAGTCGCATTTGAAACAAGCATTTTCGGGGTTATCGCCGAAACTGCATTCCTTGGGGTTATCACCAAGTTTGGTGGCTATTCCCATGGTTGGGACTGAGACTAGATACCTCGGGGTTATCTCCGAGATTAATCGGTCTTCTCCGGTGTGTGTTCCGGTATTGGATCTGCACGCCTCGGGGTTACATTCGAGGTTGGAATTGTTACTCCCAGAGTGTGCTTCTGGGTTGATGCTGAACTTTCGATCGTATCTGGTATGGATATGGATTATCTTTCAAGGTTCCCTCTTAAAAGATGAATATGTCCTCCTGCAATGTTAGTGACAGTAGTACAGAAAATTTTGAGTGTCTACAGATGCCCCTCTTTATCATACTTATACATGGCTATGCATGGGTAGGGTAAAGAATCCTAGACACTTGAAATACAACAAGACAAACATGGTACTATATGTAGTAACATGATGCAAATGTATGATGCCTGTGTATGGGGTTTGTAGCCCAACATGCCGGGGATGATTGCTGGCTCCCTGTTGCTTCAACTGGGGATTGGCAATACTGACCAGATTTGGTGTGTAATCCGAATCTGTTAGGATGTTGATGTTGGAGTTATCACCAAATTCTTATGTTCTTGATAACGACTTGATCTTGAAGAGGTACCTCTTATGTGCAAGAGATCTGTGGGGATAAAGCTTGGTTTATTTGAGGATGTGTATAACATATTCCATCATCTATCCTCTTTGATAACGTTGACCTCTCCTGGTTAGTATCGCCAAAATATGTCACGATTCTGTTGGATTTAATGCCAATAGCACATGCTGTCAGGGATGCCTGACCTTCGTTGACGTGTACTTCACCGACATGTGAATCAACGGCTGAAAAATCCTGTGGGATATACTGTCAAGGTTGCTTGACCTTCGCTGACGTGTGGATCAATGGCTGAGACTCTGTGAGTAGATCGTCAAGGTTGTTTGACCTTCGCTGACGTGTGAATCAACGGAACATTGCATTGTGACCCCCGCCAGGGATCCACTGGGGAATATGAGTAATCGAGCATGAAATCCTCGAATAGCTCTAGAGCTCTGATAGGTTTAATCGCTATCGGCTGAGATAACGTCAAGGCTGCTTGACCTTCGTTGATATGTGTGTCAACGACTTGAATTTGCGTTGTAATCCCCTGTCGGGGCTTCACGTTGTAATCATCGCTGATGTGTGTAGCAGCGGTTGGTCATCGGATGGTTTTCGATGCTCTGTTGGGTTTGCTTCCAACGGTTATTATGATTTCAAGGCTACTTGACCTTCGCTGATTTGTGTGTCAATGGATGAGCATGCGTTGTAACCCCCATCGGGTACTCACGTTGTAACCCCCGTTGGGGATCGACGTTGTAACCCCGTCGGGGATCTACGTTGTAACCCCCATCGGAGATCTACGTTGTAACCCCCGTTGGGGACTCACGTTGTAACCCCCGTCGAGGACTCACGTTGTAACCCCCATCGGAGACTCATTTATGGTAACGACCCTGAGTTGGCGGCATCAGACCTGTATAAGGTATTGTCGGATGTGATTTGTGACAAATGAGATCATTGGCAGGGTATACCTCGTGTTTGGGTGCCTACCAATGGGCGATGTACAGACTCAAAGTTTCATCTAAGAAGATCAAGATTGCATGTTGTTTTGCTCAATCGTGTTGTGTTTTTATTCCCGATTTAACCTTTCTAGTACGTAAGAACTCCTTTGCAACTCGAACTAGACCGAGCCAGAGGAGTGGGACCCACATAAGGGTGCAACAGGTGCACCTACTTCAGTCGCAGATGAGCTTGCGGCCGACCGTGGATGATAAAATCCAGCAGGTTGGTCTTTACAAGTCATTTTCAACTTGTCGCGCGAAGAGAAATCTGTGAGCCTCCTTCAGATCTACTGAGTTTGGGCTATTTTCTATAAATTATGTCGCTGTACAAGTGTTCTACACTATCCTGGTAACGTATGCATGTATGTTTTACAGTTTTTATCCATTGGATTTTGAGTTATAGCATGAAATGCATCTAAACACATAACAGTGATTATGTATGCACAAATGACTTGATAAAAAATATTCAACATAGTAAATGTTAGTATTAAACCATGCTGAACATAATGATGTGAAAATTTTTGACTTTTGAGACTGTCAAGTTAGCACCTTTTTCTGATATTTTTTGTCCTATTTGAGGTCCAATGAGCAAAAGGTATAAAGGTAAATTACTCCTGATATTGAGGTTAACCTTGTGCATGATGGTTTTGATTTTTAATGCACATATCATGTATATGACTTTGGGGCAGGTGTGCTACTGAATGGTCACCTAGATATGCATATGTGCATGTGGATAGTCCTATTTTCAAAGGGGACAATGGCAAAATTTTTCCAAATAGGCATTGGGTAGTCATGCATTTTAACTCTATTGTATGTTAATGTAAATGCATGCACACATATAGTCATAAAATGCATTTTAGAAAGCTCCAGGTAAGGAAATACCATACCCTTTCTGAGGTGATTTGGAGACTTATTGTCCAGATATTATGGATCCGGATCAGCCGAGCAGTTCCCGTAGGGTTTGTGGATGGGATGCTAGAGCATTGGGTACCGGATAGGTAGGTCTTCCGATTTGGGACCCATGAGTTGACTCCTACTCTGCAGGAGTATGCACGATTGACGATGTTTCCTTTAGACAGACCTTGTGTGCACATGGCTTTGGGAGACATGAGTAGACGGTTCATAACTCTCATTGGATTGCGGCGCAGAGTGGTACCGGATGAGCTGACGTCTGGCCACGTGATATCCCAGCGTTTTTTGTATGACAGATTTGGCTCGGAAGATAGCTATTCACAACATTCCGGGGATTTCACCGCACCGGAGGACCATTGGCGTGTGGCCAGGGTTGATGTACTGATGTTATGCATACTGTCGTATGTCTATATGCCACGGTACATGGATGAGATAGACATAGGTGTCATCATGGCCGTGAGAGCTCTTAGGGAGGGTCGCACCATTATACCTATGATTGTAGCAAAGACCCTGCGATCAGCATCCTACTGCTGCACTTATCCGATAGGAGTGTTCATGGGTAGTTCGGTCATGTTATACGTGTGTTTTATGTCACACTTGAGACTGATTGTACCTTCAGACGGCATGGATATTGTTTCATCCATGATACAGCCATGTCATACTCCTTTCAGCCATCGGAGTGTATAGGTACTCTGTCTTGGTCCACATTTTTTGTAGACATCAGAGATCCATTCAGCATATTGCCGTGTTCGGGGCTTAGCTCACCATACAACTTCATTACTCATGCTCTGGGCATGGACTACCTCCCTCTGGCTGGTTTGAGGGGTGTGACTAGTTATCACCCACTGCCATGATGTCACAGTTTTACTAGTTCCAGGACTTTCATCCTTTCAAGGGGCGTTAGGTCAGCGTTTAGCTTCTCGATATCTCTCAGCAGAGGACCGATCCCGTGTGTATTGTTGTTGGGATCAGCGGGAGATAGCTATTTTTTCTATTAGTCATCCGAGTTGTTCTGCAGAGTATTCTGTATGGATGGATTCATAGATTTTATCGGCTGCAGCAGTATCTACAGTACCGGATAGCGAGTCAGATGATGTAGAGCCCATGGAGGACATCGATTCCCACCTTGTGGAGGAGTCCAATGTTGGGTTGCCAGCATTTCTCCCGGATTCTCCCAGTACCAATACTATTGTGATTCAGAACTTAGCACAGTACTTAGAGCAGAGTCTTCATCTGATGATCTATGATGTTGACTACCCTTGATGGGTGTGACGCAGCTCTATTAGAGAGAGACGAGGCATTATCTCGTAGAGATGTCGCTGTTGCTGAGCGGGATGAGGCCAGATCAGCCAAAGATGCAGTGATAGTTGAGCGGGATAGTGTTATATCTTCCCGGGAGTTAGCCATCACAGATAGTACTGCAGTGAGGTCCCTTACCACTGGCATGATTGCAGAGATGAGCGCATATATTGATGATCATATGGTCACCATACAGATGGCTGCAGATCTGTTGGGTCGTGTGGATATTCTCGTACAGGAGACCATAGCTTCACCTCTTTATTCTGAGAGGGACGCCATGTTGGGCTTGTTAGCTCACATATACCCTGACTTGTAGATGAGCTTGTATTTTCCTACATAAACTAGCTTAGCCATTTTGTCATGTACAGTTTACATTGTATATATCAAACATCATTATATATATGACAGGGAAATATATTTTTGGATCACTTCCCTTTTAGACATGCTTTGCTACTTGCTTGATATTTTGCCTGCTGCTTCAGGGCTTGTGATCTTGATGTATTTTGAATTCCTCCTAGGTGGATGGACATTGAGTTGTCTCTGGATAGTTCAGAATGGATCATTAATCTGTATGTATCCCTACCATCTTTGGTGTCTTGGGACTAGTTTCTGAATGAAAATGTGGAGAGGAGTGTGGCTTTAATCTCTGAGATTGACCGCACCACAGTTCGTCTCCAGTACTTCTATTTAAGAGAAGCCTAGTTAATTCCACCTCTTATGGATTGGTGTTTCTCTTCAAGGTATGACCGCAGCTTAGATGGTCACCGAATCTCCTATTTGGGAGGAATTCAGGTAATTCCATCCCTTTGGTCTGAAACCGAATAAAATGTAGTGGATTAAGAGGTGATCCAAGTACTAGTTGACAATGGTTTGTGTTTTGGTAGGGGGTGAGACCGAACCATAAATGGCTACCTACGTACTCCTATTGAAGAGGAGACCAGGTCTACGTAGTTTGAACCTGGTGTAAGAGGTTCAACGCTGTATATGGCAGAAATGGTGTAGGAATGTTTTTGTTGTTTTTATTTTTGTATGGAGAAGAGGGTAGAAATGTTTTTGTTGTTTTTATTTTATTGCGACCGGGCCATATTAAATGGTTGCCTACATACTCCTATTGAAGAGGAGATCAGGTCGGCGTAGTTTGCCCCTCACGGCGAGATAAAAAGCGTAATCCCATGTGCAGGTCAAAGTGCGGGGATGAGAAAGTTTAATCCTAGGTTGAGGATAAACTATAGGTAGGAGAAGTTTGATCCCATGTATAGGTAGCCAAACTGCAAATGGAAGAGGTTCAATCCGTAGTGGGATGACCTAAGTCGTAGGAACGCAAAGGAGCCAGGCTGCTGGCTTGCAAAGTATGTTTCCTTAAGGGGCAAAGTGTGGAAGAGTTGTATGTGTTAAAGGGTTAAAGAACCGAAATGACTGGTGATCTGATTGTCCAACATCAGGGTGTTTGCTTGATGGCAACTTCAGACATAGTATCATTTCACGGTGTCTGGGTTGATGAGTTGTGGAAATTCATCGCCGTCCATTTCTTGTAATCTGAGAGCACCTCCTGTCAATACCTCCTTGACAACAAACGGGCCTTCCGAGTTAGGAGTGAATTTTCCCTTAGATTGATCTTGGTTGTCAAGGATCTTCTTCAAAACCAAGTCATGTTGTTTAAACTGTAGTAGCCAGACTTTTTTGTTGTAGGATCTGGCGATCCTTTGTTGATATAACTGACCATGGAAGATAGTCGCTTGTTTCACTTTAAATCTATTAGAGATAATTGGTGATACATGTCTTGTACCCATTGGTCTTGACCACCGGTGGCGTCTATCAACACTCGGAGGATTCAATTTCAACTTCTATGGGAGTCTGCTTCCATCCCATAGGTTAATCGTGAGGGTTGCCCGGTGGAAGTGCGCATTGAGGTTCTGTAGGCTAACAGAGTCAAAGGAAATAGGTCAGGCCAATCTTTGTGGTTGGCGGACATCTTTTGCATAATCTTCTTGATGTTTTTGTTAGTCGCTTCAATAGCACCATTCATCTTCGGACGATAGATGACAGAGTTAAGATGTTTGATGTGGAATTTACTACATAATTACTCCATCATTTTGCTGTTGAGGTTCTTAGCATTGTCTAACACAATCACCTCTGATTGTCCATATCGATAAACGACATTGTTTCTGATGAAAGCAATGATGACTTCTCTAGTAACCGTGGGGAAGGAGGCTACCTCTACCCACTTGGTGAAGTAGTCGATCATGGTGAAGATAAATCGGTGACCATTACTGGCTTTAGGCTCGATGGGCCCGATAACGTCCATTCCCCACATTGAGAAGGGCCAAGGTGAACTCATATTGTGGAGTTCTCGTGGAGGGGCGTGTATAGCATTCCCATGAATTTGGCACTGATAGCATCTCTTAACGTGGTCATTGCAATCAGCTTTGAAAGACAGCCAATAATGTCCTGTCTTGAGGACTTTCTTGACAAGGAGGGGGCCACTCATGTGTGGGCCACAGACTCCGCCATGGATTTCAACCATAAGCCTTTGGGATTGATCTTTGTCTAAACATCTGAGGAGACCTAGTCCTGCATCTCTTTTGTAGAGTGCATCTCCACTCAGATAGAATTTCATAGCAAGTCGATGGATCTGCCTTTTCCTTGATATTCCTTGATATGCTGATACCAAGGATGTTGGATGGGGGGTAGCTCATCCGATACTTCTCCAACGTAATTCCCATAGGTTGGGGCCTTGTGCAGGGAAATTGTGACGTTTGGCAAGTGTTCCTTTTATGATATACGAATCAAGGAGGCCAAAGTAGCTAATGCGTCCGCAAAGTCATTCCTATTACGAGGAATGTGTAGAAATGAGATTTCTTCAAACTCCAAAGCCATCTTCAAAACCTGCCGATGGTAGGGCAGCAAATGTAGTTCCTTGGTTTGATAGATTCTGGTGGATTATTTGATTACCAACTCTGAATCTCCAAAGATAATTAACCGCCTGATGCCCATTGAACGAGCAAGTTTTAGCCCCATGAGACAGCCTTCATACTTAGCTGTGTTGTTGGTGCTGACAAACTATAATTTGATGGCGACGGGATACTACTCCCCCGTACTAGATACTAGAACTGCTCCAGCTCCAAAACCTTCCATATTAACAGCTCCATCAAAATACATCTTCCATGATTGGCGCGTATCGTACTGATGGTGTTGCTGAACTATCATTACTCCTTCATCAGGGAAATATGTTTCCAAGGGTTTGAAATCCCCTGAAGGTGCGGCGGCCAGTTGATCCGCGATTCCTTGACCTTTGATGGACTTTTGAGTCACATATACGATGTCAAATTGTTGTAGGATCAACTGCCATCTGGACAGCCGGCAATTTTAACATGGGTTTATTAAACACGTATTTGAGAGGATCCATGCGGGATATGAGATGGGTTGTGAGACCATGGAGGTAATGTTGTAACCTCATGGAAGCCCATGCTAAAGCACAACACGTCTTTTCGATCAGAGTGTGCTTGTGTTCACTTCTGCTGATCCTTTTGCTGAGGTAATAGATAGCTAGTTCTTGGCCTCTATCGTCTTTCTGTCCCTGCATGTAGCCCATGGCATTGTCACTTATGGAAAGGTACATGAACAGGGGAACATCATCCCTGGGTGGTACCAAAACGGGAGCTTTGACTAGCTGTTTCTTGATTGTGAGGAAGGCATTTTGACACTCATCATTCCATTTCATGGAGGAGTTCTTCCTTAATAGCTTGAAGATTGGCTCACAAGTTGCTTTGAGTTGAGAGATAAACCTGCTAATGAAGTTGATTCTTCCCAAAAATCCCCGTATTTCTTTTTCTGTCTGAGGAATGGGCATTTCCGTGATGGCTTGGATTTTGGCAGGATCCAGCTCAATCCCTTTGTGGCTGACTAGAAATCCTACCAATTTGCATGATTTAACGCCAAAGGCGCATTTAGCTGGATTCAACTTCAAGTTGTACTTACGCAACTTGTTGAACAACTTTCTAAGATGGTCTAGATGGTCATCCTCCTTCCGGACTTGACAATGATGTCATCCACGTAGATCTCGATCTCTTTGTGCATTAAGTCATGGAAAAGAGCCATCATAGCTCGTTGATGGGTGGCTCTGGCATTGATGAGGCCGAATGACAACCATCTATAGCAAAAGGTTCCCCAAGGCGTGATGAAAGCAGTTTTCTCACGTTCTTCCTCAGCAACCATGATCTGATGATACCCCACAAAGCAATCAGCAAAGGAGTACATGTCATATTACGCAGTATTGTCAATAAGAATATGGATAAATGGCACAGGAAAGCTATCTTTTAAGCAAGCTTTGTTCAAGTCCCGGTAATCAACGCAAACTCGTACCTTCCCTCCAGGTTTAGGCACGGGCACAATGTTGGATATCCACTCAGGATATGTGGACACCATGATGATGCCAGCTTGAAATTGTTTCGTAATTTCTTCTTTCACCTTTAAACTCCACTTAGGTTTCAATCACCGAGCTTTTGCTTGACTGGCTTAAATGCCTCTTTAATGGGAAGGCGATGAAGGACAATGTCAGTGGACAAACCTACCATGTCTTTATAAGACCATGCAAACACATCCTGGAATTGGGTTAATAGCGTAACCATGTCATTCCGTTGGTCTGGGGTAAGGTCTGAACCAATCTGGATTAACTTAGGGCTTTCTAAGGTTCCGAGATTGAAAGAAGTGGTTTGATCAAGGTTGGGTTTGGGTTTGTCTTTGACCAATTCTTGAATTTCTGGAGGCACCTCAATGTCATCATGTATATCCATCAAGCCTGAATTCATCTCTACATCAAAGGTACAATCCTTGTGGAGAAGAGGCACCGACGTTAAATACAGCACATCTAAATTCAGAGTCCTGAAACAAAATATGCTTTCACTTAGTATATATGAAATGTGTTGATCATACACAGTGTTAGCATATGCTGACAAAATAAACTGCTAATACTGTACATAAAAGTAAGCAGTTATTATATCTATAGGGCAGAAAGAGTTTCTACCGCTTTACCCTTGTCGACCAATGCAAGGAATGTTGTTCCAATTGGTAAGGGTAAAGTCCAGGTGGACCACAGTGATGGAGGGATTGTCATCATCCTCTCTATTTCGAATGATGACCATTACGTCTGGGCAATCATCGTCTGGGTGTATCTGTTGGTATGTTCATCATGAACGATGATGCGTATGCCTGACATCATTCGGATGACGTCTTGCTTGATTCTTCGTTCCTCCTCTTCCACTACGGGATTTGGAACAAAGACTTCTTTCTCGCTTAACGGTACCGGCTTGGGAAATAACATAGCCATTACATTAGCTGGCACCTTTACAGGAGGTTGTGCGGACTCAGAGTTTGAAGGCGAAGATAAACGCCGCATGGTTGAAGCAGAAGGAATCTGTTGATGCTTATGAGGATTCCTGTGACTAGAACTGGAAGAATAGCCTAGCCCAGCTGTTCCAGTCTGCTTGGTTAATCGAATTGGCTACTTGATACCCTGACAATCTTTTCCCAGCCCTTGTCCTGGTTTATGACCCAATGTCATCATTTCTTGAGTAGCCGACATTACCTCGGCAGAAATCTTGGGTTCGGGCAATGGCATTCCAATAGCATGGTATAGTGTATTGCTTACTTCCAAGGCTTGAAAATTGACTGGTTCAACATCTGCATTGGTATTGATGAATGACATGTTCCCGTGTTGAGGATACTCTGGTTCAGCGTTGACCGTGACCAGGCTATTGTTGATAATGTATTTCAACCTTGTTGGTGAAGAGTGGAGGGATCTGCCCCATCTCGAATCCATGGTCGCCCCAAGACCAAAGTTGTATCCGAATCTATCTTGAGCACATGGAAAGATACGCAGAATGTGTGAGGACCAATTTCGATTGGCAGCTCAATTACTCCGACCGAATTTCATCGGGCTCCATCAAAAGCTTTGATGATAGTATGGCTACTCCGAATTCGGTTGAGATTGATGTTCATCTTCACCAAGGTAGCGTATGGATAGATATTTAGAAAGGAACCTCCATCTATCAGGACTCCAGCTAGCATGTATCCAGAGGACAAGACAGCAATGTGCAACGGCTTTCAATGACCGGTCCCCTCGGGCGGTATGTCATCATCAGTGAAGGATATCACATTGTTGTTGAAAATGTGATCAACCAGATGTTGAAATTTTTCCGTATCAACTGATGTTGGTAGATAGGCTTCTTCTAAAACCTTCAACAAGACCTTCTAGTGATTCTCAGAAGTTAGGACTAAATCCAAAATTGATATTTGTTGTGGAGCTTCTTTTAAGCTTAAAACCACCGTGGCTTCATTATAACCCATAGTGCGGAGGAATTTTTCAATCTTCTCCATGGGTATTTTTCCCTTTGATTTGATGGTAGACTTCATCACTCGTTGGGGAAGATACAGTGGATTTTCCTTCGACACTGTAGCAGTTGTATGTGAGGTGGATCCTTTGCCTTCTCCATAATTCCACAGAACTTTGCGCAAGCTAACAATAGGATATTGTTCTTTGCACGGCAAGTTGATTGGCTCAGGAGTGGCCACTTTCAAAGGATTGTTGCTTCCCTTGAGTTGAATTATTGGATTGTGAGTGATTTGTTAACCCCATCAGCTTTAGTGGATATAACTTCTACCACACTCTTCCATTTAGTAGGACCTGAATTCTCACTTGCACGTAACACAGTATCGTCGTCCGCTAGGCGCAGGACACCACTGTCGATTAGATTTTGGATAAGGTGGCGGAGTGCCCAACATTCTTCTGTGCTGGGACCGGGAGACTGGGAGTGATATTGACATACTCCAACAGAGTTGTACCGCCCTGAACGGGGGTTGATTGGAGGTAGAAGGGAACTGATCCTTCCTTTATTGATTAACATATGAAGGATTTCCTTCATAGGTTGGCCCAAATAGGTGAATTCCCATTTGTTGGAAAAATCCCAGCGGGCCTTGGCATTTGCTTTCCTTGTCACTTTGCCTTCCAACATTTCATTTTCTGAAAGTGACGAGGGAATATTCATGACAAGAGGTAGGAAACTGGCATGCTCGTGGATGATTAATTGACGTGTAACTTGATGTTGATAAGTCACTAGTTCCGCTAATTTCTTAATTTGCTTGCATAGAGCTTTCATCTTTTGTTCCATTATAAACTGGAACTTGGCATAATCCCATCTGTCATCACCGTCTTTGAGGGTCTGGGAGGATTCACAGCTGAAATTTGAACTCTGTCCGTTGCTCCAATTGATCATGTTGACCTCTTCTTCTTTGTGTTGAGGAAGAGGGTTGTCTTGAACGTGAGGCTGATTTGGTTTGGTGACCAAGATGTCCACATTGTCTATCAGGTCCGGGATCTTATGTTTTAAGGCCCAACAATCCTGAGTATCATGTCCAGGTGCCCCGGCATGATAAGCACATTTCTGAGCAGCATTGAAACCCCGTCGATTAGGGCTGACCGGTGGAAGAAGATGTGTAATTTTCTTCTGTGTTGTCAGAAGAGTGAGAATGTTCTCGAGGGTATCCCCTAAGGGTGTAAACACTCGAGGGCATTTGACTTCTCCACCTTTTGGTATTGGAGGGTTTGTAAACTTTGCTTGAAAGGGAGTGTAGTTTCTCCTTTAAATAGGCATGTTTTGATTGCCTTTTTGACCCTGTAGTATCAGGGAAACATCTTCCTCTTTCTTTTTATGGACCCTCCGGGGGTTGTTTCCATAATTTCTGGATTGGATGTGATCAGAAACAGCTTTAAGGGTAGCTAGGTCTTGAATCTTCCCGGACTTCAAACCCATCTCAGCCATCTCCCCATGTTTGACCATTTTAGAAAATGGTTTGCCGATGCCGGCTAAAACTCTCTTATAGAACAGAGCTTCTTGAATGTCTATGAAAGTCATGACCCTCTCTGATTCTGTCATGGAAGGACTAATTTGGGCAACCAGGCGTCTCCACCTTTGAGCATACTCTCTGAAAGACTCGTTAGACTGTTTCTTGATCTTGGTAATTTGATACCGATCAGGAGCCATCTGAGATTGAAAGCTGTATTGAGTGAGGAAAACATGTGCTAGCTCTTCCCAGTTATGGATCTTTTAATTGTCTAATCTTGTGTACCACGAACAGGCTTCTCCAGTTAGACTTTTCTGGAACAATTGCATTCTGAGTTTTTCGTCCTCTACATAAGATCCAAGTTCTCCGATAAACACCTTTAAATGTGTGTAAGGATCTCCTAACCCGTCATATGTTTCAAAGTCGGGAGTTTTAAATTTTTCTGGATAATGAACACTAGGGAAAATACAAAGATCAACATATGAAACACTCCCGTGTGTTCCAATTCCTTTGATAGCACGAAGGGTCTCTTCCATTTGAAGGACTTCTTTTTGATGTCACCAGTGTCTGGATCTCCAGTGGGATGGGCAGCATCATGAGTTTTGTTGGTCATATCCAACTGCAGTTCAGGTATTGTAATGACCTGGGTTCCCCCTTGTGTGGAGGATTCAGCATGTACGAGTATTTTTGGACCCTGATTGGACTGGTGTAATTCTTTGAGCAGAACAACCAAATCTGTAATTTGCTTTCTTAATCCGTCGAATTCTTTACAAGAAACTGGATTAAGTTCAGTCTGGTGGGATGAAGACATGATTGACTATAGGCCTGTGGCCTTTTTAGACTTTGACTGGGTAGTAGGTTCGATTGGTTCCCTGCGAAAGACTTGCATAGTTTAGTCTCTAGGGAGTGTATAATAACATGTTATGTGATGTGTCCATTTTAGGAATTTTATCCTGCAAAACGGATGTCAGCTGTTTGTAGCATGTTACTTAAAATATGTATGTGTACACATTTCTTCATATTTCTCATTAAATGCAGATATATAAGGAATGTAATTATAAGTAATTGTGTTTATAAGTAATTGAAATGAGAGAGCATGAAGAGACTTTCCTCCGTTTTGGGTTTATTAGAGCCTGACCTATCTTAGGTTACTCTCGTGGCTTTTTGGCATGAAGGTTCCCAAATCATCGCAATCTACTTGACGAGAAGTTAATCCGGTCTTTCAACTGGAGCGAATTTGGGTGGTGCCTTTCCTGAGCCTAGGAGAATTAGTCTTCTCACGAGTCTAGTAATCAAACACCGACGGGATAGCCTCCTGGTGGAGTGACCACACAACATACATTCACATACATCGCGTCTCACCGTATGAAAATGATGACATGTGCGAAGCACTAATATCACAAGCAGATATGGTGCAAAGCACTAATATCACAAGCAGTTATGGTGCGAAGCAATAAGTGCAATCAGGAAATGCATTCTTACACATTCATCAAATGTAAATGCAACATCCACACACAAGCAGATAATAGTTTTGAAAAGCTTGTAATAGCGGCTTAAGTCCTCTTCTTTGGAGTCCCAAAGAGTCGTCGCCACCGTCGACGTCGGGATTTTTGATGTCCCTTTCAGTTACTTGTTCTTTGGTGTTCTCATTTTAGGTGAGATTTGTTTGAAAAATAAGTGAAAAAGTCCGATATGTATAATGTCGATAATGGATATTAAGAATCGCCAGCTTGGTTTTTAAATAGTTATACCAACACAACCGAGAAAAGGTTTGCACATTGACCCAGTGATGTGACACTGCTAAACGGGTCGGTGAAACCGAGATTCATTAGGGTCCGGGGACTTGGTTATGCGGAGGGAAGGTGTTAGGCACCCCCCGACATCCGTGTTACCACGGTGACCTCTTCTTTTCAAGAAACTATTATCTGAATGTGTGTGTGCGTCAATGTGCTGTTATTTAAAAGTAGTGTGAGGCCTCGTTTGCACCTATATACACAAGGTTTGAATTTATGTAAAAATTCAATTTTAAGCAAGATATGACAGTGATGTTTTATAAAAGAGGTTTTTCAAACCCTGATGCTCAATAGTAATTGAGACCTTTTACACTCCCATTTTATTAAGTGCTCGGCTTGATTGATTTTATTTTACAGATGTGAGGCATCTGTATGAAAATAATATACAAAATAATGCCGACTTCTTCGTGGGTATGGAAACCATCTGAGTAAATTCAGACACCGCAAAATAATTTACAAGCTGCTTATAGCTGAAAATGTCCATCACGGGAACCGAATATAGATCCAATGGGCTGAATCTGTGATCACAAGATTTCTAGGCGCACAAGATACCGCAATTTGTATGAAAGCAGTACAAGGTATATATACATAAAAGCTGTAAATATATATATATATATATACAGACATGATCACCAACCACGAAGCACCTCTATGGGGGATCACAAATGTAAAGAAAGCTGTACAAAACGTAAATAAAGCTGTAAAGCTATCAACCGCCACGGAGGAAACTCCAGGCGGGACAAAACGTAAATAAAGTTGTAAAGCTATCAACCGCCACGGAGGGAACTCCAGGCGGGACAAAATGTAAAGAAAGTTGTACAAAGTGATCAACTGCCACGAAGTAAACTCCAGGCAGGACAAAACGTAAAGAAAGCTGTAAAAGCGATCAACCACCACGAAGTAAACTCCAGGTGGGACGAATATATATATATATTAGCGATAAACGCATCGGATGTAAAATCCAGGCTCATCGATCATAGTTCGACAACAGTTCATATATATATAAGTATATATATATATATATAAAGCAGAGTAAACGCACCGGATGTAAAATCCAGGCTCATCGAACAGTGTCCAACCACAGTTCATATATATAAGTATATATATATAAAAGCGAATAAACGCACCGGATATAAAATCCAGGCTCATCGAAAAGAGTCCGACCATACTTAATATATATAAGTATATATATATTAAAGCAAATAAACGCACCAGATATAAATCCAGGCTCATCGAATAGAGTCCGACCACAGTTAATATATATAAGTATATATATATTAAAGAAATAAACGCTCCAAACCGAAGTCTAGGCTCATCGAACAAAGTTCGACATACAGATCATATATATATATAAGCAAATAAACGCTTCAGGCTGAAGTCTAGGCTCAATCGAGGCATAACTCGATAATGATAGTCAATATATATATATATATATATATATATGTATAAACTGAAACAAAACCGCGGACCAAAGTCCGGGAAAAATGCACGCAACACGACTCTCAACGTGAAGAAGGGTGTGTGCAGAGATAAAGAGAAAGACTCTAAAGTGTGTGAGAAGGCTTACAGTTGACTGCTAAAGAAGACTTCTATATCTTTAGAGTGGGTAAACACTGGCTTTTGTAGGTACAAAAGAGGTTATATATGAGCTCACAGGTGTTTAAAATGAGAAAGTATACTGCATGGGGTGAGTGCAGAGCAAATTGGGTAGGGCTTCCTCACCGTTTTCTCTTGCAAAATGGGCACCCCAAGCCCTCTATTTATAGACGAAGTAGTTGCAGGTGTACCTACAGCTGAGCTGCAGGTGTACCAGAGGTAACCCGGGTGGGCTAGGGTTTCTTGGGTCGGGTCGTCTCGTATTACATGTACTTGGGCACTGTAATGTCCACTCGAACTTTCAAAAGTGCAATCCGGGCATCCGTTTGAGGTATAGGACCTATTTCGGACCTATTTCAGACACTTGGCACAGGACCTATTTCGGACCGCCATTGTCGAGAGTTGTACGATGGCATGGGATTAGAGTTTGTACGAAGTCATTGAAGATGGGACGATGCCCTTCGGTCTTCAAGCTTCAACTTCCATCCGTTACCCCGCACAATAGTCACTCGGGATTGATTAGCCTTGTGGGACATGGTTGTGTAGAGATGCTGAGACAACGTGGTGTGGCATCGTGTTGGCGAGATGACGATTTTGCCCTCACCAGTATTATCGCCGGATTGGGCTGATAAAGCACACGTTGCTCAGGCTTCGCTGAGATTGGACTACTGCAATTGTTGAAGGTCCTCATTGTCATCTTTGAGGTGTGCCTGTCCTCCCGATGTTATCGCCGGGTTGGTACAATGTATCTCGTTGTGAGCGTCGAGATTGAAGCTGGTCGCATTTGAAACAAGCATTTCTAGGGTTATCACCGAAACTGCATTCCTTGGGGTTATCACCAAGGTTGGTGGCTATTCCCATGGTTGGGACTGAGACTGGATACCTCAGGGTTATCTTCGAGATTAATCGATGTTCTCCAGTGTCTGTTCCGGTATTGGATCTGCACGCCTCGGGGTTACATCCGAGGTTGGAATTGTTACTCCCAGAGTGTGCTCCGAGGTTGATGCTGAACTTCTGGTCGTATCCGGTATGGATATGGATTGACTTTCAGGGTTCCCTCTTAAAAGATGAATCTATCCTCCTGTAATGTTAGTGACAGTAGTACAGAAAATTTTGAGTGTCTACACCACCATCTCGGACCGTCACTCCATTCCCCGACTAGTCCCGGCTACGTTCTCATTTCCTGAAGAGAACAATGAAAGCAAAAGGGTGATCTCAATTAGCCCAGTAAGAAATATTATGACTAAGATAATGCAGAATAAATTATCGTTAGCCTTCAACAGTGTTAAACTGATAGAATACAATAAACAACAAGTTTAACTGCAGCGGAATAAGCAATCTATTAGAAGAGTCAAGTAGAGCATGATATCTACTATCTTCTATGATTTAAAAAGTTTATCATCAATTTTATCGCTGACACTCGGCTTAATTAATAATCCACATCACTGAATTATTCATGCACTACGGGCCAAGGATATTCATTAGTATCACATCCACAAATTATCCATGAACTACGGGCCAAGGATATTTGTGTTATCACCAATGGTCATGATCATGCTAACAATTGTCCATCAATGCATTACGAGCCAATTAAAACTTTTACCACATCATTTGTAACATTACAGGTCATGATTATACCGAATAATCCATGGTCATAATCATACCAATCAACAGTCCATCTATGCACTACGGACCAAAGATGGCTTCCATCACAATATCAGTATGAGGATGATGATAATGATATAAGAATTCAATTAAATGAAAGCAAGGATAAATTTTAAAGATTTTAATATTTAATTTATCCATAATTCAATAATGTCCAAATTGTCAACATGATACTGCTTTGTGGAGTAAAATTCAAGAATAATATTGTATCAAAAATGATTTGGACGGAAAAGGAATCAATTTTTATCGTGAATAGTACTGATAAGTAGATTTTATATACACTTATCCGATATCTTTTACTTAAATTAGTTGCTTATATTTATGTGTCTTAGTTACTTTTCATGCATTTTGTGTTCATTTTGTAGGTTAAACGTTTGGGAGCGGTGTGAGTGACTATTGGTAAGGAAAAGCAAAGAAAACGCAAAGAAAAGTAAACCGGACATCATTTGGGCTTTCATGTTTACTTCATGTTCTTGGTTTGGAACTTAGCTTACATTTAAGAACATCGTCTTAGCTTTCTGGAATATTTTGAATCATTCCAATCGGAGTTCGGATGCAAGAGTTATAATCGTTGTACCAACGGACGTCGAACGTCATGGTTTTGGGTGGTCATTTGCATAGCAGTTACTTCCAGCTCGGTTTCAGCCTTCATCCGCCCAGAATTTCTCAATCCTCAAAGAATAAAAATTGTAGATCTCGTCGATATCTTCGATTTGATAGGTCGCAGGCCCCGTAACTCCTCTCGGATCAAAAGTTATGGCCATTTTCCCAAAGGATGTTGGAGTAGAAAATGTCAGAACTTGGGGCCATTGCCGGGGCGCCCAAAATTGGCCTATGCCCAGCGCCGGGGTGATGGGGAGCAGTGTCTGAGTGTCAAGACCAGCGCTGGGGCACTGGGGGAAGGGCTTGGTGCGGCCTGGACGTGTTTTGGGTAAATTTTGATACCTTTTTGACTCCAAATAGGATTGGGTTTGTTCCTAAGCTAAAAATTGGACTTGTAACCTATAAATACATGATGTAAGGCATAAAATAGAGGGGGATTACATAGCTTAGCTTAGAAAAAACACTCCAATAGATTAGAATATAAACCCTAGTTCTTAATTAGCCATTGGAGATTGAAGCAAATTGAAGACTGAAGATCAAGAGCAAGAGCAAGAGGGGATCATCATATTTGCTGACAACAAATTCTATTTTTTCTCTTATGATACTTTTATCTTTTAATGTCTATTCAATTGTGGATTCTTGGTTTTAATTCATTAATTATGAACTAACTCTTTTATTAAGATTCCAATGGAACCTTTTATGGCTATAAATTAGTTATTTGATTTATTCTAATTATTTATGTTGAAGTGAATTGTTCATCTTGCTTTGTGCTGATTGATTAATTATCTGATCAATAATTACCTTGTTACTCTAGAAGGAATTGGGAAAGGAATTCTAGGGTTAGAACTGGGCTTGGTGACATGTGACTTAGTTATTTGCAGAGTGAATAATTAGGTTTGTGAATAGAATGAGAATATCTATTTGCCGCATGTAACACATAAGGAATTGGGATTGTAGTGAGTTTAATTAAATTGTTTTGCATAGGGATATAGTAAAATTAACTTGGATTAAATAGAAGGCAAATGATTACTTGAGAAAGGGCTTTTGGCACTTGAGAATTCCTGTTAACAATTCAGTAGACATAATAATTGGCATAATTGGACATTTGATTTATAGTTCATAATTGGGGATATTGGATTCTTAATCTTTATTTATCTGAATTCATTCATTAAAATCTTAGTTTTAATTGATTAATTTAGTTTTCTTAATTAGAAAAATAACAATTTGCGATTGTTTATATAAAATTGATTTGGTTAAGAGTTAGTAATTGGTAATTTTTATTAAATAATTCCTCATGGGAACGATACTCTACTTTTACTTTATTACTTGTTGACCGTGTATACTTGCACATATTCATTGATTGCGAAATCGATCAACAAGTTTTTGGCGCCGTTGCCGGGGAATTAGATTAATATTTTTTTACCAATATTAATTTCAATCAAATTAGTCTTAATTTAAACATTTTTAATTTTTTATTTTCTTCTTATATTTCTCTCATTTTAGGTACCATGGATGACTTTGATTATCAATGGCCATACACGAACGTGACTCAACCAAGGGGGATGGAGATTGACAGACTCGCGACACTTTTCGCAATGTCAGCACAAATTAAAGAACTTTCGAGGAAGTTGGACGTTATCGCATCCCAACAGAGTCGAAGGATGGCAGTTATGTGTGACTATTGTGCTGGCAATCACCCGAGTAATCAATGCACCATCAATCTTGGGCCGGTACAGTATGGTGGTAACTACCTCAATCAGTATGCATATGATAATTATGAACAAGTTTGGGGGTATCACCCGGATTTTTCATGGAGCTACAACTATCAAGACCAATACTCTACTCCAAATCCAACATACACGCCAGAATTCTCATATCAACCTCTATTAAAAGAAGAATATTCAAGGTTGGAGGAATTTTGGTCCAAGTTTGAGGAGAGAGGGATTAATCAAATGGGGTTAATTCTAAATCTTGTGGATCAGATAGAGCAAATGACCAAAGTCATAAACAACCTTCCTCCAAACACTTGGCTTTATGACATGGATGACGAAATTGATGAAGTGCCCGAGCCAAATCTATAACTGGATGAGACACAAGATGTTGAAAAAGAGGAGACAAGTAGGGATAATGAAAATAAGGTCGGTGAAGAACTAACTATGATTACCAACGAGGAGGAGCCGATGTTATTAGTGCCCCAAGTTCCTTCTCCGCCAAAGTTCAAGAATCCGGTTAGATTTGCAAAACCATGTACTGCTAGTAGTAGTCATGTAAATCAGCAATACTCCTTGTGACGTAAAAGCGAGTACAACTTGAAGCCATGGTTCAATGAGTTGGAGAAGATAGAAGAAGAGATTGTTGTGTCCGACAAGCCTCAATGCGAGAATCTATTCGCATGACACATGGAAAAAACACCTAGATGTTGGACGTTCTTTAATGTGATCTTATCTAAACAAAGCATGCTAGGTGACTTTAATACAATGGCTATCGTAAAAAGGGAACCTACCAAAAGCTATATTATTTCCGATGGATGGAGGGTTCCTCAACTTTCGAAGAGGAATTGGATAGCATTGCCTGCATAAAGTCGGTGAAAGACTATAAATCAAGCTACCGATCGAGGCAACCCAGGAATTTTTATATTTATATGCTTTACTAGTTTATTTAGTAGATAAGAATTAATTTGCTTAGTAAGTTCTCTTATAATCTAATACATGTTGTCTCTCTTCATTGAAGGTATTGGAGGTTCAATGGATAGGAAAATGATCGTCGCTACCATCGTCACGAGCACCTCACGCTTAGCTGATTACAGGGAAGTTCTCTTCTACTTATCGCTATATTCTTACAATGAGGACATTGTAATTGCTAAGTTTGGGGGAGTTTAGTTTAGTTCGTTATTGCATGTTTAGTTTCATGTTTATGTTATGTTATTTTGCATATGTTGTTAATATAGTTTAGGTTCATTATAAAAAAAAAATCAAAAATTCAAAAATTTAAAAATAATAGTTAGTTACTATGTTCATTTTGCATAAGTCCAGCGGTTTGTTATAGTTAAGTTAATTTTGGCCAATGATGAGATTGGAATTTGGTAGACAAGTATAATACTGACTATTAGAGCTTTGATGTGATTTCTTGTTATGAATTGAATCTTTTTCTGTTTGAAACTAGTATAATAATGATAGCACAGTAAAAACAACTTGTTGATTGATTAAGTTTAAATTGATACATAATGGGACTCTAAAGGATAATGCTAGTTTGAATGAAAGAATGACAAGAATAAGTAGTGATGACTAAAGTTAAACAAGAACCTAAGTTTGGGGGAATATATGTGGGTATATAAGCTTTAAAAAAACATGTTGAGTCTTGTTGTGGGTTTAGGAGAAACACTCCCCATAAACACAAGCGTGAGACGGAGCGTAAAACGCACTCACCAACCATCTATCAAAAGAAAAAGAAAAGGGAAATAATTACGGGAAAAGAGCAAAAAGCCCCCGTGTAAAAAAAAGAAAAAAAAGAGAAAGAAGAAAAGAAAGTATAAGTATCCTGCATGTACCCTTGAATTTAGTTGAGTTTAATTTTAGTTGAATCGTGCTTATCTTTGAGATTTCTTGAGTTTACATTGTATGATGCCTTCGAAGAGACTTGTTATGTGTTAAATTTGATTTTATATCAGTTAGCATGGTTGTTGAGCACACACACGCACTATACCAAAGAATAACGATTTTAAGACTTGATGATTGACTAGGAAATTGTTGATTGGTTTTGATATGAAGTATTGTCGTGTTTGCTTGATTTCTCTAAGGCCGAGTGAATAGATTTGATTCTATCAAATACTGCTGGATTCGTAGGCATGTAGATTAGTTGCATTTCATTGCATTGCATTACATTATGTTGTGTTACTTGGGGACAAGCAACTGTTTAAGTTTGGGGGTATTGTACCCAGGTGAATAGTACCCGACTGAATAGTACTTTGTGAATAGTACTCCGGCATGAAAAGATTAAAAATTATCAAGAATGTTCAGAATAATATTTCCGTGAAAAGATACTAAATGAAGCGTAAATTTCAAGGGTATTCTACTAATTTCACAGAGTATAGAAGTAATACTTTAACAAAATGAGTGTAGAATTCGGAATCTGAAATGAAATAATATTTCTTACATACTACAGTGTATGGAAGAAAATATTATTTCTTACAAATATTGAACAAAAATAATATCCCTTACCTTAAAATGAGAGTATTTCTGACTGGTAGGGCTGGGATATTCTTGAAGAAAACTTGTACTGTTTTCTACACTTAATGATTTCTTAAACTCTAAAGAAATACGCTCAATATTATAGAAGAAGAATTATCTGATTTTGGTGTGATTTTCAATTCTAAACTAAGCATTTTATTTATAGGAGAATGGAATGATACTATTTAGAAACGGACGCACAGTGGGAAAATCACGGACCAATTCGGCTGAAATCTGATTTTACTATGTAGTACTATGTAAACACTATGCATAATAAAATATAATATATTCTATTTTACATAAAAAAACAAAACTTATATATATATATATATATATATATAACCATACACCCACACACCACTCATCTCACATTCACACACACATTTCACTTTCACACACATATATATATATATATATATATATATATATATATATATATATATATATATATATACTCTATTATTATTTTGAAAAATAAATAAGTGGGAGTCCAAATAATACGCCAAACTTACAACAAATACTTCATAAAAATCCCGTCTTTTTATCTCAATTCACATGACTTCACAAAACATATTTTTAAACAACAATTATTCATCAATAATATAACTTGCAATATTAACAACCAGATCATTCCCAGGAAAGAGGGGGATTTCTGATAAAGATTTCTCCCTATTGACGCGCAATTAGATGACCAAACTCCTTTCCTCGACAGAATTTTCTAGACATTATCAATAATGCAAATAATAATATGAATAACTTTGTCGTCTCAATTATTGATTTAATAATATAAGATATTGTGATAAAAATTGAATCAATAACGTGAGATACTATGCAGCAATTATTGTAGCAATAATTGAGTATAACTGATTGACTTCTCACGTAAGTATCAATAATCAATACCGTGTGCTACTATGAAACCACGCATATTACTGTACTTATATCACCGGGTATTTCAACAGTTAACGGTAAAACTTTTGCCGTTATTTTTATAAAAAGATATTTTTGTCATTTTCTAACTCCGACAATAATTCCGTTGTGGGGTCCACCAATGATTGTGTTGTCGTAAGAATATTTCCGGTTAAAACGAATATTCCTCAACCAATCGAATATTTTATGACAACTTGTTTACTTTGCAAAATTTATAAATATTATCCTCAACTATAATATAATAACAAATTCACACCTTAATATTCAAAAATGATATTTAGAGAAAAAAATCATCTTTATTCATAAAAGTCGGGGTCTTACATATATATATATATATATATATATATATAAGTTGTAAACGCACCGGATATTATATCCAGGTTCCACCGAATAAAGTTCGATAACATTATATGTATATATATATATATATAAAAAGAAGTAAACGCACCGGATATATATCCAAGCTCAATCAAACAGAGTTTGATGAAAAGATGTAGATACATAAGTATTTATATATATAAAAAAGCAGTAAACGATCTGAATATTATATTTGGGCTCAATCGAGGCATAGTTCGATAATGTAGATATATATATATATATAAGCAATAAAAAGTCACAGATCGACGATCTAGGCATACCCACACGACGCGACTCTCGACGTGAGTATATATACATATATATATATATATATATATATATATATATATATATATATATATACAGAAGTGAGAAAAAGCTTAAAATCAGAAATATCTTACAGTGGACTACCAAGAAGACTTCAGATAACTTTTTATGCTTGAAAACTCGATTTTCACCGGTTAAATTTCAGTATGTAGCAAAACACGAGCTTACAACTGTTTAGAAAGAAGAATCACTCAATTTAGAGCACTCTAGAGGTGTTTACAGACTGAAATGGATAGAGTTTTCTCTCCTTTTTCTTTTTTTTAAATGAGCTGCCAAGAGCATAGTCTGCGAGATTGAAACATAGTATCTCGGGGTTATCTCCAAGATTGAAAACTGAGTATCTCGGGGTTGTCTCCAGGATTGAGCTGATTTGAATTCCAGGGTTATCTCTGGAAGACGATTTTGCCCTCCTGCATGGTTAGTAACAGGAATGCAAAATTTCGAGTGTCTACGGCAGCAAGCTTATGATCGGCGAACCGACACAATCCAACTGACCCATTACTAAAATGTATAACATGACTGTCCAGGACGCAGTAGTTGCGAAGGACGTGGTGTCAATTATTATCCCAATCAATAATATAAATGCCTATGTATTATTTGATTCGGGTGCTACATGTTCATTTGTGTCTGAAGAATTTGCTAGTCGGCTAAACATATCCCAAGAACGGTTAGGAAATCCTTTGAACATAGAGGTTGCAATTAAGGAAGTAATCCCAGTAGAATTTGTCTACCGAAACTGTTGTGTAAACATTAGAGGTTACGAATTAACCGTAGACTTGATTCCGGTTAGATTAGGGGAATTTGACGTGATACTAGGTATGGATTGGTTATCCAGCCACGCTGCGATAATCGATTGTCAAAAGAAAAGTATGAACCTTCATACTCTAAATCAGTCTAATGTAGTGTTTTATGGTAGCTCATCGCTTAAGCAATCATGTTTCATTACGATGATGCAAGCTAATAAATTGTTAAAGAAAGGATGTATAGGTTATCTAACCTATATAGTGGATACTCAGAAGAAGGGAGTGGAAATGAAAAATATATCGGTCGTCAGAGATTTCCAAGACGTATTTCCAGATGATCTGCCTGGTCTTCCACCAGATAGAGAAGTCGAATTCGTATTAGACTTAGCACCAGGAACAACACCAATTTTGAAAGCACCATATCGTATGGCGCCAGTAGAAATGAAGGAATTGATGATACAATTACAAGAGTTATTAGATAAGGGTTACATTCGACTGAGTGTGTCTCCTTGGGGAGCACCAATGTTGTTTGTAAAGAAGAAGGATGGATCGATGAGGCTCTGTATCAACTATCGAGAGTTAAACTGAGTAACAATTAAGAAAAAATATCTGTTGCCAAGGATAGACGACCTTTTTGATCAACTGAAGGGAGCAAAATATTTTTCTAAGATAGATTTACAAACGGGTTATCACCAGTTGAAGGTACAATAGGAGGACATACCAAAGACGACATTCCGAACTTGCTACGGACATTTCAAATTTCTAGTGATGTCATTCGGGTTGACAAATGCTCCGGGCATTTATGAACTTGATGAATCGAGTTTTCAAATCATACTTAGATAAGTTCATCGTAGTATTTATCGATGACATCTTGATTTATTCGAAAACCAAGGAAGAACACGCCGAACATTTGAAGATGGTATTAGAAGCATTGAGAAGGGAAAAGATGTATGCGAAGTTTTCAAAGTGTGAATATTGGATGGAGAAGGTCTAATTTTTAGAACACGTGATAGACCAAAATAGAATTTCAGTAGATCCTGCAAAAGTGGAAGCAGTAAGCAATTGGGAACAACCGAAGATGCCAACAGAAGTACGAAGTTTCTTAGGGTTAGTCGGGTAATATCAAAGATTTATCCAAGATTTTTCTAAGATAGCGACCCTATTGACTAATCTAACGAGGAAGACAGTGAAGTTTTTATGGACGGAGAAATGTGAAGGGAGTTTCCAAGAGTCGAAGAGGAGATTAAGTGAGGTGCCTATATTATCATTTCTAGATGATACGGGAGGATTTGTGGTGTATTGTGATGCATCGCACAAGGGACTTGGTTGTGTGCTAATGAAACATGGAAATGTCATTGCGTATGCGTCATGACAATTGAAGGATTACAAAAAACGATACCCTACTCATTACTTGGAGTTATCAACATTTGTTTTTGCGTTAAAGATTTGGAGACACTATTTGTACGGAGAAAAATGCGAGATATACACAGACCACAAGAGTCTGAAATATATCTTCACACAGAAGGAATTGAATATGTGACAAAGGAGGTGGTTGGAATTAATCAAGAACTGTGACTGTGAGATTCTTTATCACCCAGGAAAGGATAACGTAGTAGCCGATGCTTTAAGTACGAAAGGAAGGGAGAAATTGTTCAAGTTAATTACTTAGGAGGAGTTAATAAGGGAAATGGAGAAATTAGAGATAAAAGTGAAGGAACCAGGAGAATCGGAGGGAAAATTATTTGTGATGGAAGCTCACCCAACATTATTGGATATAGTAAAGGGATCACAAGACAAAGATGAGGAATGTGAGAAGATCAGGAAAAGAATAGTAGAAAATGAGGAAGAAAGGTTCAAGATGGATTAGGACGGTATTATAAGATTTGAAGGTTGAGTATGGGTGCCAGTTGTACCTAAATTGAGAGAAGAGATAATGGACGAAGCACATAATACGACATATTCTGTTCATCTAGGAGGTACGAAGATGTACCAAAATCTTCGACAACACTTCTGGTGGCCCAATCTGAAATGAGAAGTTGTGGAGTGCGTCAGTAGATGTCTTACTTGTTAGTGAGTCAAAGATGAGCACCAGCGGCTGAGTGGTCTACTTCAACCATTAGAAATACCAGAGTGGAAATGGGAGCATATTACGATGGATTTCGTGGTAGGACTCCCAGTCACGCAAAAAGGTTATGATGCCATTTGGGTTATCGTGGAACGACTAACAAAGTCAGATCATTTTCTACCGATAAAGATTTGTTTCGATTTGAATCAATTGGCAAGGTTGTACGTAAAGGAGATCATTTTGTGACACAGAGTGCTGGTATCGATTGTCTCTAATCGAGATCCGCTCTTCACATCGAATTTTTGGAAAAGCTTATAAGAGAGAATGGGGACACAATTAAGATTGAGTACCGCTTATCATCCACAAACTGATAGGTAGAGTGAGCGAACCATACAAATGTTAGAAGACATGCTTAGAGCTTGTGTGATGGACTTCAAGGGGAGCTGGAACGACCACTTGCCCTTAGTTGAATTTTCTTACAACAATAGTTATCATGCGAGTATCGGCATGCCACCGTATGAAGCTCTTTACGGAAGAAAGTGTAGAACACCAATGTGTTGGGACAAAGTCAAAGAACAAAAGATATTAGGACCAAAATTAGTTCAACAAATAGCCGACGTAGTGACAATGATAAGAGCTAGACTGGTAGCTACACAAGATCGCCAGAAGAATTGCGCAGATTTGCATCGTCAAGACAACGACTTTGAAGTCGAAAGTTACGTGTTCTTGAAACTATCTCCTTGGAATGGGAAAATAAGATTCGATAGAAAAGGAAAATTGAGTCCGAGATTCATAGGACCGTTCGAAGTGCTGAAGCGAGTAGGCGGGGTGGCGTACTAAGTAGATTTACCACCCGAACTAGAACACATCCACAATGTGTTTCACATTTCCAAGTTATGTCCGTACAAGCCTGACCATAAGCACGTGATATCTTATGAGCCGATTCAAGTAGAGAAGAATATAACTTATGAGGAAATTCATGTCCAAATAATAGATAGGAAAGAGCAAACTTTGAGAAATAAAGCTATATCTTCTGTAAAAGTAATATGGCGAAACTACAACACCGAGGAGGCTACAAGGGAGTTAGAGGGTAAGATGAGGAGGGATTATCCCTATTTATTTGTGTAACCTTGTACCAATTCCGAGGATGTAATTTTTATAAGTGGGGGAGGATGTAATACCCGAGAATTTCTGAATGTTATTAATAAATAAATTAATGAAAGCCGAATATTTATTTAAATATAATTAAATATTTTTGTGGCATGAGTTATAGAAACTCTATTCAATTAATTTAAGTATTGAGATCCTGTATATTTATAATAACCTCGATATTTTCTATATAAATAAATAAGAAATTTTGCTTGTAAATTTTTTTTTTTTTTAAAGGTGGAATATGTGCCACGTAATGTGTATGTCTATTTGTGATAAATGAAAATATATTTATTACACCTAATAATTATAAATAATTTTAAGAATTATTAATCATTATAAATTATATTCTTATAGTAATTAATTTTATAATAGAAATATTTTTATTATTTATTTTCCATGAAAATATGATTAGTATATTATTTAAATAATATATGAAATGATTATTGAAATTATTATAATTACTATTTTATTATATGAAGTTTTGTTCGATTATTTAAGTTAATTATTTTAACTTAATTAATAATGTTGTATATGAAAGATAAATTAGATATGGAATCCAAACCCTAATTCGGATTTTGATCAATGAATGAGAATAATAATATATATAATATTATTTTTATTTCAGTGATATAAATATGTACTGTTTGTGTATATTGACAATAATTGGTCAATTATGGTATTTCATGCTAAAACCCTAGAATTGCTGATAATCCCTAATTCAAAAGGTCAAATATGACATTAAGAATTTGTAAGTTGTTATATAGTCATAATTCTGTGATACTGTGATTAATAACAAGTGTTAGAATTATAATTGTTAATTAGGGAAACCCTAATTGTTAGAAGCCCTAATTTTTAAAATTAGTAACCCTAATTATCAAAAGGCGTTGACCATTAAGTTTCTGTTTCTGGGTAACCCAGAAGTTACCCAAATAGGTCTGACAGTTTGTTCATGAGTCTCGATCTCTCTTGTGTTATGTGATTTGTATGTGTTGTTGTATTTGTGTTATAATATGTTATATGGGCTACATAATCAAGCCTTCAGATCACCTAAATGAGAATCAGGATCAAAGTAATGGACGGTCAAAGTAGGCGGAATGAACATGAAATGCATTTTTTGGAATTTCTAGAAAATCAAGAACACGGTTCTGACAGGGTTTGACCGGCTTATATCTGGTTATTGTGATGTAGTTATGTGAGACCCCTGATTTTATGAATAAAGATTTAAATTTCTCAAAATATTTTTTTTGAATATTATGGTGTGGATTTGATATAATGTTATAGTTGGGGGTAATATTTATAAATTTTACAAAGTAAACAAGTGGTTATATAATATTCGATTGGTCGGGGAATATTCGTTTTAACAGAAAATATTCGTACGATGACGACATAATCATTGGTGGACCCCACAACGGAAGTATTGTCGTAGTTAGAAAATGACAGAATTATCTTTTTATAAAAATAACGGCAAAAGTGTTACCGTTAAAACAGTTGAACTACCCTAGTAAAAAGTACGATGTCTGGCGTGGTTGCATAAGTAGCTACGATATTGATTATTGATGCTTACGTGAGAAGTCACTCAGTTATACTCAATTATTGCTACGATAATTCTTTGCATCATATCTCTCATATTATTGATTCAATTATTGTCACAGTATCATCTGCATAATATTTATTATTATTAAATCAATAATTGAGACTACAAAGTTATTCATATTATTATTTGCAATATTGACAATGTCTAGAAGTTCTGTCAAGGAGAGGTTTGGTCACCTAATTGCGCGCCGATAAGGAGAAATCCTTATCGGAAAGCCCCCTTCCTTTCCAAATGACTGTTCCGTTATTTATTATTCATTGGAATAACTTTGTATATATGCCAAGTACCGCATACATGGTAAAATTAAATCATTATTCTATTCTTTATTATTCTCATTGGAACATCACATGCATGCGTGCATTACATGATGACACGTTCCATTATTTATTATTCAATTAGAATAACTTTGCCTATGCGATTATCATCGTATGCATGGTGAATTCTTCTGTTATTCCATTCTTTAATATTCAGTTGGAATATTCTGTTTGTGCGTTTACGCATGACCTGGTTTCATTATTTATTATTCTGTTGGAATAACCTGTCTGTGTGGTCTATCGCATGCCTGGTGAATTCTTTTGTTATTCCATTCTTTATTATACTCAGTTGGTTAAACTTTTTGGCTCTTATACTCCATGAAATTAGTGGAATATCCTTGATATTTGCGCATCATCCAATATCTTTTCATGGAAATATTCTTCTAAGCATTCTTGAATTTTACTTCACAAAGCAGTATCGTGTTGATAATTTGGATGTTATTGATTTCTGGATAAATTAAATTATAAATCTTTACAAATTTATCCTTGAACTTGTTTTATTGAATTCTTATATAATTGTCATCATCCTCATGTTTATAATATGTTGAAAGTTATCTGTGGCCTGTAGTGCATAGATGGACTTGGTATGATTATGACCAGGGATTATTCAGTATAATCATGACCATAATGTTACAAATGATGTGGTAAAAGTCCTCATTGGCCGTAGTGCATTGATGGACAGTTGTTGGCATGATCATGACCATTGATGAATACATGAATATCCTTGGCCCGTAGTGCATGGATAATTTGTGGTCGTGATACTAATGAATATCCTTGGCCGTAGTGTAGGGATTATGTAATTTATTTATTAAGCTGAGTCTCAGCGATAAAAGTGATGAAAAACCTTTTAAATCATAGAAGATAGTAGATTGTATTCTCTACTTGACTCTTCTAATGGATTGTTTGTTCCGTTGCAGTTAAACTTGATGTTCATTATATTTTATCAGTTTAACACTGTTGAAGGCTAATGATAATTTATTCTGCATTATCTTAGTCATAATATTTCTTACTGGGCTAGTTGAGCTCACCCTTTCTTTCACTGTTCTCTTCAAGAAATGAGAACGTAGCCGAGACTAGTCGGGGAACGGAGTGACGGTCTAGATGATAGCATTAGTAGTCCTCATTATTTTGTTAAATAGTTTTACAATAAATGTAATGATGACTCCATTGAGTGTGAATATTGTCTAGATGACAATATTCTTATTAAAACTCTTAGATTATGTTTTGTCATATTTTACACGACTGTTGTATAATTAAGTTGTATTTGATTTTTGTACCATGTATTTGGCGACCCAAGATGGGTGATGTATACTTGTTTTGGGGGCATCACAAGTTAGACTTATTAAGTGTAATAGATCTCTTCCTTGTCATGAGTACTACAATCTGAAACCACTAAACCTCTAAAACCTTACCTGTGACGCCCCCAAAATAGGTCCAATCCTTCCAACCTATTATGAGTCGCCAAATACATGGTACAAAAAATAACTACAACTTTATTACTACAATTGTCGTGCAAAATACAACAACACATATACTGTGAGTTTTAATACCAACTATGACTCATGTCCCAACTATGGACAGCACCTCACAGTGATACCTTACATAAAGGTACAATCTAGAACTGTTTTAGAAATTAAAATCTTTGGGAAGTGCTCAAGGAAACCTTCGTACATTGGAGGCCATGCGTCTAGGTTATGATAGATATCATACGCCCACAGAATTATCCTTGGTTCACCCAATAGACCCCAAAGAAAAACGAGAAGATTACTATCATCTTCTTTCCAATGGTGAGTCTTCTCTTGACATATAACTATCTCCACCGTCTGCAATTGAACATTATGTTTCAAATAAACTCCAAGATCATATAGGTAGTGCTTGTAGATGTACTCAGGGAGTGGATTTGCACAACCCTGTCTTATGATAACGCGAGGTTGTATGTCATTAGACATCTTGTATGATAATGATAAAACACCCTTCCAAAGTTGGGTTCGCCACACCCTATTGTTGTTCACCAAAATCAATTATTAAGTGACGTATAATATACGACACACACATCTTAGGTCCCCAATACAATTATATATTGTATGTCATGCCGTTTTATAATGTGTTGAGAAACTTTGACAGACCCGAACCATCACACTATTCCCCTGTTATTCTCGCTCGACCCAGCTACACTCTTATTACTTGAAAGGAATTGTGAAGCAAAAGGGTGAGCATAACTAGCTCAATAATGAATATTATGACTAAAGATAATTACATTATCAATAGACTTCATCAGTAATAAATCAGAGATTTAGAACATATGGTAGATAATAAAACTTTTCAACCATAGTTGCAGTGGAACGAGCAATCCATTAGAAGAGTCAAATAGACTATAAAGTCTATTATCTTCTCCACGTTAAAAGTATACCAACAATGTTTAATCCCTGCAACATCAATCAACAGTTCCTTTCCACAATCATATGAATAACTCATTATCATAATTGTGATTCTAAATTCCTCTTCGCATCCAAGACGAAGATAATTTTCATCACCTGTCTTTACCTGAAACATCAAAGATCATGGTTATACCAAATCACAGTTCCTATTCATAATCATACTAATAAATTCATCTTTGCACCACGGGCGAAAGATATTCATCAACAGTTCATCTTTGCACTACATGCCAATGATATTCAACAACAAGCCATCTTTGCACTACATGCCAAAGATATTGAACAACGGGTCATCTTTACACTACGGACCAAAGATATTCATCAATAATTGATCTTTGCACTACATGCCAAAGATATTCATATCTCAAAGAAATACATAATCATTTTAGAATTTATATAAACCATAATTATAACCATATATGTTGATCAATTCACCTTTGCACTTAAGCTAAAGATATTCAATTATAAATTCATGATCATGATCATACCCGTCAACAATTCAACTTTGCACTACTGGCCAAAGAGAACCAATAATCTACCCATCTTTACACTCAAGTCAAATAGAAATATCATCATTAGGGTTATAAGAATGTTATATATGATAATAAAAACAATATAATCAACATATAGATTTAATCTCAAGAGTAAGATTCATAAATCAATGATCTCATAACACCTTAATCAAAATGTTATAAATCACTTAATAATCTCATAATCTAATATTATTAATACTACCACAATATTTTAATCATTTCTTAAACTTATAAACAATTTATTTTAATTGTTTACACTTTACTAATAAATGCATTTAATCATCCTAAAATGCCAAACTCATAAGATTGTATTACCAATAACCAAAACCCTCATCAAAAATCTGCATATACCTTATATATGATTCTCAAGCCATAAAATCTTATTTTCCAAATTTTTTACTCCACATAACATATTTAATTCATTTACTCATAACTAGAACATTTTCATGAAAAATATCAAATCAGTTCCAAAAATATTTCTTTTCTGGGATTTAGCATAATATAGTCCCATATTGAACATATATTTTTCTCAGAATTTTTAAAATTCATTTACTATTTTTTATATGGCCAAAACTGCCGAATATTTAGACATTTATCATAAATTGTTCTTTTGTCCAAAAATTCTGAAATTTAAACGGTATACTTTTGTTATATACATGTACTCCCAATAAACATTTCATCAATTTTGGAGTTAACCACAAGGAGTTATTAGCGTTTACTTTTAAAATATTCTTTTCTCATAAAATCCATAACTCTTAATCTATATATCCAAAAATCGCCATTTTTGGACACAATCAACAAAACTCATCAAATTATCATTTCAAATTTTTCCATAATTTTTGAAGGTTCAGAAAAAGTTCGAAATTGAAAAACATAATAACCCTTACATACTAACGACAATATGTCTTACCTCAAAAGGGCAGTACTTCTGACTAGAATAACGCTGAACGAACTTGCACCGTATAGCAACACTCAAGATATAAAAATACTCACAAGAATACACTCGATAATATAGAGAGTGAAATAGAGATAAAACTTCAGTTTCTTGAGTGATTTTCAATTCTAACCTAAGCACCTATTTATAAGAAATTGCTTAGAACACCAAAGCACAAAATTTAATAAAATAATATTATTTATAATAAAATTTCCTTAGCACACCTTTGAGTCTGAATTCAGCAATTTGACACATGCAAGTGGGGCCCACCAAAGTGTAAAAAACATTTTTCTTAAATAAAACAATTAAAACTTCCAAAATTCAATTATTCTGGATCTTCGGAACTTTAATAATTCATAATAAATAGCCATTTTATCAGAAAAATTCGAACCACATGTCCTTTCCATAGGAAATTCCATTCTCTACAACTTTGCAGAAGAAAGTTTTTTCAAATTCCAAACAGAAATTGACCGAAATTCATAAACGGACGATTTTAAAGGCTATAATCAGATTTCAGTCAAAATTTGTGTACACCATCATGTTTAACATGTGCTAAACATTTTTTTTGTAACACGCAAAACATGTGTTTAGCATTTAATGCAACAAAATTACTCTTCCTCCTCATTTATTCATATATCACACATTCATTGTAAAAATATCACCATTATTATATTACTGTAATATAATAATATATTTTATCAAAAAGATAAAATATCAATTTTCAACAATTGTCACATTAAAAATTTTCTCCATCTATAACCACATAAAATGAATATTTTCTTATCATATAAATTAATAATTAATTATTCACAAATAATATTACGAATCACAATCATCGACGACCTGTAGTTCCCGTGAAATAGGGGCTTTCTAATAAGGATTTCTCTCTTCTTGGCGTCTGCATTAGATGACCAAACCTCTCCTCGATGTAACTTTTAGACATTGCCAATAATGTTATCTAATAATATTATCCAAATAATATGAATCATTGATCCGATAATGGGAAATACTGTGCCGTGACAATTATTGAAACAACAATAATATAAAATATCAACGTAGCAATTATTGAATCAATAAAAAAAAATATTGAACAGTAATTACGGTAATAATTATTGAGTAATGCCTTCTTACGAAAAAAATTATCATGGTTCATGAATAGTACTCGTGAATAGTAACTTATGAATAGTAACTCGTGAATAGTAACTCGTGAATATTAATTATAAAAAATTGAATACTTTTATTTCATAAAATTCGGGGTCTTACATTACCTGGAAATCAAGTTGGGGAAAGCCAAAAGTAGTACCTAAGGACTGTCTTGGGTTTCTAGGTAACCCAGAAAACCAAGAACAGATCTGACAATGATTTCAAAGCCTTATATATTGCATTTATGATATGAAATGACCCGGAACATGTTTTACACTTGTAGTATTACATCAATACTACAATATTTGATCATTATATTTCCCAGAAACACAAAGTTAAGAATTATTGATGGTCAAACATGGTCACTCGGTAACTGCTTATGAATGTTCTTAGTGCTCAAGAACACATTAGAGGACGGTTTCTGTCGCTAAAGGCTATAGCGATAGATTTAATAATATTATTTATTTTAATTTTCAAAAATTATTTAAAAATAGAAATTAATTATTAAAAATTCCAAAAATAGTTTTAAAAAATATTTTAAGTCATAAAAATTAACTTTTAATAATTAGACATATTTTTCATAAATATTAATATATATTTGGATATTATTGATATTTAAGTTATTTAATAAAAGCATTAAATAAATTAATTAAAATTATTTTATTATATTAAAATTATTTTAAATGATAATAAAGTATTTAATAATATTTTAAGTTATAAAACATAACTTTTAATATTTTAAGATAAATTTCAATAATTATAAAATATTAATGATATTAGATTTATTTAATAAGTATATTAAATAAATTAGTTTAAAAATGATTTTAATATTATAAAAATCATTTTAAATGAAAATAAATAGTTTAAAATATTTGAAGTTATAAAATATAACTTTTAATATTTAAAGGTAAATTTCATTAATAATTTAATGAGAAATGATATTAGACTTATTAAATAATTATGTTAAATAAATAGTTTAAAATAGTTTTATTGAATTAAAAATCATTTAAAAAGGATATAAGTGTTTTAAAAATATTTTAAGTTATGATTAAGGAATTTTAATATTTTGATAAATAATGCATTAATAATTAAATATTAATGGTAATTATTTAAAAATGCTTTTAATTGTTTTAAAAATTATTTAAGGGTAATAAAAATGTTTTAAAATATTTTTAGTTATTATAAATAAGTTTAATATTTTGGAAATGGTTTCATTAATGATTTAATATTAATTAAATATTAATGATAATAGAATTATTTAATATTTAAATCATTTAAAAATGATTCTAGTGTTTGAAAAATCAAGATAAATTATAATAATTATTTTAAAATTATTATAAGTCATTTAAAAATAATATGACTGATATTTAAGTTATTTAAATCGAATATTGAACTGCAGACTAGAGTTCTAGACTCTATAATTACTTCGATAAAGTCGTAGGTAAACCGAAATGTTTTAGAAATTGATCTGGACTTAGATAAATTTGACTAGATACGTAGGTGTTTATGTCCTAATGACTACTGCACATATGTGACAATGTGATTAGGTTATGTGCTGACTGCAGACAATAGTACTATGTGTTACGATATATTATTCTAATCGAATGAATGATCTTATTAGTGATAGGTTTCGATATAAAAGATAAAACTAAGTTGTGTTATTGTAAGCAGCAGCTCAGGCAAGTATCCTAAGTTTGCATTTCCTTTATGTAATGGACATGAGTAAGAAAGTTTCAGAATTATATTATCATTATGCCAGATTATTAACTCTATTGTTATTGATTATATATCCAAACATTTGTATTCATACAAGTTCTTTAATTATTCGATCATTGTTTATCAACACAGTATTATTGTTGTGACGCCCCCAAAATAGGTCCAATCCATCTAACCTATTATGAGTCGCCAAATACATGGTACATAAAACAACTACAACTTTATTACTACAATTGTCATGCAAAATACAACAACACATATACTGTGAGTTTTAATACCAACTATAACTCATGTCTGAACTATGGACAACACCTCACATTGATACATTACATAAAGGTACAGTCAAAAACTGTTTTAGAAATTAAAATCTTTGGAAAGTGCTCAAGGAAACCTTCGTACATGGGAGGCCACGCGTCTAGGTTATGATAGATATCACATGTCCACAAAATTATCCTTGGTTGACCCAATAGACCCCAAAGAAAAACGGAAGATTACTATCATGTTCTTTCTAATTGTGAGTCTTCTCTTGATATATGACTATCTCCACTGTCTCCAATTGAAAATTATATTTCAAATAAACTCCAAGATCATATAGGTAGTGCTTGTAGATATACTCAGCAAGTGGATGTGCACAACCATGTCTTATGATAACACGAGTTTGTATCTCATTAAACATCTTGTATGATAGTGGCAAAACAACCTTCCAACGTTGGGTTCGCCTCACCCTATTTGATTTACCAAATATAACTACTAAATGATGTATAAAATACAACACACTTTTCTATACTGTTTAGGGAGAACTTCCACGACTAGAGACCACCGTTCTATTCTCCTGTTACTTCCATTTCGACCCATTTACACTCTTATTACGAAAAGAATTGTGAAGCAAAAGGGTGAGCTCAACTAGCTTCAAAGAAGAAATATCATGACTAAAGATAATTAAATTATCAATAGCCTTCATTAGTAATAAATCGGAGATTTAGAACATATGGTAGATGATAAAACTTTTCAACCATAGTTGCAGCGGAATGAGCAATCCATTAGAAGAGTCAATTAGACCATAAAGTCTATTATCTTCTCCATGTTAAAAGTACATCAATAATGTTTTATCCCTGTAACATCAATCAACAGTTCTTGTCCACAATCATGTGAATAACTCATAATCATAATTGTGGTTCTAAATTCCTCTTCTCATCCAGGACAAAGATAATTTACATCATCTGTCTTTACCTGAAACATCAAATATCATGGTTATACCAAATCACAGTCCTTGTTCATAATCATACTAATAAATTCATCTTTGAACTACGGGCCAAAGATATTCATTAACAGTTCATCTTTGCACTACAGGCCAAAGATATTCAACAACTGGTAATCTTTGCACTACGGGCCAAAGATATTCAACAACAGGTCATCTTTGCACTACGGGCCAAAGATATTCATATCTCAAAGTAATACATAATCATTTCAGAATTTATATTAACCATAATTATAACCATGTTGATCAATTCACCTTTGCATTTAAGCTAAAAATATTCAATTGTAAATTCAATTATCATGATCATACCATTCAATGATTCAACTTTGCACTACTGGCGAAAGGGAACCCATAGTCACGATCATACCAATAATATACCCATCTTTATACTAAAGTCAAAGAGAAATTTCTTCATTAGGGTTATAAAAATGTTATATATGATAATAAAAACAATATGATCAAAACACGGATTTAATTTCAAGAGGTAGATTCATAAATCAACGATAATTTGGTCAGAAAAAGAAACCAATTTTGTCGTGAATAATAACTCGTGAATAGTAACTCATGAATAGTAATTCATGAATAGTAACCCCGACATAAAAAAGATAAAAATTCTATAATAAGATCTATACCAATATTTCGGTATAATGATATTGAAAGAATAACATTTCTTAAACTTATAAACAATTTATTTTAATTATTTACACTTTACTAAATAATGCATTTAATCATCCAAAAATGCCAAACTTATAAGATTTCATCACCAATAACCAAAACCCTCATCAAAAATCTGCATATACCTCATATAGGATTCTTAAGCCATAAAATCGTATTTTTCAATTTTCTTACTTTACATAACATATTTAATTCATTTACTCATAATTAGTCCATTTTCATGAAAAATACCAAATCAGTTCCATAAAAAAAAAATTCTTGGATTTAGCAGAATATAGTTCCATATTGAACATATATTTTTCTCGAAATTTATAAAATTCATTTACTATTTTACATGTGACCAAAACTACCGAATATTTAGACATTTATCATAAACTGTACTTTTGTCCAAATATTTCAAAATTTACAGAGTATACTGATGTTATATACATGTATTCCCAATAAAAATTTCACCAATTTTGGAGTTAACTACAAGGAGTTATAAGGGTTTACTTTTAAAATAGTCTTTTCCCATAAAATTCATAACTCATAATCTATATATCCAAAAATCTTCATTTTTGGACACAATCTAGAAAACTCATCAAATTATCATTTCAAATTTTTTCAGAATTTTTGAAGGTCGGAAAAATTACGAAACATGAAAAACATAATAACCCTTACAATCCCTTACCTCAAAAGAGCAGTATTTCTGACTGGAACATCGGGTGTAAAGCCGAAGGAAACTTGCACTGAATAACAATTCTCAAAGTATCTAAATACTCACAAAATTACGCTCGACAATATAGAGAGAAAGAAAACTAGTTTCTGGTGTGATTTTCAATTCTAACATAAGCACCTATTTATAGGAAAATGCTAGAACACCAACGGAGACTAAATAATAAAATATTATTATTATTTATCAACGCATGCTACTTGGAAAATTCAGCAGCCCTCCACCAAAGACCAGCCATCTCATTTAGGCAACCCACATGTTTAAAACAATAGCGGGTCCCACCCCTAATTTTAATAAAAATCATTTTATTTTCTGAAACTTCAATAATTCATAGAAAATAGCCCGTTTATCAGAAAAATACGAATTTTATGTCCATTCCACACAAAATCGAATTCTCTACAACTTTGTAGAAGAAAGTTTTTCCAATTTCCAAACACAAAATATCCGAAATCCATAAATGGATGATTTTCAATACCTCATAAAATTCATAACAAATCATACGTTAATTTTTAACAGATCAAAATTTGTGGATATATACTCAACTTATATATGTATAACATATCCAAAAAATCACAACGATCTAACGGTCGAATTAAAATTATAACTCACGCAATAGAGCTTTAAGAACACCGATTTGATCTTTTAATACCTCTAATCCGACAAAATACTGATAAAACACCTCAACGTTAATTCCTTCATTTATAACCACATAAATAAATCCATCATTTATATCCGCATCAAATAAATATTTCTTTATCATATAAATCAATAATTAATTATTCACAAATAATATTATAGAATCACAATAATGACAACCAGGTGGTTCCCAGGAAAGAGGGGGCTTTCCGATAAGGATTTCTCCTTACTGGCGCGCCAATTAGGTGACCAAACCTCTCCTTGACACAACTTTCTAGACATTGCCAATAATGCTATCTAATAATATTATTCAAATAATAAGAATTATTGATCTGATAATGGGAAATACTGTGCAGTGACAATTATTGAAACAACAATAATATAAACTATCAACGCAGCAATTATTGAATCAATAAAATAAAATATTGAGCAGTAATTACTTGTAACAATTATTGAGTAGTGTCTTCTTACGTAAGAATCAATAATTCAAAAATCTTTATGCATCTTGTGTGCTCTTTATGTGCAACAACGCGTATTACTTTACTTTACCCACCCAGTATTCCAACAATATTAACGGTAACGATTACGCCGTTATTTATAAAAACTCAAAATTTTCGTTTTCTTCATCAAATAACGGTAACGATTACGTCGTACGGATATTCCCGAGAAGAAGAATATTCCACGACCAAACGAATAATCCCCAACAACAATATGTATTTTATAGCCACTTGCTTATTTTGAAAAATATTTCATATATCACCCTTAACTTTGCTTTTTATCAATCTAACCATTTACTGAATAGTTATTATAAGAAAAATTGAATACTTTTATTTCATAAAATTCGGGGTCTTACAATTGTATAATCTAGATATTTATTCTGTTCGTTAATTTGTAAATATGGTTAGACAAGTGTCTTTACTTGGATAATCATTGCATTTAATCACATGTTTTATACATACCAGTTAGTTTCCAGTATGTATACGTTGACTTAAAAGCCGTCAAGTCTATTTGATTCAGCTAGACACAAACTTAAAAATATTGTTGAACAAGATAGAACTTTATTGTATCCAACCAGATTATTTTATTTCGGATTCCCGACTAAGTATGAACATCCCGTACATGGGAAAACTTTTGTGCACCTAAGGCGGATAAGATGAACGATAATATCGTTCTTGCATGTAGTATTGATCAATACATGGCACATTGGGATGATCACCCTCGTGCCCGTAAGTTATGACGGTTTGCGAATGAAGTTCTGCTAAACCTTAGCCAAAATTGAAAACAAAGTTCATAGTTTGTCGACTGCTCTCTATTTATAGTCAGTACGTAGTTTCAAAATTTTGATATAGAATTGTTATATTGTTATTATTGGTTCAGCTTACTTCACAACTATTGATTCGTTGTAGAAGTGTCGTTCAAAGAAAACATTTAATCTTTTCAGCTAATATTTATTGTTGATATTACTTGCTGGGCAATCAAATGCTCTTCCTTGCTTTAAATTTAAATATTTTCAGCTAAGCGTGATCAACTGAAAGGTTCAGGCTAGATCAAAGGAAAAGGAAAGCAAATAAAATAACATTATGCTATATTATGTAATAGTTTGACGTTATTAAGACAAGGATATCTATTAATTATCATGTAATGAATGTTTAAAGGTCACGTACCTGGGATTAGACTCTGATATATGTAAATTAAGTTTAATATTAATATTATTGTTATTATTATTAGTATTATTCCGCTCATAAAAATGGTATTGTGAAACACCGAGTTCGGGTTTCAAGTACCTGAATTTGGGGGCGTCACAATGACAGCTAGGTTTCGGGATGAGACTGGTGAAGATCTTAGAGTAAAGTTTATCGAAATTTCCTAGTGTGGCATAATGAAGGACTGAGAGAATCACAAAGTGAATTAAGAGAGAAACGGTTTAATAAAAGAAAGATTAATTATATGTAATTGTATTACTCCCTGCATGAAATGAATAGGAGCTTTAACTGGTAGTATTATCAATCTGGCATTTAATTCATGTTATGTGAAACTGGTATGATGGTAGAGGTTGGGCGGCATGAAGCTAAACCCGGTTCGCCTTTGCCAGGGGACTGTCTTGTTGCTTCCTTCCTATAAGATAAAATCAAGCGCAATTTGCGCTTGATGGCCATGTATTGGAAGTTGGTTATTACTGTGAATATTATATGGAACATGATTGTAATGCGTGACATTATTAAAATCATATGATAAGAGTAAATTTAATGGTATGAATTACCATGTAGCATAATAAAATCACGTGTGACATTTTAATACAGAAATAGTTAATTAAATGTGCATCTCAGAAATTCGAAAAGGAATTGAATGTTAGAAAAATAGACATTTGACATTGAATATTGTTAAAATATTAATGTGTGAGCACTAATAATATCTATGGAGAATATCCGGTTAATAATACCTAACTGCCTTATTTTACCTATGACGCCCCCAAATCCGAGTTCTCAAATCCCGGGTTTTGTGCTCACAATCCCTCATCATCATAAGCATTCTATAAACTATTGCGGAATAATAAACATACATTGTTTATTATAATAAAGTCTTTCAACATTATCCCAAGGTCTATTAACCTTAACTTATACATACCTTAATTAGGTTACCCTAGTAACACAAAAGGTTTACATTACCAAAGTACATAATATAATATAATACATAAACATTCTTCTTATCTATTCTTACACTTTTCCTTTGCCTTTGTCCCTCTTGGACGTCTCTGGCAGGGCTAAAATAAATGTCATGATATAGCAAGGGTAAGCAACAAATTTGCTTAGCAAGTTTAAGTACGAAGAAGATATATCATGATTAGAAAGAAATTTATTGTTCAATGTTCAACAATAGAAATTAATTGTGAAAGAACATGAATTAAGTCCTGATAACTGAATATTCGAATAATTGAATAACAGATGGTGAGTGGTCATAGTGACCGTGAACATATGCTAAAGTTGTCAACATTTAAACTGGTCCTTTTAATAAGTTTTGGTAATCAAGGAGATCAGCCTTTCATACTGATGTATTATGCATAAACACTTAATGTACGAGCAATAATTGTTTTTCAATAATGCTTTAATCAAATTGTTCTTTTTCTCAGTCTTGAGTCCTTACCAAGTCAATTGGTGAATAATAGCTTTTAACAACATATTTGATTTAACAAATTTAAACATGTTTGATTTAGCTGAAACAATGAGCATGGATCCATATCTTAAACAGTTCATGAATAAAAAAACTTTAACTAATTTACAGTTCAATAATAATAGAACATGAATTTAATTGCACCGAGTGCGAGTATCAATAATCAATATAGAGGTGAATAATCAACAATAATTATTCACTAATATGTTTTGAATTTAATAACTCAAGTTTGAGTTAGAGAACTTGCCTCGACTGCGATCTACTGCTATGCAATTTAATTTAATCTCTTTATTGTAAAGACCTATCATTGTTAAGATTAATCTTACAATCAGCATATAATACTTTATATCATAATACAGTTACTCTATCAGCAATTTACTTAACACTTAACGACATAATCTATTCCCTGAAAACATCTTTATTATTATCATTCTTTGATAATAGTTTAATTACTTTTTCATATACCTTATGATTTAACACTTAATCATTCCTTTTATTAGCTCTTCCTTATAATCTAGTAAGCTGAATACTAACATCATAGCCTAGATTATACAAACATGCAATTCAGCCACCTGGATTGGCTAATCCAGCAAATTGGATTCAACAAACTTCCAATCCAGCAAGCATGGATTCTAAATCCTTCAATCTAGCAAGCTTGAATTCTAAATCCTTTAATCTAGCAAGCCTGGATTTCAAATCCTTTAATCCAGCAAATTGGATTCAACTATTTTTCAATCCAGCCAGCTGGATTCTATATCTCCTTTACGAAAATACCAAATCAACTTATTATTTTTCTATCTTTTGGCCATACTTATAGACATGTATTTCATACACAAAAAGTATATTTCGCAATTTAACAATTTCTTTTAGTATTTTTCAGAAATCATTTTTAGTGCATGGCTTATGAAATTAGCCCCATCATGCTCAACTCCAGAAATTCCCTTCTCTTGGCATAATCTTATACATGTTAACGTTACCGTCAAGTTTAAATTTCGTGGCCATCGGAGTTATAGAACTCCGGTTATAGCAATTTTTGTTTGAAAAACCCAAATATTGAAATTGTCATAACTTGGTCATTTTAAGTCAGAATGAGCTAATTTTTGGACAGGAGCTATTTTATGTCATATATTTTCATGTCTCAAAAGGCTGGAATTTATTTCATAATTTAAGTGGCCGAAACTGCCCCTACAATTTCTTGGGCAGCTTGTTTTCAAGATTTTTGGCTTTTACTTACTTTGCTAAAATCAGTCCATACAGAAATCTACAACTCCTTTTTCGGTGATTCCACTTGGGTTTAAAAGATAACTCATCATATTATCATCCCAAATTTTTCCAGAATTTTTAAATGTAAAAAAAAATGACGAAAATCCCCCTAGCATTGACTATCAAAAACAGTTTATTTTTCTTTTTATAGACAAAACTGTTTTTGCTAAAATAGTTGCTCCAACTTGTGTATTCAACATTTTTGAGTGTTACCACTTGAGTTTAGTAGTTAACTTATATATCTAGCACCCCTTTTTGACGGATCACAAAAAGAAGGTGTAGATCAAAAATGGTAGTCTATCAAAGGAAGTGAAAAAAAAACTAGAGTTTTCTAACAAAACAAAACTAGTTTCTTTTTTATCCTTTTGATTTACTTTCCAACACTCAAATATGTTAGAACCATACATGAAACCATATAAAACATGTAGATAGAGGGTTTTAGACCTCAAGATCATAAACCTTAGATAACCAAAATCAAACAAAATAAAAGGAAATCCCCAAGTTTAAGATTTATACCTCGATCTTTGACCACTTCTTCTTAATCTCTCAAAGTAATTAATAAATTTAGGATGCATATAAGACCACACCCTCCTCTCTTACTCCTAGGATTTCCTATACCTTAACTCTATCCTTCTCTCTCTTGCTTCCACCGAACTTCTCTCCCCCCCTATCTCTCTCTCTCTTATGTTTTTGCTTTTCTAGCTTAAGAGAAAGTAAGATAAAGTAAAATAAAAGTTGAAAGAGAATGGGATTAGGTGTTGGAAAAAAAATCTATAGATACATTAGTATATCTATACATAATCTACTAACATATCTTTTCCCTTCTCTCTCCATATAACTTGTAATCTTGGCTAAATAGGGTGGCTAAATCATGGAGTAACACATAAGGGAGTTGGGGACCAAATGAAGAAAAAGAAAACATAAATCACATGCCCCTTTTTCTCAATACATGGCTGGATCCTTCCCCCCTTAAATTCATCATTTTTATTTTATTTTTAAATGCAATATTTGCTAAATTAAATGACCATAATGCCCCTCTTTAATTGGGCTAGGATTAGGCCAATTCTTTAATTCTTTTGGGCTTAAAATTAACTAGTTTGGCTTACTAATTAAAATGAACTTGGGCCTCCACAATTAAATAATTACGCTACTAGCATACTTGCCTATTAAATTTAATATTGGGTTAGTTTAACAATTTTGTTGCTCTTAAATCAAATTATCTACAAGTCTAATGCTTAAATAAATTATTGGGCTTGTTTAAATTACCTGTCATCCTTAGTAACATTAACTCTATTATCACATGAACTATTACTCATTATTATTGATATTTACACATCCTCGTCAATCAATAATGTTAATTAACTTACATAACCCAATTAGACTTGTCTTATTAAAGTTTATTGAGTGTTTAATTAGGGGTTAATACCTTAAATCTATTTTCTAGATTATTAAAATACTTAGGTTAGTTCACTAACTTATTTAACTTATTAGTGAGACTTCCTTTAAATATTATAACACAATATTCACATAATCACTTAATCATCCATAATATATTACAGATTATTTAATATATTTATTTACAATGTACCACAGAAAATTCTTGGTTATTACATTCTCCTCTCCTTATAAGAATTTTGACCCCGGAATTTCATTAAGGTTACTAAAAAAGATTCGGATAGTTTTTCCTCATCTTTTCTTCAAGCTCCCACGTAGCTTCTTCAGCATTGTGGTTCCTCCAGAGCACTTTGACAGAATGTATAACCTTATTTCTTAATCTCTGCTCTTTTCTATCCAAAATTTCTATAGGAACCTCCTTGTACGATAAGTCCTTCTCGACTTGAATCGGCTCGTAGGATATCACATTCTTGAAATCCGGCTTGTACGGACGTAACACTAACACATGAAACACATTGTGAATATGTTCCAGTTCAGGATGTAGAGCTACCTCGTACGCCACTTCCCCTATCTTCTTCAGTATTTTAAATGGTCCAATAAACCTTGGACTCGGTTTACCTTTTTTCCCAAATCTTATCTTCCCCTTCCAAGGAGATACCTTCAGAAATACATACCTTCCCACTTCAAAATCTCTTTTCTTGCGATGAATATCTGCGTAAATCTTTTGTCGATCTTGAGTTGCTACCAGTCGAGCTCTTATCACTTTGATGATCTCCACAGTCTGCTGCACCAATTCTGGCCCCAACAATCTTCTTTCACCTACCTCGTCCCAGCATAAAGGCGTTTTGCATTTTCTCCCATACAGGGCTTCATACAGTGGCATACCAATGCTTGCATGATAACTATTATTATATGCAAACTCTACCAGCGGAAGATGATCTTCCCAACTTCCCTTGAAATCCATCACACAAGCTCTGAGCATGTCTTCTAATGTTTGAATCATTCTCTCGCTTTGTCCATCTGTCTATGGATGATACACAGTACTCAACCTTAATTGTGTCCCCATTCTTTCTTGAAGACTCCTCCAAAAGTTTGACATGAAGCGCAGATCTCTATCAGACACGATTGATATTGGCACTCCATATCTCGAAATTATCTCCTTGATATATAACTTGGTTAACTGATCCAAAGTATACCTGATCTTGATTGGCAAAAAGTGTGCTGACTTTGTAAGACGGTCGACAATTACCCATATAGCGTCATAACCCTTCTGTGTCGCTGGAAGTCCTACCACAAAATCCATCGTGACGTACTCCCATTTCCATTCCGGAATTTCTAATGGCTATAATAGTCCACTTGGTCGTTGATGCTCTGCCTTAACTCTTTGACAAGTTAAACAGCGGCTGACGCATTCTACAACCTCTCTCTTCATGTTTGGCCACCAATAATGTTGACGCAAGTCTTGATACATCTTCGTGCTTCCTGGGTGTATCAAATATCTTGTATTCTGCGCTTCTTATAGAATCTCTTCTCTTAACTCTGGTACTGCAGGTACCCAAATTCTTTCTTCAAATCTCAGCAATCTTGTACCGTAAATCTTATACTTTAGCTCTTTGCCTTCAGCCAACCGCTTCTTTATGTTACAACATTCTTCATCATTCCCTTATGATTCTTTTACCTTGTGTAATAAAGTCAGACTTGCATCCATTTCTATTACTTTATCCGAATCCTTTGGATTTTTCACCACTAACTCCATTTTCTCCATTTTCCTTATTAATTCTTCCTGGTCTGTCAATACAAACAACTTTTCTTTGCTTTTCCTGCTTAAAGCATCTGCTATTACATCGGCCTTCCCGAGATGATATAGAATATTATAATCCTAGTCCTTGATCAATTCTAACCATCTGCTCTGCCTCATGTCTAACTCCTTTTGTGTAAAGATGTACTTCAAACTCTTGTGATCTGTGTATATCTCACACTTTTCTCCGTAGAGATAATGTCTCCAAATCTTAAGGGAAAATACTACCGCAACCAATTCAAGGTCATGGGTAGGATATCCCTTCTCATAGTCTTTTAACTTTCGTGATGCGTACACGTTGACTTTATTATTTTGCATTAATACGCAACCTAGTCCTTTGTGTGATGCGTCACTATACACTGTAAAACCTCCCGTACTATCTGGTAAGGATAACACAAGTGCTTCACTTAGTCGCTTCTTAAATTCCTGAAAACTTGGTTCACACTTTTTCGTCCACATATACTTAACAGTCTTCCTCGTCAGATTAGTTAATTGTGTCGCTATCTTTGAGAAATCCTGAATAAACCTTCGGTAATATCCTACCAATCCCAAGAAACTTCTGACCTCTACTGGTGTCTTCGGTTGTCCCCAATTTTTTACCGCTTCTTCTTTCGCTGGATCAACAAAAATTCCTTCGTTTTCGATGACATGTCCCAAAAATTGAACTCTCTTCAACCAAAAGTCACACTTTGAATATTTTGCATATAGCTTCTCCCTTCTCAACGTTTCCAACACCATCCGTAGATGTTTAGCATGCTCCTCTTTAGTCTTTGAATACACCAAAATGTCGTCAATGAACACCACCACAAATTTATCTAAATACGGTTTAAATACTCTGTTCATCAAGTCCATAAAAGCTGCTGGTGCATTCGTCAATCCAAACAACATCACTAAGAACTCATAATAACTGTAACGAGTTCTAAATGTTGTCTTTGGTATATCCTCTGTTCTCACCTTCAACTAATGATAACCAATTCTCAGGTCAATCTTCGAAAAACATCTCGCTCCCTTAAGTTGATCAAACAGATCATCTATTGTTGGTAACGAATACTTGTTCTTGATTGTCATCATATTCAGTTCTCTATATTCTATACATAATCTCATCGAACCATCTTTCTTCTTTACAAACAACACTGGCGCTCCCCATGGAGATACACTAGGTTGAATGTACTTTTTATCACAACTCATGTAGCTGGATCATTAACTATTTCATTTCTACCGGAGCCATCCTATATGGTGCTTTCGATATCGGTGTTGTCCCCAGTACTAAATCAATCACAAACTCTATTTCTCTGTCTGGAGGAAGTCCCAGAAGTTCTTCTGGAAAGACATCCCTAAACTCATTAACTATAGGTATCTGTCCCATATCCGAATTCACCATCCGTGTATCCACTACATGAGCCAAATAACCTTCACACCCTTTCCAAGCATTCTCTTGGCCTGCATCATCGTCAGACAACTCGGTTATCTTGGCGACTTGATACCATAAAATACAACCTCAGACTTATTTAGTGTCTTAAGGCGTATACTTTACTTTTGACAGTCTATAACTGCATCATGGTTAAACAACCAATCCATCCCTAAGATTATATCAAATTCTCCTAAGCGTATCGGAATCAAATTCACACTTAACTTATGTCCCCTTATTTCCACACAACAGTTGTTATAGATAAACTCTCTAGGGATCACTTCTTTGTTTGCAACTTCTATATTCATTAGGTTCTTTAACTTTTCACATGGTAAGTTTAATCTTTTAGAAAATTCATCAGACACAAATGAACAGGTAGCTCCCAAATCAAATAATACGTAGGCATTTATATTATTGATCGGAATAATACCTGACACCACCTCCTTTGATGCAACTGCGTCTTGCACAGTCATGTTGAACGTTCTTGCTGTCGGCTTACCCTACTGAACTAGTCCTCCAATGGTTAACTTTGTAGAACTACTCTTGTTTCCACTTCCTCCATCTGTATTCTTCTTCAATGTACAATCCTTGAATCGATGTCCCGTTCCTCCACAAGAAAAACAACCACCTTTCTTTGGCTTAGGACAATTTGGTGAAATATGTCCTTCCTGGCCATAATTATAACATACGTTTTTCCCTTTCATACACTCTCCTGAGTGATTCTTTCCATGCTTTGAACATGCTGGCTTCTTCTACTGAGTATTCCCTTATTGCGTTCCTGATTCATTGCCACTGTTGTTCCACTTGTGTTTCTTCCTATTACTGCCACCACTTCTGGCACCCTGATTTCCACATTCCATCTTCTTCTTATTCTTTTCCCTATTGTACTTAAACACTGTTTCACTACCACCTTCTGCAATGATAGCCTTTTCTAATAACGTTGAAAACGTATTAATCTGCAAAACTGCCACCTTGCTGTATATCCAAGGCTTCAATCCATTCTTAAATCTGCGCGCCTTTCTTGTCTGTGTCCACCTGATGTGGTGCAAATCTTGTTAGCTCGTTGAATTTGGTTGTGTATTCTGAAGCTGTCATGTTCTCTTGCTTCAATTCAAGAAATTTCACTTCCATTTTTGCTTGCATGCTCGACGAAAAATAAAACTCTAAGAACAACTCCATAAACCTTGTCCACATTACCACTGTTGTTCCGGCGCTTGCCTGGTTTGATTCCCACCAATAATTAGCTTCACCTTTCATTAAGTAGGTAGCAAAAGCTGTCTTTTGCCCCTCTGTGACTCTAGCGATCACAAATTCTTTTTCCATCTCCTTTACCCAGGTCTAAGCTTCAATAGGGTCTGTGGTTCCCTTAAATTCTGGTGGTCCGACTGCTTTAAAGTCTTTAAAATTTGCCAATCCAACATCTGGCTTACCTCTAGCTGCTAGTGCTCGATTTTTCATAGCCTGAGCTAACATATCAACAAAGTTCTGCATTGGGTCTACCTAACCTTCTTCATTATTTACAGATCTTTCCTCCCTCTAGTTACGATTTTGACGTCTTGGTGGCATTATCTGATTAAACAAAACCTTAATTTATTACATCGAGTTTAATTATATGATATGTCTTCTAAGTGTTTAAAATATAACATGTAATTTAAACTTTAACAATCATTTTATCATAATATTATATTAACAAATTCAACCTGCTGAATTCACATATTCATCTTACTGAATTCACATATTAAGCTTGTTGAATAACACATTCAGCTCGCTGAATTAACTTATTCAGCTTGCTGAACAATACATTCAGCTTGTTGAATTAACATATTCGATATACTGACTTTTCAAACAGATAGCTTCTCATTTTAATTCTTAATACTTTTCTATTTGATCAAACATGTAATTATAATACTGCATTTATATTTATATACCAAATTTTAGCGTCATATACTTACATACTTGGCATATTTTTATAAACGCTAACTATCCTATTTTTAAACATCAAAAGATGGGCTCTACCAAAAGGAATACTCCCCTACACACCTAAGATGGGGATACATCATATTTACATACTACCTCTCACAGTCTGAGGTTTACATCAAGCATAAAACCCTAATAAACAAAAGGGGTTCTACTGCATCTATATACAATAGAAAGTTATTAAACTATCACTGTGCGTCTGGAGAGGGTGTGCCTGCATGCTCCTGCTCTGGTGGAATGAGTCCATCCATAAGTCGACGTCTAACAGATCAACTCGACTTGCCTATCTCGAGGTATGACCTCCTTTCTCCTACTTGGGGACTAGTATATGCTCCGTCTAAAGCCTGTCCCAAGGACTCCATCCTAACCCGTCCAGCCTCTGCCTCAACCTCTAATTGATCAACTCTTCTCGCTGCTCGCACCCAGGCATCCTCAACTCGGATCCTGTCAGTGATCTCTAAGTCAAACCTCAGGTGCAACGCCTGATGCTCAATAGCCAATATCACAAACTTATTCTGCTCTTGTTCTAGTATCTCCCTCAGCTCAACATTCTTGGCAACCATATGCGTAGCCAAGGTCATCTGCTCCTGCAACTGTATCTTCATCTCAGCAAGCTTGTTCTGAGCTTGATATGCCAGCTCCTTGTATTGAGTTTCAGTAAACTGATGAATGGCATTCTCCTGCTCTAACTCTGTCACTCTATTCTCCAGCGCCATGTTATTTTCGAACAAAACCTCCATTACATCCTCGTCACGCTCGTCACTAACAGCATGATCCTCTACCGGATCTAACATCTCTTGCTCAACTGTATGGCTACCTTGTCCTTCCTCAGGCATCCTATAACCAAACATACACAACATCAGTATCACAATAAAATATATTCATTAATAAAATGAAACAATATTTTATTATGTACAGTCAATACTAGATGAATCTCCCTCTTAGCATACTCTATACGTGTTTTCTTCTAAGGTTATAATCTAGGTTTCACATCCTAAAGTTTATAACCTATGGCTTTGATACCAATCTGTGACGCCCCCAAATCCGAGTTCTCAAACCCCGGGTTTGGTGCTCACAATCCCTCATCATCATAAGCATTCTATAAACTATTGTGGAATAATAAACATACATTGTTCATTATAATAAAGTCTTTCAACATTATCCCAAGGTCTATTAACCTTAACTTAAACATACCTTAATTAGGTTACCCTAGTAACACAAAAGGTTTACATTACCAATGTACATAATATAATATAATACATAAACATTCTTCTTCTCTATTCCTACACTTTTCCTTTGCCTTTGTCCCTCTTGGACGTTTCTGGCATGGCTGAAATAAATGTCATGATATAGCAAGGGTAAGCAACAAATTTACTTAGGAAGTTTAAGTACGAAGAAGATATATCATGATTAGAAAGAAAATTATTGTTTAATGTTCAACAATAGAAATTAATTGTGAAAGAACATGAATTAGGTTTCGATAACTGAATATTCGAATAATTGAATAACAGATGCTGAGTGGTCATAGTGACCATGAACATATGCTAAGGTTGTTAGTATTTAAATTGGTCCTTTTAATAAGTTTTGGTAATCAAGGAGATCAGCCTTTAATACTGGTGTATTATGCATAAACACTTAACGTACGAGCAATAATTATTTTTCAATAAAGCTTTAATCAAATTTTTCTTTTTATCAGTCTTGAGTCCTTACCATGTCAATTGGTGAAGAATAGCCTTTCACAACATATTTGATTTAACAAATTTAAACATATTTGATCTAGCTGATACAATAAGCATAGATCTATATCTTACACAGATCATAAATAAAAGAACTTTAACTAATTCATAGTTCAATAATAATAGAACATGAATTTAATTGCACCGAGTGCGAGTATCAATAATCAATATAGAGGTGAATAATCAACAATAATTATTCACTAACATGTTTTGAAATTAATAACTCAAGTTTGAGTTAGAGAACTTGCCTCGATTGCGATCTACTGCTACACAATTTAATTTAATCTCTTTATTGTAAAGACCTATCATTGTTAAGATTGATCTTACAATCAGCATATAATACTTTATATCATAATACAATTACTCTATCAGTAATTTAGTTAACACTTAACCACATAATCAATTCCCTGAAAACATTTTTATTATTATCATTCTTTAATAATATTTTAATTACTTTTTTATATACGTTATGATTTAACACTTAATCTTTCCTATTATTAGCTCTTCCTTATAATCTAGTAAGCTGAATACTAACATCTTAGCCTAGATTATACAAACATTAAATCCAACCACCTGGATTGGCTAATCCAGCAAATTAGATTCAACAAACTTCCAATCCAGCAAGCCTGGATTCTAAATTCTTCAATCCAGCAAGCTTGGATTTCAAATCCTTCAATCCAGTAAGCCTGGATTCTAAATTCTTCAATCCAGCAAGCCTGGATTTCAAATCCTTCAATCCAGCAAACTGGATTCAACTATTTTTCAATCCAGCCAGTTGGAATACCAAATCAACTTATTATTTTTCTATCTTTTGGCCATACTTATATACATGTATTTCATACACAAAAAGTATTTTTTCGTAATTTATCAATTTCTTTTAGTATTTTTCAAAAATTATTTTTAGTGCGTATCTTAAGAAATTAGCCCCATCATGCTCAACTCCAGAAATTCTCATCTCTTGGCATAATCTTATACATGTTAACGTGACTCTCCAGTTTAAACTTCGTGGCCATCGGAGTTATAGAACTCCGTTTATAGCCATTTTCGTCCGAAAAACCCAAATATTGAAATTGTCATAACTTGGTCATTTTAAGTGGGAATGAGCTCATTTTTGGACAGGAGCTACTTTATGTCATATATTTGCATGTCCTAAAAGGCCGGAATTTATTCCATAATTTAAGTGGCCGAAACAGCCCCTACAATTTCTAGGGCAGTTTATTTTCAAGATTTTCGTCTTTTACCTACTTTGCTAAAATTAGTCCATACGGAAATCTACAACTTATTTTTTGATGATTCCACCTGGGTTTGAAAGATAAATCATCATATTATCATCTCAAAATTTTACAGAATTTTTAAATGTCAGAAAAATGACGAAAATGCCCCTAGCATTGACTGTCCAAAAAAAGTTTGTTTTTCTTTCTAAAGACAAAATTGTTTTTGCTAAAATAGTTGCTCCAACTTGTGTATTCAACATTTTTGAATTCTACCACTTGGGTTTAGTAGTTAACTTATATATCTAGCACCCCTTTTTGATGGATCACAAAAAGAAGGTGTAGATCAAAAATGGTAGTCGATCAAAGGAAGTGAAAAAAAACTAGAGTTTTCTAACAAAACAAAACTAGTTTCTTTTCTATCCTTTTGATTTACTTTCCAACACTCAAATATGTTAGAACCATACATGAAACCATATAAAACATTTAGATAGAGGGTTTTAGACCTCAATATCATAAACCTTAGATAACCAAAATCAAACAAAATAAAAGGAAATCCACAAGCTTAAGATTTATAACTCGATCTTTGAGCACTTCTTCTTAATCTCCCAAAGTAATTAATAAATTTAGGATGCATATAAGACCACATCCTCCTCTCTTTCTCCTAGGATTTTCTATACCTCAACTCTCTCCTTCTCTCTCTCTTTTACTTCCACTGAACTTCTCTCCTCTCTCTCTCTCTCTCTTATGTTTTTGTTTTGCTAGCTTAAGAGAAAGTAAGATAAAGTAAAATAAAAGTTGAAAAAGAATGGGATTAGGTGTTGGAAAAAAATCTATAGATACATTAGTATATCTATACCTAATCCACTAACATATCTCTTCCTTGCTCTCTCCATATAACTTGCAATCTTGGCAAAATAGGGTGGCTAAATCATGGAGTGACACATAAGGGAGTTGGTAACCAAATGAAGAAAAAGAAAACATAAGTCACATGCCCCTTTTTCTCAATACATGGCCGGATCCCTCCCCCCTTAAATTCCTCATTTTTATTTTATTTTAAAATGCAATATTTGCTAAATTAAATGACCATAATGCCCCTCTTTAATTGGGCTAGGATTGGGCCAATTCTTTTATTCTTTTGGGCTTAAAATTAACTAGTTTAGCTTACTAATTAAAATGAACTTGGGCCTCCACAATTAAATAATTGTGCTACTAGCATACTTGCTCATTAAATTTAATATTGAGTTAGTTTAACAATTTAGTTGCTCTTAAATCAAATTATCTACAAGTCCAATGCTTAAATAAATTATTGGGCTTGTTTAAATTACTTGCCATCCTTAGTAACATTAACTTTATTATCACATGAACTATTACTCATTATTATTGATATTTACACATCATCATCAATCAATAATGTTAATTAACTTACATAACCCACTTAGACTTGTCTTATTCAAGTTTATTGAGTGTTTAATTAAGGTGTAACACCTTAAATCTATTTTCTAGATTATTAAAATACTTAGGTTAGTTCACTAATGTGACTCCCCCAAAATAGGTATACATCACCCATTCTGAGTTGTCAATACATGGTACAGAAACAACTACAACTTTATTATTACAACAGTAAAACTGTGAGTTTGAATACAAATATTATCTTCTAGACAATATCTATACTCAAATAAATTCTCATCACATTTATTGATACATTATTTTACAAAAATGGTGAGGACTACTAAACAACTCTCTCTAGAACCTTCATTCCATACCCAGAGCTGCAGTACTCATTGTATTCTCGCATCCCGAGAAGAAAAATGGAACAAAAGGAAAAGGGTGAGCTCAACTAGCCCAAGAAGAATATTATGACTAAGATAATATACAACAAATTATCATTAGTCTTCAACAGGAAAAATCTAATAGAATACAATAGAAAACAAATTTTAAATCAATATTCGCAGTGAAATAATAATTCATTAGAAGAGTTAAGTAGAGAATGCAAACTACTATCTCCTATGTATGAATTTAAAAGTTCATCGTCTGCCTTTTATCCCCAGTAACATCAATCAATATATATCTCGAATCAAATATTCATCTTTGCACTACAGGCCAAAGGTATTCATCAGTTGGTTATGGTTATTTAAACACCTGTTCATCTTTGCACTACGGGCCAAAGATATTCTTCAGAAATCATTCATCTTTGCACTACGGCCAAAGATATTCAATAATATCATCATTTAAGACCGAGGATGATGAAAAATATTTTAAAGAAACGAATCCAGTGAAACAAAATGACAAGGATTAAGGATTAAGGATTTGTACTTTGTTTTATCCATGTTCAAAAATACCTCAAAAATAATCATAGTGATGTAAAATTCAAGAATGATCAAAACATGGATACAATCAAAGTTAGTATCCAGAATAGATATTTTGGACGAAAAGAAGAATTTTTATTTTTCGGTGAATAGTGCCGTATACGTGAATAGTACCGTATACGTGAATAGTAACTCCGACGCCAAAAGATAGAAATTTCCCAAAAAAACATCTTCACGCTTCATGAATAGTACTCGTGAATAGTAACTCGTGAATAGTAACTCATAAATAGTAACTCGTGAATAGTAACTCATGAATAGTAACCCCGACATGAAAAAGTTCTAAATTTGATAAAAAGTTCCAACTAATATTTCAAAGATAATGATATTGAAGAAATAATATCATTTGAGAAGAAAATAACATCCTTACCTCGAAAGATTAGTACTTCTAAATTGGAATACTGGGTATAGTCTTTGAAGGAACTTCAACCGCCTAACAATACTCAAAGTATACTCAAAATACTCACAAGAATACGCCGATAATATAGAGAGAAAAACTTCGCTTTTACGTGTGATTTTCAATTCTAACCTAAGCACCCTATTTATAGAAAATGCTTAGAACACCAAAGCGTAAAATTTAAGAAAATATTAATATATATTATAAATTTCCTTAGCCCATCTTTGAAGATCTGATTTCAGCAATTAATAACACATGTTAGCCCACTTAAATGCAAAAAAACGTTTTCTTTTTAAAAAATAATAATTAAAACTTCCAAAATCAATTATTTTGAGCTTCTAACTTCAATAATTCACAATAAATAGCCCTTTTATCAAGAAATTTGAATCTCATGAGTTTTTATAGGAAATTCAATTCTCTACAACTTTGCGTAAGAAAGTTTTTCCAATTCCAAAAAAAAATTGACCAAATCCACAAACGAGCGATTTTACAAAAGTATAATCAAATTTCAATCAATAAATGGGGTCCAATTTATGTTTAACATGTTTTAAACATTTATTGCAACAAAAAATACTCTTCCTCCTCGTATACTCATATATCCCACATTCGTTGTAAAATATCACCATTATTATATTATTAAAATATAATAATATATTTAAATGAATTATTTTATCGTAAAAGATAAAATTTCAATTTTCAACAATTGTCACATTAAAAATTTTCCATCTATATCCACATAAAATCAATATTTTCCTCATCATATGAATCAATAATTAATTATTCACAAATAATATTACGTAATCACAATATCGACAACCAAAGGTTCCTCAGGAAAGAGGGGCTTTCCAATAAGAATTTCTCCTTCATGGCAATTAGCAATTAGGTGACCAAACCTCTCCTTAGATGTAACTTTCTAGACATTGCCAATAATGTTATCTAATAATATTATTCAGATAATATGAATTATTGCTTCGATAATGAAAAATACTTGTAATGACAATTATCAAACAACCGCAATATAAAATATCAACGCAAAGAATCAATAAAATATCTAATAAGAATTATCAGTAACAATTATTGAGTAGTGCCTTCTTACGTAAGAATCAATAATTGGTGCAATACCGTAATCTCGTGTTTTAACCAATTTAGTATTTTAATAGTATTAATTGGTAATAACTACGCTTTAATTTTTAAACAACTTATATTTGTCATTTTCTTCATCCAATCGCTTTCCATTATGGGCCCATTAAAGATCGCTACCGTCGCATTTAATATTCCACGACCAAACGAATATTCCCCGACAACAATGAATATTTTATAACCACTTGCTTATTTTGAAATATTTATGATTTTACCCCTAACTATCCACATTAATCAAATCAACCCTTACTATTTCAAAATAATCAATAGAGAAAATTAAATTTCATTAATAATAAGTTGGGGTCTTACAACCTCCCTCCTTATGAAATTTCAGAATCGAAATTGACGACGCATACTGGTGTTTCAAAAGGTGAGGATACCTCGCTTTCATTTCCGCTTTCAATTCCCAAATCATTTCCTCTATAAGCATGATTCCTCCACAAAACTTTAACTTGTGGTATGACCTTTCATTGCTTGCGTAGGACATGCTCCTTCCTATCCAAGATCTTGACAGTACCTCCTCATACGTTAAGTCTTCTACTATCTCGTCCTGGGTTCTAACTCTATAACGTGGTTCGGGTCTTTCACATATTTACAAAGTACGAGATATGTGAAACACATTATGAACACGAGACATACTCGAGGTAACGCGAGTCTATAGGCTACATTTCCTACTCGGTCAAGAATTTGAAATGGACCAATAAATCGTGGATTGAGCTTTCCTCTCTTCCCAATCTTGTAACTCCTTCCACGGAGAAACTCAAGAACAATACATGATCCCCTACACTAAATTCCACGCCCTTTCGATGAAGATCCGCATAACTCTTTTGTCGATCTTGTGCCATTTGTATACGCTTGTCGAATCATTTGGATCTTTTCCGTAGTCATACGTACATCAACTCAGTCCCAACAAAGTTGCTTCACCCACCTCGTCCCAACATACCGAGAGCCGACACTTTCGTCCATATAATGCTTCAAATGGAGCCACACCTATACTTGCTCGATAACTCATTGTTGTAGGAGAATTCCACCAATGGTAAATACTTATCCCAACCGCCTTTGAAGTCTAGGACACAGAGTCTTAATAAATCTTCAAGAGTTTGAATAGTCCTTCGATTGTCCGTCCGCTTTGAGGATGGTATGCCAATCAATCGTAACTGCGCTCCATAGCTTTTTGCAAGCTAACCCAAAATCTTGAAGTGAATCTTGGGTCACGATCCAAACTATGGATACAGGCATGCCATGCAACCTCACAATCTCATTCACGTACATACTACTAGCAAGACGTTCAAGGAATAAGTCTCCAGACGGCAAGAAATGAGCGGACTTGGTTAATCTATCAACAATAACCCAAATAGCATTGATGCCTTGAGAAACCGTAGGAAGACCCGTGAACGAAATCCATGGTAATGTGTTCCCACTTCCATTTTGGAATCTCAAGTGGTTGCAACGGACCCTTAGGTACTAGATGCTCCGCCTTTACACGCTGACAAGTTAAACACATTGAGATAAACTTTGCAATCTCTCTCTCATATTGTTCCACCAAAATGTATGTCAAGATCACGATACATTTTGGTACTTCCGATGGATTGCAAATGGTGTATTGTGTGCCTCCATCATAATCTTGTACTTCAAATCGTAGTCGTTAGGGACACAAAGTCTAGAGTGGACTCAAGTATTCCTTCTTCATCTATTCTCGCTCCTAAATAGCTCCTTCTTGTACTTTCTTCTTCATACGCATCATCACCCGGCCTGGGGCTTGAGCAACCTTAACTTTTTCTATTAAAGTTGGCTCTATACGATACTTGACATCATCGCACTCATTCCTCGCATATGATCTTCTACTCAACGCTGCGCCACTACCACATTCGCTTTACCGGGATGGTATTGAATAGTGTGGTCGTAGTCTTCAATAGCTCGAGCCAACGTCGCTGTCGCATGTTGAGTTCTTTTGGAGTGAAGAAATATTTAAGGCTTTTATAGTCTGAATATATCTCCACTTTCTCCCCATATAGATAGTGCCTCCATATCTTTAGTGCGAAAACTCATCACGCTAACTCTAGATCATGAGTAGGATAATTCCTCTCATACTCTTTTAAGTTGTCATGCGAGGCATAGGCTATGACTTTCCCACGCTGCATGAGAACACATCCTAACCCTTTGCACCAAGCATCATCCAGTAGATAACAAATCCATCCGAACCAGATGTTATTGTTAGAACAAAATAAATAAGTCTCCTCTTAAGCTCTTGGAAACTTTTCTCGCATTCTTTGCTCCAAACAAATTTTGTATCCTTCCGAAAGTTAGCCGAAGTTAATGGAGTAGCGATTCGAGAAAACCCTTCCACTAATCTCCGATAATAACCAAATTAAGCCCAAAAGCTACGTGATTTCATTCCGACTTCAATTGCTTGCCCAACTTTGTATTTGCTTCAATCTTCACGGGTCCACTTGATACTCCATGTTTCGACACCACATGCACAAGGAATGCTACTTCCTAAAGCCAAACTCACATTTCTTCAATTTGGCATATAGTTTGTTTTCACGAAGCCTTTGGAGTACCAAATTTCAAATGGTGCTCATGATCTTCACAACTTTTGGAATATATGAGGATGTCATCAATAAAACAACAACGAACTAATCCAAATATTCCTTGAATACTCGGTTCATCATATCCATGAAAGTCAGCAGAGCATTAGTTAGTCCGAAAGACACGACTAAGAATTCATAATGCCCATACCGAAGTTCAAAAGGCGCTTTGAATATCCTCGCCTCTAATCTTCACCGATGATATCCGAATCTAAGATCGATTTTTGAAAAGAATTGTACCTTTCAACCGGTCAAACAAGTTATCAATACGAGGTAGAGGAAACCTATTCTTGATGGTGACATGGTTCAATTCCCGATAGTCAATACAAAAGTCGCATACTCCCGCCTTTCTTCTTTTTACGAATAAAACAGAGCACCCCAAGGAGATGTACTAGATCGATGAAACCTATGTCCAACAATTCCTGTAGTTGGACATTTAACTCCTCAAGTTCAATAGAGCCATTCGATATGGGGTTTTAGAAATGGGCTTTGTACCAAAGTTCAAGATCAATAAAGAATTCAACTTCACGCTCTAGGGGTAGACCGAAGTTCTTCAGAAATACGCCAGAAAGTCAATAACAACAGAATATTATTCAAATTTGGACGTGTCTTTATTCAAATCCATAACATGGGCTAAGAAAGCTTGACATCCGCTTTTCAATAAACGAATAGCTTTATGATTAGATATGACAAAGGTGATTGATTTTAATGGTTTAGTTGCTTGAATTGCATAACAGTTGATTAGGAATATGAAAACTAACAACCTTACGAAAACAATCAATTTTGGCATGATGAGTAGTTAACTAATCAATCCCTAAAATCACATCAAAAGCAAGTATCTTTAAAGAGATAAGGTCAATGGTGTAAGGTGATGGTGCCAACTTGAATCAAACAAGATTTATAAACAAAGGATGTGATGAAAGTTTCTCCCAACTGGAGTTTCCACAGATAGTTCAAAGTCTAATTTCTCCTGAGTCAAGTTTAAACGCTTGAGCACATGCAGAGAGATAAATGAATGGGTAGCACCGATATCAAGTAAGGTATAAACTTCGCAAGAATTTATAAATAGCTTACCCGTGATCACCTCGTTTGGGTTCCTCGCATTTTGACCACCAAAAACAAGCGCTCTTCCCCGAAATTGTTAACTTTGACTTTTCTCGATAGTCTTTTTGAGTCACCGTCCCCATTGAACTAGGTTTTGCTACCGTCTAATCTCGAGCGATATGTCCTTCCTTTCCACAATTATAGCATACCTTGAACTGTTGGGCGGGCGCTTGACCGATATGTCCCTCTTTTTCCTCATTTGTAGTATATGACCGGTGGTCGTTCTCCTCCTTAGAACCATTCATCGCGGCAAGACCGTCGCCTTCACATGGTCGTTGTTAAATCTCCTCTTTTTAAAATCTCCTCCCACTCGCTTCTTCTATTTTCATGGCCATGATTACCACAAGAGTGGTTACCATTTTGTCCGTCTGCTTTTCTCCGCCGTTATCATTATTCTGTTGATCGCTATCTCCGGTACGATCCTCGGTTATGGTCCCTCATTGAACATACTCGTTATCTCGCTTCTAACAATTGAGCCCTCATTAACAACATCTGAATAGAGAGAAAATTTATGAGAAATGAGATATTGTTGTATGCCGGGTCTCAAACCTTTCAGAAACATCCGCGTCATACGTTCCTCATTCTCCACCAAATGAGGTGCAAACCTGGATAACTCTGCAAACTTTGCCTTGTCTTTCGAGACACCGCCATGTTGTTTTGTTCTAATCTGATGAACTCCACTTCCTTCATATGACGAACACTTTCGTGAAAGTATTTGTCATTAAATAGTTTCAAACGCTCCCCAAGACATGCTAAGTGCGGGCCGAATGGTACGCTTCACGCACTCCCACCAAAGAGTCTCGCCTCGCCACTAACATAAAGGTGGCGAATGGAACCTTCGTTCTCCCGCATCCCAAGACATCGAATATCTTGGTAATTTACTTGACCCATGTTTCTGCCATGATCGGATCTGGCTTTCCCTTAAATTCTGGTGGTCCCAACTCTTTGAACTGCTTGGTTGTGACAACCCTTTAATTGCTATCATTTCCTCTTGTATTTTGAACACGAGTCTCCCTCGTCTGATTTTGCATGAACTGCAAAAAGCTTCTAAACATCCCCTCGTTCATCATCTGCTCTCCACGGTCTCATTTCCATTGTTAATATTCTCAGTCGACATTCTCAAATACTGTCATAAAACAAGGGTTAATTAAGGAAATCAATATATCACATAATATCCCTATATATCGCCAACTAACAAATAAGCTTAGGTAGGTAGGACACACTAGCTAGCGAAGGATTTACTCGCCTCTCCTCCTAGTTCTATTCCCCGATCTCCGCCAGAGATCATATCCCTAAGCTCGATACCAACCGTGATGCCCCAAAATAGGTATACATCACCCATTCCGAGTTGTCAATACGGTATGTAAACAACTACAACTTTATTATTACAACAAGAAACTGTGAGTTTGAATACAAATATTATCTTCTAGACAATATCGATACTCAAATAAATCCTCATCACATTTATTGATACATTATTTTACAAAAATGGTGAGGACTACTAAACAACTTTCTCTAGAACCTTCATTCCATACCCCGACTGCATACTCGCTATATTCTCGCCTCCCCGAGAAGAAAAATGGAACAAAAAGGAAAAGGGTGAGCTCAACTAGCCCAAGAAGAATATTATGACTAAGATAATATACAACAAATTATCATTAGTCTTCAACATGGAAAAATCTAATAGAATACAATAGACAACAAATTTTAAATCAATATTCGCAGCGGAAATAATAATTCATTAGAAGAGTTAAGTAGAGAATGCAAACTACTATCTTCTATGTATGAATTTAAAAGTTCATCGTCTGCTTTTTATCCTCGTAACATCAATCAATATATATCTGAATCAAATATTCATCTTTGCACTACAGCCAAAGATATTCATCATTGGTCATGTTCATCTAAACACTGCTCATCTTTGCACTACTACGCCAAAGATATTCTTCAAAATCATTCATCTTTACACTATACAGCCAAAGATATTCAATAATATCATCATTTAAGACTGAGGATGATGAAAAAATATTTTCAAAGAAACGAATCCAGTGAAACAAAATGACAAGGATTAAGGATTAAGGATTCGTACTTTGTTTTATCCATGTTCAAAAATAATCATAGTGGTGTAAAATTCAAGAATGATCAAAACATGGATACAATCAAAGTTAGTATCCATAATAGATATTTTGGACGAAAAGAAGAATTTTCATTTTTTGGTGAATAGTGCCGTATACGTGAATATTGCCGTATACGTGAATAGTAACTCCGACACCAAAAGATAGAAATTTCCCAAAAAAACATCTTCACGCTTCATGAATAGTACTCATGAATAGTAACTCATGAATAGTAACTCGTGAATAGTAACTCATGAATAGTAACCCCGACATGAAAAAGTTCCAAATTTGATAAAAAGTTCCAACCAATATTTCAACATAATGATATTGAAGAAATAATATTATTTGAGAAGAAAATAACATCCCTTACCTCGAAAGATTAGTACTTCTAGCTGGAATACCGGGTATAGTGCTGAAGGGAACTTGCACCGTCTAACAATACTCAAAGTATACTCAAAATACTCACAAGAATACGCTCGATAATATAGAGAGAAAACTTCAGCTTCACGGTGTGATTTTCAATTCTAACCTAAGCACCCTATTTATAGGAAAATGCTTAGAACACCAAAGCAGAAAATTTAATAAAATATTAATATATATTATAAATTTCCTTAGCCCATCTTTGAAGATCTGATTTCAGCAATTAATAACACATGTTAGCCCACTCAAATGCAAAAAAACGTTTTTCTTTAAAATAATAATTAAAACTTCCAAAAATCAATTATTTCGGAGCTTCGGAACTTCAATAATTCACAATAAATAGCCCATTTATCAGAAAATTCGAATCTTGCAAATTTATATAGGAAATTCAATTCTCTACAACTTTGCAGAAGAAAGTTTTCCCGAATTCCAAACAAAAATTGACCGAAATCCACAAACGAGCGATTTTACAAGCTATAATCAAATTTCAGTCAATAAATGGGGTCCACCGACATGTTTAACATGTTTTAAACATTTATTGCAACAAAAATACTCTTCCTCCTCGTATACTCATATATCCCACATTCGTTGTAAAAATATCAACATTATTATATTATTAAAATATAATAATATATTTAAATGAATTATTTTATCGTAAAAGATAAAATTTCAATTTTCAACAATTGTCACATTAAAATTTTCTCCATCTATATCCACATAAAATCAATATTTTCCTCATCATATGAATCAATAATTAATTATTCACAAATAATATTACGTAATCACAATATTGACAACTGTGCAGCCCTCAGAAAGAGGGGCTTTCAATAAGAATTTTTCCTTCATCAAGCAAATTAGGTGACCAAACCTCTCCTTAGATGTAACTTTCTAGACATTGCCAATAATGTTATCTAATAATATTATTCGATAATATGAATTATTGCTTCGATAATGAAAAATATCGTAATGACAATTATCAAACAACATCAATATAAAATATCAACGCAACAATCAATAAAATCTTGAGCGATAATTCTTATCAGAACCATTATTGAGTAGTGCCTTCTTACGTAAGAATCAATAATTGGTGCAATACCGCAGCTACTTGTGTTTTAACCAATTTAGTATTTTAACAAAAGATAATTGTGAATAACTACGCCAAGTTATTTTTAAACAACTTATATTTGTCGCTTTTCTTCATCCAATCGCTTTCCGCTATGGGGCCCATAAAGATCGCTACTGAGTCGCATTTAATATTCCACGACCAAATGAATATTCCCCGACAACAATGAATATTTTATAACCACTTGCTTATTTTGAAATATTTATGTATTTTACCCCTAACTATCCACATTAATCAAATCAACCCTTACTATTTTAAAATAATCAATAGAGAAAATTAAATTTCATTAATAATAAGTTGGGGTCTTACAACTAACTTATTTAACTTATTAGTGAGACTTCCTTTAAATATTATAGCACATTATTCACATAGTCTCTTAATCATCCATAATATATTACATATTATTTAATATATTTATTTACAATGTACCATAGAAAATTCTTGGTTATTACATTTCTTGCATTAAATTTTAAATTATGTAAACCCAATGTACATGAATTATAGGATATGGGTACATATATAATCCCTTAATTTTCAATCTGTAATAGGATTAATACACTAAAATCACATGAGGGAACCAAAATGGAATTAAATTAACTAAATTTGAAACCAAATGCTGAGGATTAAAAGCCTTATTTCAGTTGCAAAATAGTAACCTATATCTTCTTTACGTAAAATGCAAAGCTAAGCATAGTGGCTACAAGCTACGTGATGATGGCTGGAGATGGTTGAGGGAATGGTGGTTAAGCAACTCCTCAATAACCATTGTTTTCTTCTTCTACCCCATGGATTCCTACCTTAGTGTAAAATCATTAACCAGTCAATCATTATTCTATAAAAAGCAGTCTTCTACTTCATTTCTTGTTGTTGTGAATTGTCTGAGAAATTATAAGTTGAGAGTGTTAGTTGATTTGTTGAGTAGGAATGAGTCTGAGATTATAAGCAGTAACCATTTAAGCTTCAAGATGGTAAATTTCTGAATTTGTGTTCTTAATTTCTAACTTCATGAATTCCAAGAATTTTTATAAAAATTTCTGTGAATATGGTTGTGGATTGATATCAATGTGTTTACAAAGTTCATATACATGTACGAACCCTTTAAGGATGAGTTTTAGCATGTTTAGAATGGAGAAATAGAAATTGGGTTGACATTCTACAAAACAGAGCTCTTTTCTGGTTCTCATTTAGGAATGGCGAGATCGCCCCGCTTTATCTTGGGTGTCTTGCAGCAGAATCGTACCGATCCCCCCACACTAGATTCTGGCCTCTATTGTGCTGTGATGTTTCTAGCATGCAGGTTTGATTTAGATATGCATGAAAAGAAGTATTATATGTATTATAAAGCTCTTTTATAAGATATGAATTGTCCAAACATGATCTAGTAGGAGTTCTATAACAAAAACTTAAAGTTTTGAAAATGAGCTTTGATGGAACTTGTATTTTGCAAATTCTGAGCATGATAATATATATATATATATATATATATATATATGACTGATTTATGAACATGAATAAGCATGAGTTGTGATTTATGGTCCCTTTGTTCATGTCTAATTTGTGTGGCTTTGAGCTAAATGATTTTTCTAAGGGAAACATGACATAATTGAAAATAATATCCATGAATACCACATGGGGTATGTTCTGACTTTGTGATCATGTAAACATGACTTAACTGCATATGAAAAGAGATTTAAAGGTGTTGTGTATGTAAAATTGTATTATTTAAGTCCGAAATGATTTCAAAAGCAAACTCGATTATTTTTTAAACTAAGTTACATGTGTATGAGTAGTTAAGTTCTGAAGATTTAAGATGGCATGTTTATGGTCATTGTGTCTCTAAACATGATTCATATGTGTTAGACATAATGAAAGTTAACTAAGCGTGAGTTACATATGTTTATAGTGATAAACAATGCTAGCCATGCGTAAATGATGTGAACACTTGTAACCATGCATATAACAGATTATGTGATCTCTTTATGTAGATATAAGGTTGACATGGTAGGCCTTGTGATTTCATGACTCTATTTGGCCCTACTTCCTTAGGAATCCCAAACTAAGACCGTGATGTGTAAAGGTGAACCTAGAATGATCATACATATATGTAGAGTCCTTTAGCATGTATGCATGATAATTGTTAATGTATTGGTATGCTAAAAAGTGGATCGACACCAGGAGAGCAAAAGCTCAACTCTGGTCTGGCCAGTGGACAGTGCAGCTGCGCCATCCCTAAGCCTAACCAGGGCGCAACTACGCCCTCCTGCAGTTTGGTCTGACTTATTTTGTTTACTGTTAATCATAACTACTTAACCACATTAGTATTCTAAGCTAATAAATAGAGACTTATCGAGGTAGATAAAATATCATGAAGATGTTAAACCATATAAGATTCCCAATGAGATAACGGAGACAACCCCTAGTAATGCAGTTCCAGTTCCAGAGACAACCCCAAAATTCTTATTTCTATTCGGAGACAACCTCGAGATCTTCATTTCTAATCCCAAAGACAACCTCGGGAGATACAGTTTAATCTTGGAGACAACCCCGAGGCGTTCAGTTGCAGTTCCAGAGACAACCCCGAAAATGCTTGTTTCAAACCCATACGATCAACTTCAACACTCGGTGATAGCCCCGAGGAACCCAGCTCCAAACCTGAAGAAAACAATGGGACGATAGGCATTCAAAGACTTAGAGCAAACCCCAATCTCGAGATAACCCCGAGCAACGATCGTTAAATCACTTTAAATCGAGATAACCCCTTGTCGTAAGCGAAATCATCATTTTTCCACCTCAATCCCACATTCGTGCCGTCTCAACATACATTACACACAGGAATGTCCTACAAGAACCAAATAGCTCCAATCCCGAGTGACTACTACACAGGACATAACACCGGAGAGAATTTGAAGACTTGAAGACTCAGGGCATGGTCCCATCTTCTTGACTTCGTACAACCTCTACTCCCATGTCATTGTGTAGCTCTCGACAACAGCATGCCGTAAAAGGTCTTATACACCTCGATCGGATGCCCGGATTGATGTTCTGAAAGTTTGAGCGGATATCATGTTGCACGCATGCACGTACTTCGAGACAGCGGGACCCACGGAGGTCAAGGGCACCTCGGCAACAGCAGTGCATCTCATACGCGCCAAGTACACTCCGCGCTCCCCCTCTATAAATATAGGGCTTGGGGCTGCCATTTTTAAGAGAGAAAAGGCGAGGAACCCTTGTCCAATTTGCTCTGTACACACTATAAACTGAGTGCTTTCTCATTTTAAACACTTGCAAGCTTATATTTGGCTATTTTTTTTTACCGGTGAGAGCTGAGTGTTCATCCATTTAAAGCTATTAAAGTCTTCTTTGGCAGTCCACTGTAATCCTTCTTACATCATTTAAAGCCTTTTCTCCACTTCTTGCACAAACCGTTATTCACGTTTAGAGTCGTGTTGCGTGTGTAATCCCGGACTTCGGTCCGTGGCTTTTTATTTCTTTTGTATATATATATATATATATATATATATATTTTGTACTAACATCATCGAGTTATGCCTCGATTGAGCCTAGATTTATCTCCGGAGCGTTTATTACTTTTGTATATATTTACTTATATATAAACTGTTGTCGAACTCTATTCGATGAGCCTAGATTTCACATCTGGTGCGTTTACCGCTTTTATGTCTATATATATATTCTCGAATGCGACATAATGAAATGAGCCTGGATCGATACATATCTAGTGTATTTATCTCTTTTATACATATATATATATATATATATTTACATTTTGTCCTGCCTGAGTTTACTTCATGGCAGTTGATCGCTTTTATTGCTCTATTTACATTTTTGGTCCAGCCTGGAGTTTACTTTGTGGCGATTGATCATTTTTACTGCTTTATTTACATTTCTTCAATCCCCCATTGAGGTGGTTTGTGGTGGTTGATATATATATTTACAGCTTATATATATAACTATTTACAGCTTTCATACAAATTGCTACATCATGTGAGCCTAGGAATCATGTGATCACAGATTCAGTCTCCTGAATGTAGATTCGGTTCCGGTGATGGATATTTTTTAGCTGTACATGGCTTGTAAATTATTCACGGTGTTTGAATTTTCTTAGATGGCTCTCATGCCCACAAGGAATTCGGCACTGCTATATATTTTATTTTCTCTAGGACGCCTCGCATCTCGAAAATAAAAGCAACTAAGCTAAACATTTAATAAAATGAAAGTATCAAAGGCCTTAATTACTATTGAGCATAAGGGTTTGAAAAACCTCTTTTACAAAACATCACTGCTATATCTTATTAAAACTGGACTTTTATACAAAATTCAAACCATTTGTATATAGGTGTAAACGAGGCATAACACTACTTTCAGATAATTGCACATTGACCCACACACACATGCACACATTAAGATAATGGTTTAAATTGAAAAGTGGTGGTCACAGTGGTAACACAGATGTCTGGGGGGGGGGTGTCTAACACCTTCCCACTGCATAATCAAGCCCCTGGACCCTAACGAATCTCGGTTTTACATACCAGTTAAATAGTGTCACATCACTTGGTCAATGTGCAAACCTTTTCTCGGTTGAGTTGGTGCAACCATTTAAAAAATACCAACTGGCGACTCTTACAATCCAATCGTCGACATATACATGTCAGACCTTTTCACAACTTGGTTTTTCAAAAAAATCTCACCTTACATAGAACACCAAAAGACAAGAATAGAAAAGGGACAAATAAAAATTCCAACGTCGACAACAATATATATACATAAGTGTATATATACATATATATATATATATATATATTTAAGTAGTAAATGCTCCGAATGTAAAATCCAAGCTCAATCAAACAGAGTTTGATGACAAGATATATATATATATATATATATATATATATATATATATTTAAGTACTTATACATATAAATAAAAGCAATAAACACTCCGAATATTATATTCGGGCTCAATCGAGATAACTCGATAATAATATATATATATATATATATATATAAGTATTTACATATATATATATATATATATATAAGCAAAAAAAACCACGGACCGACGGCCCGGGCATACACACACACGCAATTCTCAACGTGAATAATAGTGTGTGCAAGAAGTTGAGGAAAGGCTTTAAGTAATGTATGAAGGCTTATAGTGGACTGCCAAAGAGGACTTCAATAGCTTTAAATGGATGAACACTCAGTTCCCACTGGTAAAAAGTAGCCAAATATATGCTCACAAGTGTTTGAAATGAGAAAGCACTCAATTGATAGTGTGTATAGAGCAAATTGGACAGGGCTTCCTTGGTTTTTCCTCTTTTAAAAAGGCCACCCCGAGCCCTCTATTTATAGAGGGGGAGCCGCAGGTGAAGCTAATTAAAGTTATCCGATTGGTAGTCATGTCGTCGGCAAAGCTCTTGGGGACGTATGAGCGATTATAACTTCGAAGCCATGGTGCGATGAGTGGGATGAGAAAGATGAAAAACCAGTTGTGTTGGAACCGCTTCAATGCCAAAATCTATTCGCAGACACAATGGAGAAAACACCTAGATGTTGGACGTTCTTAAATGTCTTATCTAAACAAAGCATGTTAGGTGACTTTAATGCAATGGTTATCACTCTGGGGAACTTGCCCAAAGTTATATTATTTTCGATGGATGGAGGGTTCCTCAACTATCGAAGAGGAATTGGATAGCATTGACCAGACAAAGTCTGGCTGAAGGACTATAAATCAAACGCTTATTGGGAGGCAACCCAAGTTTAATTTTTATTTTTAGTTTTTTTTAGGCTTCGTATTAGTTGATAGATTTTTTTAATTTTTTTAGGATTTAATAAGCTTGCTTCTATCATATTCACAGGTTAGTCAAGTCCAACTCAAGTGTGGTGCCTGATGCATTCCAATGTGCCTAACATATTCTTCAAACTTCGCAGACAAAAAGATAAATTGCTATATGTCAGGGAAGTTCTCTCTTTTAATTTTTCTTATCTTAGCCATTGAGGACAATGTCTGTTTTTAGTTTGGGGTATTTATCATGTTTAGTATTTACTTGGGCAATGTTTTGATGTAATTTGATTTTGGCCAATGATAAGTGGGTGGTTGATGTTGTTAACTCTTGGAGAATCGATGAGCATGCTTAGTTTATATTTCAACTCATTAGTTGGTTTCACAATACTTGCAAAATTTTTGAATTTTTTTACACATATCCATTTGTTTAGCCAGTTGGGATTGAAATTGTTTGGCTAAATGCTTATGAAAGATACCATTGCAACTTGAGAAATCTTACTTGAGCATCATTCGAAGTGAAAATTAGGCACTCACATAAGCACATGCACAAGATGGAGCGTAAAACACACTCGTTCAATAAAAAGTGGAAAACGAGATGGAGTGTAAAATGCATCCTTTCAATGAAAAGTGAAAAGTGAGATGGAGCGTAAAACGCACTCACTAAATAGAGAAAAGAAAATATATATGTTTGAAATACTTAGGAAGGGTTCATATATGCTTAAATGTTTAAATATCCAGTTGATCCTCAAGAAAAAATTGTGTTATGTCTGTATTAGCGGTGATTGATGTGATAAGAAGTTTTGAAATTCGTTTTTGAAAATCTTTTATGAGTATTGGTTGATCTAATCTAAATCATGACTGGTTTGAACATATGGATGCACACACGCACTTAAAGGATCAAGAGTAGATGTGAAGCTAATGAAAGTTGTTGAAATTTTAGACATGAGATTGTTTTGAAATTTTCTACGGGTTATTATTTAAGGTAACCTTTGAGGCCAATATTCAAATTCATATTGATTCATTATTTAAGTGGATCGTTGCTAAAAGAATGAATCTGTCTAATTTGTGTTTTTTCTTGAGGACAAATAAAGGTTTAAGTTTGGGGGTATTTGATAAGTAAGTTTTATACCTACTTATCTAGTATCTGTTACTTGAATTAGTTGCTCAAACTCATGCTTCTTAGTTACTTTTCATGCATTTTGTGTTCATTTTGTAGATTATATGCTTGGGAGCTGTGTGAGTGACTATTGGTATGAAAACGCAAGAAAAAGGCAACTATTGGCATGAAGAAGCAATGGAAAGCAATTCAGACATCATTTGGACTAAAATACGCAAGTAAATGCAAGAAGGGAAGATTGAAGGACTTTTAACACCAAGTTGGATGCATGTTCTTAGCTTGGAACTTAGATTTTATTGTAGATGTACTTCTTAGCTTTTTGGAACTTCTTGAACCGTCTCAATCGAAGTTCGAATGTGAGTGTTATGGCCTTTTTATCAACAAAGATCAAAGCTAAGAGTTGTCATGCTTTCCATTTACATAACATCTACTTCAAGCCCGATTTCCACCTAGCTCCAATCTAAATCTGTCAATTCTCAAAGAATGAAAGTGGTAGATCTCGTCGATATCTTCGATTTGATAGGTGGCAATCCCCGTAACTCTTCCCGGATCAAAAGTTATTGCCGTTTTACCAGAGGACATTGCAGCAGAAAAAGGACCCCCGACGGGGCGGGCTTTTTGTGAAGGAAACCCCCACCGGGGCGGTACAAGTTGGAAAATAGTAGGCATGCCAGCCGGGGCAGGGGTATGGGCCAGAACAAGTTTTTGACGCGTTTTGGGTTGAATTTGACTCCAAATTGGATTGGGTTTGCTCCTAAGCTAAAAATTAGACTTGTAACCTATAAATACATGATGGGAGGCATAAAATAAAGACCTATTTCGTATGAGTTTTGGATAATGAAGCGACTTGGAGATGATTGAAGATCAAGAGCAGGAGCTTGAGGAAGATGGGGATTTGTTGACAGCAGATTTATTCTTCACTCTAATCTTATTCTTATCTTTTAATGTGTATTCAAGTGTGGATTCTTAATTTTAATTCAATAAACTAATTCTTTGTTTGAGATTACAATGGATCTTATTGTGTAGTTTATTTTAATATTTCGCTATCAACTATTATGTTCTATTGTGAGGATTGTCTCTTGTGATTAGGACTTAATTGTTTAATTGATTGGCCATCAATTACCGTGATAATCTATATGAAATCGAGAGAAGGAGTATAGATATCGATATGATCAAGATAGCATGTGTTTGTGATTTCTGCATAGATGGAATTCATGATTCGTGTTTAGGATAGAGATATGCCTTTACGCCATATGTAATCTTATAGAGAACTTGTGCTTTAAATCATTTTTAATTATAATTCACCTAGAGATATAGTGGATTAGTTAATTAGGGTGCCTTGCTTAATTCTATCATCTGTGGATTTAAGTGAGTATGAGTATTATGCATCGAGATGTGGTTTTATCTGCTTTAGTGTTCTTGATTAACAATTCAGGATAGAGAATAATTGATGAGAAACGTGTTAACTTAAATGAAGTAATAAGTGAAGTAGTGATTTTAAGTCTCCGTAATCTTAATTAACTAGTGAAATTTAATAGTAGTTTAATCATATAATTTGAAATTCATTCGTTTAAATAAGATTGAGTTGGTTACGGGTTAGTACTTGGTGATTTTTATTAAACAATTCATCGTGGGAACGATACTCTACTTTCACTTTATTACTTGTTGACCACGTATACTTGCGTGTTGTGTGTAACTAGATTTTACCCAACAAGTTCTTAGCGCCGTTGCCAGGGAATTAGTTTAATAATTTTTGCCAATATTAGCTTCAATCAAATTAGTCTTAATTTAAATATTTTTTTTCTTTCTTTTTATTTAATTTTCTTCCTATTTTTCTCTTTTTTCAGGTACCATGGCTGGATGCAATTATCAATGGCCATATATGAGTATGACTCAACCAAGGGACACAGGAATTGATGGACTCAATGTGACGCCCCAAAAATAGGCATACATCACCTATTCTGAGTCGCCAAATACATGGTACAGAAATAACTACATCATTACTACAATTGTCGTGCAAAATACGACAACACATAAATTGTGAGTTTAAATACAAATATTGTCATCTAGACAATATCCACACTCAAATAAGTCCTCATTACAATTATTGAAATAATATTTTATAAAATAGTGAGGGCTGCTAACACAACTGACTGGAAACATCACTCCACACCCCGACTAGTTACCGCTATATTCTCGCCTCCTGAGAAAAATAGAACAAAAAGGAAAAGGGTGAGCTCAACTAGCCCAGTAAAGAATATTATGACTAAGATAATATACAACAAATTATCATTAGTCTTCAACATGGAAAAAAACTTATAAAATATAATAGAAAACAAGTTTTAGATCAACAACTGCAGCGGAAACAACAATCCATTAGAAGAGTCAAGTAGAGAATGAATTCTACTATCTTCTAAGATTTAAAAGTCCATCATTAATATTTTATCCCTGTAACATCAATTAATATACATCTTGAATCAAATATTCATCTTTGTACTACAAGCCAAAGATATTCATTTGTATCATCAGTTGTTCATGTTCATCTAAACACCTGTTCATCTTTGCACTACGGGCCAAAGATATTCATCGGTTAATCATTCATCTTTGCACTACAGGACAAAGATATTCAGTAATATCATCATTTAGGACTGAGGATGATGAAAAATATCTTCAAGAAAACGAATCCAGTGAGACAAAAGGACAAATATTATGGATTCGTATTACAGTTTATCCAAGTTCAAAAAATACTCTAAAATAATCAATTGTGGAGCAGAATTCAAAAATAAAGATCAAAACATTGATACAATCAAAGATAGTAACCATAATAGACAACTTGGACAAAGAAATAAAAATTTATTTTTTTGTGAATAGTGCCGAATTCGTGAATAGTACCGTATACGTGAATAGTGCCGTATATGTGAATAGTAATCTCGACACAAAAAGTTAGAAATTCCACAATAAAGTTCATATCAATATTTCGGCATAATGATATTGAAGAAAATAATATCATTTATGAAGAAAATAACATCTCTTACCTCAACATAACAATACTTTCGGCTGAAATATCAGGTATAAGGCTGAAGGAAACTTGTACTAAATACCTACTTTCAAAGTATCTAAATACTCACAAAAATACGCTCGATAATATAGAGAGAGAAAGAGAGAAAACTTGTTTCTGGTGTGATTTTGAATTCTAACTAAGCACCCTATTTATAGGAAAACGCTTAGAATGCCATAGCAGACTAACCTGCTACCTGATGGATTTACCTGCTATTATTCACGCCCACCACTTTTGAAATAAAATTTCATCACATTTCTCATAAACCAAAAGTGGGGCCCACCCATTTTAGAAATTTCCAAAATGTTTTAAATTTAAACAATAATCAGTAACTTCAATAATTCATAATAAATAGCCCTTTTATCAGAAAAATTCGAGTCTCATGTCTATTCTGTAGGAAATTTAATTCTCTACAACTTTGTAGAAGAAAGTTTTTCCAAATTTCAATAAGAAAATGTCTTAAATCCATATACGGATGATTTTTAATACCTCCATTCTGACAAAATACTGATAAAACACCTCAGCATTAATTCCTTCATTTATATCAATAAAAAATAAATATTTTCTTATCATATAAAATGAATTATTGATCTGTTAATGGAGATACTGTGTAGTGAGAATTATTGAAACAACAATAATATAAAATATCAATGTAGCAATTATTGAATCAATAACATAAAATATTGAATAAGAATTATCAGAACAATTATCGAGTAGTGCCTTCACGTAAGGATCAATAATTAAACAATACTATGCAATATCAGCTAACTTGTGCATGCACTCACAGACATCAGTATTTTAACCACTGGGTATTCCAACAATGATAACGGTAACAACTACGCCATTATTTATAAAAACTCAAACTTGACATTTTCTTCATCCGACCATTTTCTGTTATGGGGCCCACAAATGGCTACGCCATTGTACGAATATTCCCCAACAGCAAGAATATTCCCCGACAACAATGAATATTTTTTAACCACTTGCTTATTTTTCAAAATTTGCACATTTCACCCATAACCAAAACATTATATCAAATTAACACCTTATTATTCAAAATAATAGTTAGAGGAAATTCAATTTTATTTATTAAAAAGTTAGGGTCTTTCAATCTCCCCTCCTTATGAAATTTCGTCCTCAAAATTGATGTACATACCTGGTGTTTCGAAAAGGTGAGGATACCTCGCTTTCATTTCTAATTCCAACTCCCAGGTCATTTCTTCAATAGCATGGTTCCACCACAAAACCTTAACTTGTGGTATAACCTTGGTGTGTAGGGCATGCTCTTTCCTATCCAAGATCTTAACAGGTAGCTCCTCGTACGTTAAATCTTTGGCTATCTCATCTGGTTCTAACTCAATTATGTGATTCGGGTCTTTCACATATTTACGAAGCATAGATATGTGAAAAACATTATGAACACGAGACATGCTTGGAGGTAATGCGAGTCTGTAGGCCACATTTCCTATTCGGTCAAGAATCTCAAATGGACCAACAAATCTTGGATTGAGCTTTCCTCTCTTCCCAAATCTTGTTACTCCCTTCCATGGAGCAATATGTAACAATACATAATCCCCAATATTAAATTCCACGTCCTTCGATGAAGATCCGCATAACTCTTTTGTCGATCCTATACCGTTTGTATACTTTGTCGGATCATTTGGATTTTCTCTGTAGTCATACGTACCAATTCTAGTCCCAACAACGTTGCTTCACCCACCTCGTCCCAGCATATTGGAGAACGACATTTTCTTCCATAAAACGCCTCGAATGGAGCCATGCCTATACTTGTTTGATAACTGTTGTTGTAGGAGAATTCCACCAATGGTAGATACTTATCCCAACTCCCTTTGAAATCTAGGACACAGAGTCTTAGCAGATCTTCAAGAGTCTGAATAGTCCTTTCTGATTGCCCATTCATTTGAGGATGGTAAGCCGAACTAAATCGTAAATCCGTGCCCATAGCTTTCTGCAAGCTAACCCAAAATTGTGAAGTGAATCTTGGGTCACGATCCGAAACTATGGATACTGACATGCCATGCAATCTCACAATCTCATTCACGTATATACGAGGTAGACGTTCAAGGGAATAAGTCTCTTATATAGGAAACAAATGAGCAGACTTGGTTAATCTATCAGCAATAACCCAAATCGCATCTATTCCTTGAGAAACCTTGGGAATACCCGTAACAAAATCCATAGTAATGTGTTCCCACTTCCATTTTGGAATCTCAAGTGGTAGCAATGGACCCATTGGCACTTGATGCTCTGCTTTTACACGTTGACAAGTTAAACACCTCGAGATAAACTCTGCGATCTATCTCTTCATATTGCTCCACCAAAATGTATGTCGAAGATCATGATACATTTTGGTACTCCCAGGATGGATTGCAAATGGTGTGATGTGTGCCTCCATCATGATTATATGCTTCAAGTCAGAATCGTTAGGAACACAAAGTCTGGAGTTGACTCAAAGAATTCCTTCTCATCGATTCTTGCTTCTAGAATAGCACATTCTTGCACTTTCTTCTTCATATGCATCAGCTCCAGGTCCGTAGTTTGAGCAGCTTTAACTTTATCAATTAAACTCGGTTCTATTCGTATATTTGATATCATCACATGGTTCCCTGGAGTCTTTAACTCTATCTCCATCCTTTGCAAGTTATACAAAATGAGCCTTTGCGTTGACGATATCGCACTCTTACCCGCATATGATCTTCTACTCAATGCGTCAGCTACTATGTTCACTTTTCCAGGAAGGTATTGGATGGTATGATCGTAATCTTTCAACAGCTCAAGCCAACGTTGTTGCCGCATGTTGAGTTCCTTTTGGGTGAAGAAATATTTAAGGCTTTTATGATCCGTATAAATCTCCACTTTCTCCCCATACAGGTAGTGTCTCCGGATCTTCAATGCGAAAACAACTGCTGCCAACTCCAGATCATGAGTATGATAATTCCTCTCATATTCTTTGAGTTGTCGCGAGGCATAAGCTATGAGTTTCCTGTAGCGCCCCCAAATCCAGGTATCTTCCAACCCGACAGATGGTGCTATACTATACAACATTCATACATTCATTCAATTGAAAAGTCTCAAAGAACGAACATAACTTCTATATATTTAAAGTAATATTTAAATTTCCCAGGTTCTATACCCATTACAAAGGTTCTTTGTCATAATATCAGTTACATTACAACAATAGACCTATACTATTACAAGACAACTCAGTAATCTGCCTTAGCTTTTCCCTTATCCTTTTTCGATCCTTTGGGACGTTCAGTCTTAGCTGCATTTATATGGTTCAAGCAAGAGTGAACATGACTAGCTCAGCAAGTATAACAATTTAATAACAACATGTTTGACACATATAAATCGTATATCTTCAATAACTGAACAATAGTTATGAAGTACTGTAAAAACCCAAAACCCTAATAAGACTCGTATGTATAAATCCCGTTATATAAATAAAATTTCTCTGTTCTGAATGTGTTACGTGTTATTATATACTTGGTTTAACAAAATTGACTGAATAAATTTTTATCCGAAAAATGTCATGCTTGACACCTCGTGCTTAAATTTTTTTCCATAATCGGACTTTTCGGTATAAATATTTTGACAAGTTGCTTTGTCGTGCTTACACAGACAAAACGCTTTGTCGTGCTAGTCAGGATTAGTGAGTTAACCCTAATTAATAAAACCCTAACCCTAATTAGCAGAACCCTTACCTTAATTTATTAATTAAACCCTAATTAGCTAATCTAACTCTAATTAGCTTATGTTAACACTTAATCATGGTTAGTAAACTTCTATTAGGTAATAATTAACATTACTTAACATTCCTAATCATTAGAAACAAAACCTTAATCAAGATTAGTGAAGATTTAAGCCTAATTAAGCTACTAACTTAATCAACTAGCTCACAAGTAGGTTGGGAGTCACCATTACAAGTTTCAAAACATCACATGACATGCTTCCAAACTCCCAAGCATCAGAAGAGTCATAGATCAAATCTTTATGGAGGCAAGTAGGTGAAAAAAAAAGACCAAAAACCCAAGTTGGAAAATTCTATAAATAGGAACCTTAGGGCTGAGCAAACCCACGAATTCTCAAAGCCTAGATACACTTATAAACCTACCATATCAAGCCTAGGTGTTATCAGCAACAAGATCAGAAGCTAGATTCACAAATTCCTCAAGAAAATGTGCAAACCCTAGTTCATAAATTTCTCTTTGATCTTATGTTAGATTTGTTGTTTAGATGTTTAGAATATTGTATTAGGATGTTAGAAAGTATGCTAAAGTGGTAGAACACGTTTTCATAACATCTAGATGCCTTAATTAAGTGTTTTATGAAATCTGGGAATTTTGAAAAAAATGGTCTGACAGCCGAATGTCAGGGCTTTTTGATTCATGTGTGTTTATGTTTTGGTCTGTTAATCGATTGATATTTGTAGCCTGTAAGTAGGTCTTTAATCTAGAAAAGAAAATAGGTTCAGATGAACCATAGATTCCAAGATATAATCAGTCAAAGTGGGTTGACCGTTCACGGAAACTGATTTTCTGGGTTACCTAGAAAGCTCAAGAACAGCTGAACCGACTACTTTGACCGACCTGTTTAATCATCTTCTGATTGTTAATTGTTTATGTTTTTGTTATAAATTGGTACTGGTATACATATACTACATATCTATGATCTTCAATCAAACAAACAACTCATAGGATTACCAAATTATTGGTCAAAAGTAGTCGATCGAAAGATTTACTGAAGTTTTCCGGGTTTTCCAAAAACTCAAGAACACGAAGAACGCTTGTTAGTCAGATTTTGACCGAAATAAATAGAGATCTTAGAATTACAATTTGTTCATGTTAATGTTATATATATGTACCCTGGTATATAGACTACATGTTACAACAAACACAACATACATCTAATACACCAAATCAAAGTTATTCAACCCACAAAATCGTTGCTGACCTGCCCGACCAATCGCTTCAAGGTTACCCGTAAACCAAAGAACAAACTCGACAAAAATTTTAATCTCTTTATAATTTCTTGTTAGATGTAGATTAAAGCACGCTTATTACTTGATTGATCTTTATTATTACATAGTACTACAACACCAATACTCGCTTCGTAATCAAACTCATTACCAAAACCGAAAGTTATTTAATGGTCAAACTAGCCACTTTCGACCATGACGGCAACGATCGCCTAGAAACTCAAGAACACTACGGTGACACTTTCGCCACCTTTGTAGAGCTTTTAATGACAGACGAAATTAATTTATTAGAAATAAATTATAAAAATTAGAAATAATTAATAAAAGCAGGCTTTTAAAATTATATTAAATTATTATAAATTATTTACGATATTTCTACAAAATGTAATAATTATTTTATTTTATTTAGATATTATTTATAATTAACTTATTAATAAAGTAATTAAAATAATTACTTTTAAATACTAAATAATTATGTAAAAATATTATTATTGAAATAAAAATCATAATAAATGACTATAAATTATTTAATAATATTAAATAATGTTTTTATAAAATTTTAGTAAATATAAATTATTTATAAATAGAAATAAATGGTTTAAAAATCATTTAAAGGATAAATAAATATTTTAAAAATACTTTAAACCTTCTAAAATATATTATAAGGATAATTAAATTATTTAAAAATATAACCAAATTTTATAAATAAAATTTAGTTCATTTATCAAAGGTATTAAAACTCAAACCTTATTAAATCTAACCCGGTATTAAATAAATGTTTTATTTGAGTATTGTTATCAATACTAACGTGTTAGATTTATATTCTTGAACGTCATAAGAACATAATAGCGTTCGAATAGTATAACTTGACTGATCTACGCTCAGGCAAGTCTTCTATACCAAATTTATTACTTATGCAAAATTTATCAACCCTGTTTATTCGCTGAACAAGATTCTATCTTGCTATACTGTTGATATAATACACCTATGTTGAATTACCTATTATTGAAAAGTTATTGCTATAGTTCCAGCATGACTAAGAAAAGAATTATTTATTCATATGATATTGTTTATTGAGCATAAACTGTTGTGTCAAGCCAAATTGTTTTAGTAAGGCAATCGTATACTAAAGTTGAGTATCCCGTAAGGGAGCAAAGTGTAGTCAATGAATATATTGACAGTAAATTATAAGTGTAAATGAGCACTGTAGGTGATAAACATACTCCTAGGATGTTGAATAGGCTGATCCCCTATCTCATATCTGAACAGAATTTCTAAGTCTTTGTGACTGACAGAAATGATAAAAAATTCCAGAACTAGTTGGAATTAGAAATCCAGAAATGATAACAACTATCAGTCAAAATTTGAATTGTTATAATTCTTCAAATCCTATATTGTTATAAATATACAACTTGCTGAGCATGTCATAGCTCGCCCTTGCAAATTATTCCCTTTGTAGTATTAGATGGTAATCCTAGAACATCTGGAGTGGATAAAGGGAAGCGTCCCTACATAGATTAGATTATATTCTTGTCTGGATGAATACCTTGTAATAAGAACTCGTTATGAGAATTTTGTAATCGAATCATAATATTATGATATATATATATATATAACATCTTTTATTTCCTCAACCGTGTTTTCTTACATATATAGATGTAAAGTAAGATGTCTTCTATTCTAGTTGAGATCCTTGGGAACTATTTATCTGAATGAGGGTGTTAATAGCATGGACTGTTCATGTTGTTATTAATACTCTGAATTTCAGATAGATAGTTACTATCGATACAATAGTATGTATTCGCATGACATGTACTATACATCCGGGTGAGGTATTGGTAATATGGACTTGCTCATGTTATTACTGATACTCAATTTCTGATAGATAGACTCTAGTCACAGATACAGTTCATATATTCAAGTGAGGGTATCCAAACACAAAGAATATTTCTCTTGAGAAATTACCATCTCATTATGGGATACTGTGAATCTTAAATCTATGGGAATTATATCCGATAGTCCTCTATCTAATGTAATATTTTGAATCGAGATACCATGGGTGTATAGATTTAAATGCATTATGTTAATTCTTCAGTAAACACCATCTGGGATACCACGGAGAGTATAGGTATGGGGGGTGTTACAATTTTGGTATCAAAGTCATTAAGGCTATAGATATAAGGAAAAGTTTTCTTAGTATATAGTCTTCGAGTCCGTAAAAATTTGTAAAAGACATATAAAATATAACATTAAAACAATTATGTTGTGTAAACCTTTATACCAGTATTTATGGAGTTTTCTTTTATAGATGGCCAACTCCAATGCTGAAGAAAGAGTGATCAATCCACCGCAAATAGAGTCTTTTATAGCTAGTGATGCAGAAGAAGAAGAATTGCTTCATGATCAACAACTGCTTGATGCTGAAGAAGAAGAAGAAGAAGAAGATCCAGTGGCTGGACAATTAATGAGAATAGATGAGTATGATGAGGTAATGGCATCACTACTGCAGACAACAGAATGTGAGAATAATAAGATGAAGTTTAGGGCAGATTTAGCTGAGTGTATGCTAATGGATGAAAGGAGTCATAGTCATCAATCGAAAAGGACAAATCGCACCATGCACATAGGAGCAGGAGGAAATTCAATCAAGACTTCTTAAAACATCTCTGGGAATTCGAGATACTTTTAATGATTTGCAGCGTCGTGTAACTCGATATCCAGTAGAAGAGAAGAAAACTGCTTATCTTATCGATCGATCTGTGGTTTGTCACAAGATCCAGGATTCCTTTGATGATATTAATGAATTCAGAGAGTAGTATAGGAGGTTGAATGCTTTATATTAGTACAATAAAGAAGCATTCAAAGTTGGTATTGTGATAAGTAATGTGTAATATACAAGTATGTTTAAAGTTGTTGTAAGACTGTGAGTTATAAATAAACAATATGTTTTGGTTATCTAAAATTTTTATGTGAATCTTTGTTGTTGTTTTATAGAATCATGCCACCAACCAGAAGACCCCAAAGAGAAATGAATAATGAGGATAATCCAACTCAACAGTTAGTAGATATGATGTTAGAAGTAATAAACAGACCTGTAAACCAAAATACATCCTTTAAAGACTTTAAATTAGTTGGACCACCTGAATTTAAAGGTACATTAGAACCTCAGAGATGCACGATTTGGATTTACGAGATAGAAAAATTCTTCCTAGTAACCAATGTTAGTAATAACCAGAAGACAACTTTTGCAACTTTCTTCTTGAAAGGTGAAGTTAATTATTGGTGGGAATCAAACAAAGGTCGAGTAGAAACTAAAATTGTTCCTTGGGATAGATTTAAAGAGTTATTCTTTGAAAACTATTTTTCCTAATCCCTGAAAGACCGAATGGAAATAAAATTTCGGACTTAAAACAAGGAGATCTTCATCAGAACCCAAAGATACAGCCTAAGTTTAATGAACTATCCAGGTTTGCTCCTCATCAAGTGACTACTAAACTTAGAGAGACTCGTAGGTACCAAGAAGGTTTAAAACCTCATATTAGGAGTAAATTATCAGTGCTTCAAATCAAAACTTTCTCAGAAATACTAGAGAAGGCCACTATAATTGAAGGTGAAAATGAAAATCTCATAAGTTTCATCAGGATAAAAAGATTCGTAATGAGAAAGGAAATATAAGATGTAACCCGGTTGGTGGGTTTAATAACAAGTTTAAATGGAATAATTCTTTTTCTAACAATTCAGGGAAAAGATAGAAATACTAATAACAATTTTAGTAATAATAATATTAAACCTTGTCCTAAATGTAATAAGAAACATAGAGGAGAGTGTCTTCTTAACAAATGCTTTAATTGTGGACAGTCAGGAAATTATCTTTTACAGTGTCCTCTTCCAAAGAAAGATAAATGTTTTAATTGTGGTTCAATGGATCATTTTTCTAATAACTATCCCACAAACCAAGGAGGAAAAGGAGTTAAAATACCAAAGAATAATAAATTAACAATAGGCATTGATTTAGGGGTTCGAATCGACCTACCGCGAGAACATTTAATATGTCGGTGAGGGATGCTGTTACTTCACAGGACGTAGTGACAGGTATCATCCCTATCAACACTTTAAATGCATATGTGTTATTCGATTTTGGTGCTACTTGTTCATTTGTGTCTAGAAATTTCTCTACAAACTTGAATATGCCTTGTGAAAATTTAGACAAATCATTTTGTGTAGAAATTGCTAATAATGAAAGAATTCCGTTTAAGACCATATATAGAAACTGTAGTGTGGTAATAAAAGGACATAATTTTAAGGTAGATTTGATACCAATTCAGTTGGGAGAATTTGATTTAATTCTAGGAATGGATTGGTTAGTTAATCATAACGCGATGATTAATTGTTATAAAAAACGTATTAACCTTTTGACTACTTCGAAGTCAAAAGTAGTGTTCAATGGTAGTTGTTCACCTAAGCAATCTCGATGTTTGACTATAATTCAGGCAGAAAGATTACTCAAAAAGGGTTGTTTAGGATATTTGGCCTATATAGTTGATACTCGTCAGGAAGGAGTAAAACTAGATCAAATACCTATAGTTAAGGAATTTCCAGATGTATTTCCAGATGATTTACCCGGTTTGCCTCCAGATAGGGAGATTGAGTTTATCAATGATCTTGCACCAGGAGCGGCACCAGTTTCTAAGGCACCGCATGTAATGGCACCTATAGAACCGAAAGAGTTACTTATTCAATTACAGAAACTCTTAGATAAAAGTACATACAACCTAGTGTTTCATCTTGAGCGCACTCAAGGTTATTTGTAAAGAAGAAGGATGGAACTATGAGACTTTGTATAGATTATAGGGAGCTAAATAAGTTAACTATTAAGAATAAATATCCTTTGCCAATGATTGTTGATTTGTTTGACCAATTAAAGGGGGCCGAACATTTTTCAAAAATTGACCTTAGAACAGGTTATCATCAATTAAAGGTAAGAAAGGAGGATGTACCAAAAATAGCGTTTAGGACACGCTATGGACATTATGAATTTCTTGTAATGTCTTTTGGATTAACAAATGCACCGGCAACATTTATGGATTTAATGAATCGAGTGTTTAAACCATACTTGGACAAATTTGTTGTAGTGTTTATCGACAATATTCTGGTATACTCGAGAACACGGGAAGAGCATACTGAACACTTGAGAGTCGTATTGGAGATATTACAAAAGGAACAACTTTATGCAAAGTTTTCCAAGTGTGAATTCTGGTTGGAGAGAGTTCAATTTTTAGGTCATGTAATTGATAAAGATGGAATATCTCAGAGATCCAACTAAGATCGAAACCGTAATCGTGAATCTGGGAACAACCAACAACTCCAATAGAAGTACGAAGTTTTCTTGGTTTAGCGGGTTATTACAAGCGGTTTTATAAAGATTTTTCAAAAATAACCCCATTAACCAATTTAACTTTCGAAGACAAAGTGAAATACGCCTGCATGCAGATAAATGTGAGAAAGCTTCCAAGAGTTGAAGAAGTGATCGAGCATGGCTCCAAAGTGTTATCCTTACCGGATGATCACGGGAGGCCTTGTAGTATATAGTGACGCATCACACGGAGGATTAGGGTGTGTGTTGATGCAACATGGGAAAGTGATAGCTTATGCATCACGACAACTCAAAGATTATGAGAAGAGATATCCTACTCATGATTTATAGTTAGCCGCAGTAGTTTTTGCTCTAAAAATTTGGAGACATTACTTATACGGGGAGAGAAGTGCGAGATATATATGAGATCATAAAAGTCCGAAAATATATTTTTATACAACGGAATTAAATTTAAGACAGAGATGATGGTTAGAATCGATAAAGGATTTTGACCAGTGAAATCTTATATCATCCCTAGAAAGCAAATGTTGTAGTGATGCGTTAAGTAGAAAGAATCAAGAAAATTTGAATGTATTAACCACCAATGATAGGTTAATAAAAGACTTTGAAAAGTTAAAAATTGAGGTGGAATTTCCAATTACCTCTACCCAAAAATTATATATTTTAGAAGGAGTTTCATCTCTGCTCGATAAAATTAAAGAGATACAGAAGAAGGATGAAGAGTGTAAGAAGTTTAAATCTAATTCCACACATGATAAGTATAATAAATTTCGAATAGATACGGATGGAATAATAAGATATGAAAATAGAATCTGGATTCCGTTAGATCAAGCTTTAAAAGATGAAATTTTAAACGAAGCACATAACTCTAAATTTGCCATACATCCTAGCAGTACTAAAATGTTCAAAGATTTAAGTCGACACTTTTGGTGGTCGAATGTGAAAAGGGAAATAGCTGAATGGGTAAGTAAATGTCTCACATGTCAAAGGGTTAAGGCAGAACATCAGAAGCCAAGTGGTTTACTTCAACCCTTACCAATTCTTGAGTGGAAGTGGGAACATATAACCATGGACTTTTTGTGGGCCTTCGAACTACACAAAAAGGCCATCACGCCATTTGGGTAATAGTTGACCGTTTAACTAAATCCGCTCACTTTTTACCTATTAAAATTACTCATAACCTGGATCACCTTGCCAAATTATATATTCATGAAATTATCTCTAGGCATGGAGTACTTGTTTCCATAGTATCAGACCGAGATCTATGTTTTACTTCAAATTTTTGGAAAAGTCTTCAGAAAAATTTAGGAACACAGTTAAAACTAAGTACAGCTTATCATCCTCAAACTGATGGATAGAGTGAGAGAACCATACAAACATTAGAGGATATGTTGAGAACATGTGTCATAGACTTCAAAGGAAGTTGGGAAGATCAATTACCTTTAGTCGAATTTGCCTACAACAATAGTTATCATGCTAGCATAGGTATGCCACCCAATGAAGCCTTATATGGAAGAAAATGTAGAACGCTTATGTGTTGGGATGAAGTCGGGGAAAGACAAATGTTAGGACCTAAAATAACTCAACAAACCGCTGAAACTATCAGAATCATACGTCAACGATTACAAGCATCTCATGATCGACAAGAAAATACGCTTATCCACATCGTCAACAACAAAATTTTAGTGTAGGAAGCCATGTATTCTTGAAAGTATCTCCTTGGAAGGGCAAGATACGTTTTGGCAAGAAAGGAAAACGAAGTCAGAGGTTAATTGGACCTTTTGAAATTTTGAGAAGAATTGGTGAAGTTGCTTATGAAATAGCGCTACCACCTGAGTTAAACAATATTCATAATGTGTTTCATGTGTCCGTTTTACTACCATACAAACCTGATTATAAACACGTTATAAATTATGAGCCGATCCAAATCGAAGAAAATCTTTCTTATGTAGAAGAACACATGCGTATCGTCGTCGATCGTAAAGAGCAAGTCCTCCGTAATAAAGTGATAGCATCGGTTAAAGTAATATGGAGAAATCGTAACATTGAAGAAGTTACATGGGAGCTTGAAGATAAAATCTTGCGAAATTATCCTCATATTTTTACTTAACATGTCTCGTAATTTCGAGGGACGAAATTCTTATTAGTGGGGGTGAAATGTAAAAAACAAAAACCCTAATAAGACTCGCGTATGTATAAGTCCCATTATATAAATAAAATTTCTCTCATTACAATGTGTTACGTGTTATTATATACTTGGTTTGGAAAAATTGACCGAATAAATTTTTATCCAAAAAACGTCGTGCTTGACACCTCGTGCTTAATTTTTTTTTCCATAATCGGACTTTTCGGTAAAAATATTTTGACAAGTTTCTTTGTCGTGCTTACACTGATAAAATGCTTTGTCGTGCTTGTCAGGATTAGTGAGTTAACCCTAATTAGCAAAACCCTAACCCTAATTAGCAAAACCCCAACCCTAATTTATTAATTAAACCCTAATTAGCTAATCTAACTCTAATTAGCTTAAGTTAACACTTAATCATGGTTAATAAACTTCTATTAGGTACTAATTAACATTACTTAACATTCCTAATCATTAGAAATAAAACCCTAATCAAGATTAGTGATGATTTAAGCCTAATTAATCTACTAACTTAATCAACTAGCTCACAAGTAGGTTGGGAGTCACCATTACAAGTTTCAAAACATCACATGACATGCTTCCAAACTCCCAAGCATCAGAAGAGTCATAGATCAGATCTTTATGGAGGCAAGTAGGTGAAAAAAATGACCAAAAAGCCAAGTTGGAAAATTCTATAAATAGGAACCTTAGGGCTGAGCAAACCCACCATGAATTCTCAAAGCCTAGATACACTTATAAACCTACCATATCAAGCCTAGGTGTTATCAAGAACAAGATCGTGAAGCTAGAATCACAAATTTCTCAAGAAAAGATCTGAACCCTAGTTCATAAATTTCTCTTTGATCGTATGTTAGATTTGTTGTTTAGATGTTTAGAATATTGTATTAGGATGTTAGAAAGTATGCTAGAGTGGTAGAACACATTTTATAACATTTAGATGCCTTAATTGTTGTTTTATGAAATCTGGAATTTTGAAAAAAATGGTCCGATGTAGAATGTCGTGGCTTTTTGATTCATGTGTGTTTATGTTTTGGTCTCATTAATCGATTGATATTTGTAGCTTTGTAAGTAGGTCTTTAATTTGAAAAGAAAAGCAGTTCGGATGAACCATAGATTCTAAGATATAATCGATCAAAGTGGGTTGATTGCTTTCACGAAGTCGATTTTCCGGGTTACCCAGAAAGCTCAAGAACAATGAAATCACTACTTGGACCGAATTGCTTAATCATCTTCCGATTGTTAATTGTTTATGTTTTTGTTATAAATTGGTACTCTGGTATAAATACTACATATCTATGATCTTCAATCAAACAAACAACTCATAGGATTACCGAAATTATTGGTCAAAAGAAGTCAATCGAGTACCACCAAGATTTTTTAGGTTTTCTAGAATATATTGACAAGAAAAGTGTAAGTGTAAATGAAATAGCCGATCACCTATGGGTGATATACATACTCTAGGATGTTGAATAAAATTTTGATCCCCTATCTCATATCTGAACAAATTTTCTAAGTCTTTGTGACTAACAGAAATGATAAAAAATTCCAGAACTAGTTGGAAATAGAAATCCAGAAATGGTAACAACTATCAGTCAAAATTTGAATTGTTATAATTCTTCAAATCCAATATTGTTATAAATATACAACTTGCTGAGCATGTCATAGCTCACCCTTGCAAATTATTCCCTTTCCAATATTAGATGGTAATCCTGGAACATCTGGAGTAGATAAAGGGAAGCGTCCCTACATAGATTAGATTATATTCTTGTCTGTATGAGTACCTTGTAATATGAACTCGTTATGAGAATTTTGTAATCGAATCATAATATTATGGTATATATAACATCTTTTATTTCCGCAACCGTGTTTTCTTACATATATAGATGTAAAGTAAGATGTCTTCTATCCTAGTTGAGATCTTTGGGAACTAATTATCTGAGTGAGGGTGTTAATAACATGGACTGTTCATGTTGTTACTAATACTTTGAATTTCAGATAGATAGTTATTATCGATACGATAGTATGTATTCGCATGACATAGACTATACATTTGGGTGAGGGGTATTGTAATATCGACCGCTCACGTTAAATGACATACTCTCAATTTCTTTTAGACTCTATGATAGCCATAGTCAAGTGAGAAATTATCCAAACATGCGAATATTTTCAAATGACCATATCCATGGGATACGTTAATCTTTCTTCTAGAAATTATCCGATAGTTCTATATGTGAATATTTAGTATCTCGATATCGAAATGTATTATATCTCAAGAGAAGTATCGAACCTATATGTTATATGGGAGTATCTTGTGAATCTCTTGAAAATCTATGGGTGAATCTTGATCTAAATTATATCCGATAGTCCCTTATCTAATGTAATATTTTCTCGAGATACAATGGGTGTATAGATTTAAATGCATTATGTTAATTCTTCAGTAAACACCATCTTTGGATATTGATAGGTATGGGGGTGTTACAAATACTATTGATAATTCAAAATAACACTTCATCTTTTATTTAAAATGCTTTATAATAACAATATTTAGAAAAACATTCACTCCTATCAAAGACCTCGGTATTCATTCTTTATTAGAAAAGGACAACCCTTAAGCAAGTCACAGAAGCTTACGATATTACTTACGAGCACTTCTAGGTGATCGACTATTATCAGACTCTATGTTGATCAACACTACATCCATTAAACGTATGCACATTTAAGCATTTGGCAACCTCACGTGCCGTAGTTTTTACCGACAAAACATTTGTTTAACATTTCAATCTTCTTTTGAAAACCATATCAAGTAGTTGACAAAAGATAGCAACATTTGATAATAAATGATTAGATTATACATACATCAAGTCTAGCCAAAGGAATTGGCTTAAACTTCAACATACCTCAATTCATGCGAAAGAATACATGAACCTCAAAAACTTGTTCAGATTGAATTGAGACAAGAGTTAGAATACTTGCCTGTAGTGTCTACTACGGTATATTAACTTTATGTTCAAGTCATTCAAGTCTCTACAATACATGATCACATAATGCCTTACATTAGGTCACATATAATCAAGTATGTATTTGACTATATCATACTTTCATCTCAATTTAACTGCCAGACATTTCTCTGATTATTATTCTTTCCTATTATCATTATCCTTGCATTTTATTCGACTAGGTTATCTCAACCTTTATACAACATCCTTAAGGTTTAACAAAGTTTAAACAATGTTACATTTCCTTCCATAGGTTGTGTTTACTTCCAAATCAATTAGCTTTCCTTTCTTTATACTTTGAAACCTTCATTACTATTCTTGTTTGAGACCTACTGAAGGCTGCCTTTATACTTATCTCGTCTTTGCAAAGAACTTATAGAGCATTGTTACGGACTTGGCGCTTTTAGTCCTTACTTATTGAATAATATTGCCGCCACTCTCCAGAGAAGATTTTCAGATCGCATACGTAAATTTGCGCCACAATTGTACTATGGGTCACGCTGCGAAAAACTCTTGCAGTGTGCTCAGACACTATTTTGCGCTGCGGTGCGACTCATTTAGCCTAGGGTTGGCACCGCGGCGCCAACTCTGTGCACCAGAAAACAATTTTAGTTTGTGAATTTTGTGAACTTCCCGGACGCATAACTTCTTCGTCATAAGTCCTAATTGGCTCGTTCAAAAGCCTACGGTTCACAAATTACGTAACTACGCGTTTATGCAAGAATTTTATCTATTTGACTTCATTTCCTAAAAATTCACCTATTAGTTCATTTTTAACGAAAATAATAAACGTTCGTGAACGTTCAATGCTCGTTTCTTCGTTCTAAGTTGGAATCCGGTCATTTTTGAGTCCACAACTCTTAAATGCCAAATATGACTTGTCTCTATTGGAAAATAATGGTTTCGAGTTCAAACACAAAATTTGACTTCTATTCCGAGAATTTTACGAATTCGACGATTATCGTCCAATCGTACAATTTTCGGAAAATCTTCGTTCTTATGATTTGTTTAACATTACAAATGAACTTCATTCACCATGTGAACATCTTAACATACTCATTACAACAACTAATAATCATTGTTGGTTTTTGGACTTATTCTTCATGAGCTTATAACTTGTCAAATTATAAACTACTCAAGATTTTATTATTCATGACTTATGACAATTAAAGTTTCTTAATCATCATTCTTTATATGTTCTTAACATATAACTTTACCTATGTATATATGATACATATGATCATACAAGTTCTTTTACATCCTTACTACTTCTCTTAATAAACTCATTACAAGTTCATAATTTTCATACTAACATTCAAGGTTAATTCATAATAAGTTTATAACTTTTATAAGTTTAAATGACTTATTGCCAACTTATGTGGCTTAAGTTCATTTCTTACTCAGTCTTCTTGCTTCTTATCATTCATGTTTCTTAATCTATCTTTTCTTATCAACCTATCATGGTAGAGATAGAAGAAAATTTAGAGAAGAAGTCTTACTTTTGATTTCTTGGTTAGGTAGCTTTCTTCTTCTTCTTACAAATGAAATACTTATCTGTAGCTTATTCTCTCTAACACTTAAGCACTTGCAATATGTTGGATTATTTGAACAAGGGTTAAATGGCTTGTAAGCCTCCTATATTTGTAGAAGTTGCAAAGCTAGGGTAGTTTACTCTTTAAATCATCCCACCTCCTTTAAGCCACATCCTTACTATTTATTACTTGTTAATCACAACACTTATCCTATACTTGGACATTACTCATTTAACTTAGTCATTACTCTTAAATCTTGGTCATTACATTAACTTGGTCACCACATTTAACCATATTAATATGGTGTGCCCCATGGGTCAACCAATTCATTTCAATCTAGCTTGGGCTTGGACCAACTAACTCTTTGGGCTTTGCATTAATAAACACTAATCGGTTCAATAATTTATGATTTGGCCTTAACATTTTAATCTACTTGGACTTGAATATAATTGTTAACTAATCTTCTAAGTCTATTAACATTACTTAATACATATACATATAGTTTATGTATTATTTTCGTATTCTAATTCATATAGGATTTATATATGATATTTCATTCTTCATACAAACTCGTACAATACTTCGTATTATACTTGTTTTCATTACTTTGCACAATACCAAGTATCATACAATTATTACTTATTCATTACAACTTCGCCTTCCTTAATGTTTATAAATTAAGTCCGTAAGCGAAATATTACATTTTCCATAACTAGATTTTTATTACATAATCCATCTTACCTTGTTATTCCATCATTACGTATTTCTCAGAAATTCAAAAATATATCCCGAACAAATACTGATGAATAGTGTTTTTTGGAAAATCTCTCGGAAAACTTTTATTTTCGTCTTAGAAATTCCAACACTTTAATTCACCCATGTAGCTCAAATACTACGACATTCTAACATCAATAGGTTATACAATGACAACCATCTTGATAACACATAGAATATAATTTTATTATTATTTAATTTAATAAAATCATTTTACAATAAGATCCGAATTTCTCGGTTAGTTACATTCTTCCCCCTTATAAAGATTCTCATCCCCGAAATCTCGTCTTGCTTTAATCAAATAGATGAGGAAAATTTTTCTTCATCTTTTCTTCTAGTTCACACATTGCTTCTTCAGCATCGTGGTTCTTCCATAATACCTTTACTGATGGTATTACCTTGTTCCTCAGAACTTGTTCCTTTCTATCAATGATCTGCATCGGCGATTCATCATATGTTAAGTCCTTCTCGATATGAATCAGCTCATACTCGATTACATGCTTATAGTCTGGCTTATATGGATGTAATACAGATACGTGAAACACGTTATGTATTCGTTCTAGGTCTGGAGGTAATGATATCAAATAAGCTACCTCTCCCACCCATTTTAATACCTCAAAAGGTCCTATAAACCTTGGACTTAACTTTCCTTTATTTCCAAAGCGTATCTTTCTTTTCCAGGGATATACCTTTAAAAACACATACGAGCCCACCTCAAACTCTCGACTTAGTCTATGTGAGTCCGCATACTTCTTCTGTCTGACCTGAGTTATGACGCCCCCAAAATTAGGTATACATAACCCATCTTGAGTCGCCAGATACATGGTACAAAATTCAAATACAACTTACTAATACAACTGTCGTGTACAATACGACAAAACATAACTCTGAGTTTGAATACAATTATTGTCTACTAGAGATTATACAAACTCAAAAGGAGTCCTCATGACAATTATTAATACACTATTTCACATAATAGTGAGGACTACTAATGGTTATCCTCCGGACCGTCACTCCGTTCCCCGACTAGTCCCTGCTATGTTCTCATTTCCTGAAGAGAACAGTGAAAGAAAGGGTGAGCTCAACTAGCCCAGTAAGAAATATTATGTCTAAGATAATGCGAATAAATTATCGTTAGCCTTCAACAAAAGCAGAATTAAATATAACAACATCAAGTTTAACTGTAGTGGAACAAGAAATCCATTAAAAGAGTCAAGTAGAGAATAAAATCTACTATCTTTTATGATTTAAAAGGTTTTTCATCACTTTTATCGCTGGGACTCAGCTTAATTAATAATCCACATCATCGAATCACCCCTGCACTACGGCCAAGGATATTCTTTAGTATCACGACCATGAATTATCCATGCACTATGGGCCAAAGATAATTGTGTTTTCATCAACGGTCCTGATCATGCCATAAAACAATTCATCTTTGCACCCTTGGCCGAAGAGAATCCATAGCCATAATCATACCAAAAACTGTCCATCAATGAACTACGGGCCAATGAGGACTTCTTCCACATCATTTGTAACACTACGGTCATGATTATACCAAATAATCCCTGGTCATAATCATACCAAGTCCATCTATGCACTACAAGCTACAGATGACTTTCAACATAATATAAACATGAGGATGATGACAATGATATAAGAATTCAATTAAACAAGTTCAAGAATTAATTTGTCTAGGAACCAATAACGTCCAAATTGTCAACATGATATTTCTTTGTAGAATAAAATTCAAGAATGATTAGAAGAATATTTCCATGAAAAGATACTGGATGAAACACAAATATCAAGGATATTTCACTAATTTCATGGTGTATAGAAGTCAAAATTTTAATGAACTGAGTATAATACCGAATGGAATAACAAAAGATATCACCATGAATGCGGTACTTCACATAGACAGGTTATTCCAACATAATAATAATAACGGAACTAGGTCAGGTGAAATTCACACCGACAGGATGTTCCAACAAAATAATAAATGTGGAATAATAAATGATGGAACCAGGTCCGGCGTATAGCATGATGATGTGATATTAACGTAATAATAAAGATGGAATAATAAAAAATGGAACTAGGTCCCACAGATATAGATGCAGGATATTCGGCGAGAATAATAAAGACGGAATAATAAAAAATGGAACCAGTCCCACAGATAGCATACAGATAGCATATTCCGGCGTAATAATAAAGACGGAATAATAAAAATGGAACCAGGTCCTACAGTATAGCACGAATGGGATATTCCAATGTAATAATAAGGAGAATAATAGAAGAATGTCACCAAGTATAGGGTAGCTTGGCAGATACAAAGTTATTCCAACGAACAATAAAGAAATGGAATAATGTAAGTTCTCTTCTTGAATACAAAAGAATAATATCCTTACCGTAAAATAATACTTGATATAAGAGTAGTGAAGTAGTAGAAAACTTTTCTTCTATCTCTCTATAGTCTCTCTCTAAAGTTTCTCTCTATAGCTTCTCTCTCTAGAGTTCAGTGAATTCGTAAAAAAAATGAAAGAATGAGCTTCTATTTATAGAAGAATGGAATGAATAGTAACCAACCCATAAACGGTCCAGATTGATTTACTTTAATCGAACGGTCCATATTTAAAGCAAAATCTTTTAAATAAAATATAATATATTCTATTTTATATAAAAAGATTTTTTACTATGCAAACACTATCTGAGCACTATGCAAACACTATGCATAATAAAATATAATATATTTTATTTATAGAATAACTTTAATAAAGTATTCTATTTTATATAAAAATATTTTACTATGCAAATCACTATGCATAATAGAATATAATATATTCTATTTATAGAATAACTTTATAAAAGTATTTTGTTTTATATAAAAAGATTTTACTATGCAAAACACTATGCATAATAGAATATAATATATTCTATTTATAGAATAACTTTATAAAAGTATTCTGTTTTATATAAAAAGCTTTTCTGTTATAATTTCAACCACCGGTCTGAAAAAATTAGTACATCTCCTCATGGAATAATATTGTACCCAAAAATGATTTGGACCGAAAATAAATATATTTTTTTCGGGTGAATAGTATCCCGTGAATAGTAACTCGTGAATAGTAACTCTTGAATAGTAACTCGTGAATAGTAACTCATGAATAGTAACTCATGAATAGTAACTCGTAAATAGTACTCCGACACAAACAGTGTCTCAAATACCCGAGTGAATAATACTAGAGGGAATAGTAACTGGTTATTTTATGACAACTTGTCTACCTAAAAAAAAATTCATATATCACCCTTAACTTTAACCTTTTATCAATTTAACCATTTACTAAAATAGAAAAATTGAATACTTTTATTTCATAAAATTCGGGGTCTCACATGAGCTGTGACGAGACGCATCCGAATTAACTTTAACACATCCGCTGTCTGATGTACCAATTTTGGTCCTAGCATTCGGCGTTCTCCCACCTCATCCCAACACAATGGTGTTCTGCATTTTCTTCCATACAAAGCCTCATACGGCGGCATGCCTACGCTTGCATGATAACTGTTGTTATACGCAAACTGTACTAGTGGTAGGTGATCATCCCAACTACCCTTGAAATCCATGACGCAAGACCTCAACATGTCTTCTAATGTCTGAATTTTTCTCTCGCTCTGCCCATCGGTTTGTGGATGATAAGTTGTGCTTAACTTCAGCTGCATTCCCAACTGTTCTTGCAAACTCCTCCAAAAGTTCGATGTGAATCGTGGATCACGATCTAACACAATCGATACCGGTACTGCATGTCTGGAAATGATTTCCTTAACATAAAGTTTAGCTAACTGGTCTAAGTTATACTTGATCCTAATTGGCAAAAAGTGAGCCGACTTCGGCAACCGGTCAACTATTACCCAAATTAAATCGTACCCTTTATTCGTCGTCGGAAGTCCCACCACGAAGTCCATCGCGATATGCTCCCACTTCCATTCTGGAATCTCCAATGACTGTAATAAGACACTGGGTCATTGATGTTTGGCCTTAACCTTTTGACAAGTCAAGCACCTACTCACATACTCTGCTATTTCTCTCTTCATGTTTGGCCACCAAAAACTAGGTCGAAGGTCTTTAAACATCTTAGTGCTACCAGGATGTATCGAGTAACTCGAACTATGAGCTTCTTGTAACACTTGCTCCTTTAATTCGGAACCCAAATTCTTCCTTCAAATCTTAATAATCCCTCATTATCAAGACTATACTTAGCATCTTCCTTCTCGAATAATCGCTTCTTCATTTGGTTACACTCGACAGTCTTGAGTTGTATCTCTTTGACTCTTTCTACGATAGTAGATTGCATCTCTGTCGCAAAGAGTATCTGTCTTGTATCACTCGACATCTTCACTTCTATTTCCATCCTAGCCATCTCTGTTATTAACTCCTTTTGAGCCGTTAACATGGACAACTTTTCCCGACCCTTCCTACTTAAGGTGTCGGCAACTACATTGGCCTTTCCAAGGTGATACAGGATTTCACAATCATAATCCTTTATCAACTCTAGCCATCTTCGTTGTCTCATATTGAACTCCTTCTGAGTGAAGATATACTTTAGACTTTTATAGTCCGTATATATCTCACATTTTTCCCCATAAAGATAATGTCTCCATATCTTTAGGGTAAACACTACCGCGGCCAGTTCCAGATCATGAGTAGGATAAACTTTCTCATATTCCTTTAACTGCCGTGATGCATACGCAATGACCTTGCCATGCTGCATAAGCACACAACCTAGTCCTCTATGCGAAGCATTACTATACACTACAAAATTTCCTGTGTCATCTGGTAATGACAAAACAGGCGCTTCACTTAATCTTTTCTTCAGTTCTTGAAAACTGTCTTTGCATTTATCCGTCCATACGTATTTCACCATCTTCCTTGTTAAATTAGTCAACGAGGTAGCTATCTTTGAAAAATCTTGGATAAATCTTCGATAGTACCCTGCTAACCATAGGAAACTCCCCACCTCTGTCGGCGTTTTCGGTTGTTCCCAATTCATTACTGCTTCCACCTTCGCTGGATTCACTGAAATCCCCTCTTGGTCAATGACATGACCTAAAAACTACACCTTTTCCAGCCAAAATTCACATTTGGTGAATTTCATATATAACTTTTCCTTCCTTAGTGTCTCCAAAACTAATCTTAAGTGTTCAGCATGATCTTCTGGCGTCTTAGAATAGACTAGAATATCATCGATAAACACCACGACGAACTTGTCCAAATATAGTTTGAACACTCTGTTCATCATATCCATAAATGTAGCAGGTGTATTCATCAACCCAAATGACATTACCAGAAACTCGAAATGACCATAACGAGTCCTGAATGCAGTCTTTGGTACATCTTCCTTCCTAACCTTCAACTGATGATACCCCGTCCGCCAATCGATTTTAGAAAAATACTTTTCCCCTTTCAATTGATTAAAGAGATCATCTATCTTGGGCAATGGGTATTTATTCTTTATCGTTAACTTGTTCAACTCCCGATAGTCGATACAAAGCCTTAACGATCCATCTTTCTTCTTGACAAACAACACCGGTGCCCCCCACGGAAAAACACTTGGTTGAATGTACTTTTTGTCTAATAGTTCCTGTAGCTGAACAATTAGTTCTTTCATTTCGACAGGCGCCATACGGTACGGTGCCCTTGAGACTGGTGCCGCTCCTGGCACAATGTCTATCACAAATTCGATCTCCCTATCTGGTGGTAAACCCGATAACTCACTTGGAAATACATCCATGAACTCATTTACTATAGGTATTTGTTCCATTGGTTGCTCCCACTCTCTGGGTATCAATAAGATGGCATATGTAACCTACATAACCCTTCCTTAAATGTTTTCTAGTTTGTGTCATCATAAGGCAACACGGACGTCCTGACAATTTACTATCGTAAAATACTACAGGAGGTTGCTTTAATGTCCTGATACTCAAACATTTCTTTTGGCAGTCTATAATTACTCCATGGTTATTCAACCAATCCATTCCGAGAATTACGTCGAATTCTCCTAACTTTATCGGTATTAAATCTACCGATAACTTACGACCACGTACATCTACGCAACAACTCCTATGAATATCTTCTACCGGAATTATCTCTTCGTTTGCTACCTTAATGTTCAAAGGTATAGGCAATTTTTCGGGAAATAATTCTAGTCGTCTTGCAAAATCACATGCTATAAACGAACAATTAGCACCCTAATCAAATAGCAAGTATGCATTTATATTGTTGATCGGAATAATACCTGTAACTACATCCTCTGATGCCACCGCATCTTGGACCGTCTATATTAAAAGTGTGGGCCATGGATTTCCCCGGCTGAGCTGGACCACTAATAGCTAACTTACCGCTATTAGTTCCCTTATTTCCTTCTGTCCCCTTCTTCGGGCAATTCTTTGCTATGTGGTAAGTTGATCCACATACAAAACATCCGTGATTTTTTTTTGGATTTGGACAGTTAGGCGAAATGTGCCCTTCCTGTCCACAATTATAACAAACCACCTTTCCTTTGAGACAGACTCCCAAGTGAGTCTTCCCACAGGTTTTACAGGCCTCCATCCTCCTCTTAGAGTCCCCTTGTTTTACTCCGGTATTCCCAGAGTTAAAGCCCTTCCTCTTTGACCGTTGCCACTTCCACTGGCTCCCTCGGTCTTGGTTCCTCCAGCAACCTTACCCTTGTTTTTCTTATCCTTGTGGTACTGGCTGAGAGCCTCATTCCCACCTTCGACAATTATTGCCTTTTCTAGTATGGTTCCAAAGGAAGTACTTTGGAATACAGAGATTTGGCTATAGAGCCAAGGTGTCAAGCCCTGCTCGAATCTTCTAGCCTTTCTCACTTCAGTGTCCACTTGATGTGGAGCAAATCGTGCCAGTTCATTAAACTTGGCAGCATACTGGGGAACTGTCATCTCCCCTTGTTTCAATTCAAGAAACCTCATTTCCATCCTCCCTTGCATACTTGTGGGAAAATAGTTCTCGAAGAAAATCTCCTTGAACCTCTCCCATGTTAGGTTTCCTATATCGGACCTAGCGTGGTTTGCCTCCCACCAGAAGTTGGCCTCTCCTTTCATCAAATAGGTTGCAAAGGCAACCTTTTGACCCTCCTCAACATTGGCTATTACAAATGCTTTCTCGATTTCTTTTACCCAAGTCTGAGTTTCTATAGGGTCCATAGTTCCTTTGAACTCCGGCGGACCTACACTTTTAAAGTCCTTAAAAGTAGTAGCTCGTACTACTCCAGGAATCACGGGTACATTAGCCCTCGTTCTATTAAATGCAGTCGTTAAAAGATTAACAAACTCCTGCATTGGATTAACCGGACCACCCTCCGGTTGGTTAACATTAGCACCCTGATTTCGTTGTCTCCTTCTTGGCGGCATTTTGCTGTTAAGAAAACAACACCTCATTATTACTTTATTCTTGTCGGTTTGTTATTATTTATAATTAAAACAACAACCCATACTCATTACTCGACATATTTCATAAAAAGACTTATACTGATTTATAACTTGTAGTATAACACTACATTGTTTACATTACTCAAATTTTAGTGATTACATTACCATCCATGAATTACTTTCCAAAAATTGGAATTTACAAAAGACTACCCTTTGTTATACAAAAGAGGGTTTTACGTCACTACTAGATACATAATATTTACGTACCTAATCTACTCTAGCTATTGCTAGATTACATCTGACGTAGGGCATTCTCAAAATCTTTGATGGCCAGACCGGCAATAACATCTCTACTAATAGTGTGTTGGGTCTGTCCTGCTTCTATCTGATACCCAGCTACCTGCTGCTGAAAATTCGCATGAGAACTCCTATGTATATAGGACATCCTCTCCAACTTCCGTTATTTAGTCTTTAGCCCCTGCTTAAGCTCAAAGACTTCACATTTTAGCTCTCGGACCTTGTCCTTAGCTAGAACTCTATCATCATGCTCTTCTTCCCACATTCCCTCCATGCTAGCCTTGTCCTCACGAACAGCTTGGAGTTCCTCTTTCAACTCCTTAACCTCTTGGCAGTAATGGACATTCCTATCCAATACAAACATAAACGGTGCCTTCATTGATTCCCCCGTAGACAACTCCTCTGTAGGTAGAACCCGGTCAAAGGACATCACGTCCACTTCCTCCTCTAGCATGCCATCAAATATAGACATGTAGTCTAAATCATCCGAGTCTCCAGACTCGATTGTCACCAACTCTAGTTCTACTGCTACGGGATTTGGTAGTATCTCTATTCGATTAACTGAATCCTCGCTCACTACATGTATATCTCTATACATATCATTTTCTCCTGACATCTACATTAAAACAATATATTTTGATTAGTACACGTCAGTAAAATAATAGAAATACATAACATAATATAATGCATTTTTATAGGGTTACTTTCCATCTTTTACTTCTTTATTCTTTCTTAAGGTTATGACTTAAGGTTCTACTTTCCCCTTAAGTTTTATAACCTAGGCTCGATACCAACTTGTAGCACCCCCTAAATCCGGGTATCTTCCAACCCGCGATGGTGCTATATCTTGTCTGACATTCATACATTCATTCAATTGAAAAGTCTCAAAGAACGAACATAACTTCTATATATTTAAAGTAATATTTACATTTCCGGGTTCTATACAATTACAAAAGGTTCTTTGTCTTAATATCGCTTACATTACATAAATAGACCTATACTATTACAAGATGACTTTCGATGTCGCCTTTTAGCTTTTCCTTATCCTTTTTCGATCCTTCGGGACGTTCAATCTTAGCTTGCATTTATATGGTTCAAGCAAGAGTGAGCATGACTAGCTCAGCAAGTATAACAATTTAATAACAACATGCTTGACACATACAAATCGTATATCTTCAATAACTGAACAATAGTTATGAAGTACTATTGATAATTCAAAATAACACTTCATCTTTTCTTTCAAAATGCTTTACAATAATAACAATATTTAGTAAAACATTCACTCCGGTCAAAGACCTCGAGTATTCATTCTTTATTGGAAAAGGACAACCCTGAAGCAAGTCCGTATGCCCGATATTACTTACTGAAAGCGCTTCTAGGTGATCAGCCTATTGTACTCTATGTTGATCAACACTACATCCATTAAACGTATGCACGTTTAAGCATTTGGCAACCTCATGTGCCTGTCGTTTTACCGACAAAACATTTGTTTAACATTTCAATCTTCTTTTGAAAACCATATCAAGTAGTTGACAAAAGATAGCAACATTTGATAATAAATGATTAGATTATCAATACATCAAGTTTAGCCAAAGGAATTGGCTTAAACTTCAACATACCTCAATTCATGCGAAAGAATACATGAACCTCAAAAACTTGTTCAGATTGAACTAAGACAAGAGATAGAATACTTGCCTGTAGCGTCTGCTACGGCATATTAACTTTATGTTCAAGTCGTTCAAGTCTTTACAATACATGATCACATAATGCCTTACATTAGGTCACATATAATCAAGTATGTATATGACTATATCATACTTTCATGTTAATTTAACTGTGTATTAGATTCAGTTACTATTCATTCCAGTTTATCATTATCCTTGCATTTTATTCTACTAGGTTATCTCAACCTTTATACAACATCCTTAAGATTTACAAAGTTTAAACAATGTTACATTTACGTCCTTAGGTTGTGTTTACTTCCAAATCAATTAGCTTTACTTTCTTTATACTTAGAAACCTTCATTACTATTCTTGTTCTGAGACTGGCATTGCGGCGCCAGCTTTATACTTACATCTCATGTGCAAGGTGAACTTATAGTAGCAATCGTGTCCGGACTTGGTATTTGCTTGGCCATGAGTCCTTACTTATTGGGTCAATTGCGCCACTCTCTAGATGATTTTAAGATCGCATACATGGGCTGCTATTTCCATAAATTATACTATGGTTCTCGGCCATTGCGTTGAACTTTTGCAAAGGTGCTCGGACAATCGTTACGCCTTCATGCTGTATGTGACTCATTTAACCTAGGGTTGGCGCCGCGGTGCCAACTCTGTGCACCAGAAAATAATTTCAGTTTGTGAATTTTGTGAACTTCCTGGACGCATAACTTCTTCGTTATAAGTCCGAATTGGCTCGTTCAAAAGCCTACGGTTCACAAATTATGTAATCTATGTGTTTATGCAAGAATTTTATCTATTTGACTTCGTTTGCTAAAAATTCACCTATTGGTTCATTTTTAATGAAAACGATAAACGTTCGTGAACATTCAATGCTCGTTTCTTTGTTCTAAGTCGAAATCCGGTCATTTTCGAGTCCGCAACTCTTAAATGCCAAATATGACTTGACTCTATTAGAAAACAATGGTTCTGAGTTCAAACACAAAAGTTGACTTCTATTCCGAGAATTTTACGAATTCGACGATAATCGTCCAATCGTACAATTTTCGGCAAATCTTCGTTCTTATGATTTGTTTAACATTACAAATGAACTTCATTCACCATGTGAACATCTTAACATACTCATTACAACAACTAATAATCATTGTTGGGTTTTAGACTTATTCTTCATGAGCTTATAACTTGTCAAATTATAAACTACTCAATATTTTATTATTCATGACTTATGACAATTAAAGTTTCTTAATCATCATTCTTTATATGTTCTTAACATATAACTTTACTTATGTATATATGATACATATGATCATACAAGTTCTTTTACATCCTTACTACTTCTCTTAATAAACTCATTACAAGTTCATAATTTTTATACTAACATTCAAGGTTAATTCATTATAAGTTTATAAATTTTATATGTTTAAATGACTTATTGCCAACTTATGTGGCTTAAGTTCATTTCTTACTCATTCTTCTTGCTTCTTATCATTCATTTTTCTTAATCCATCTTTTCTTATCAACCTATCATGGTAGAGATAGAAGATAATTTAGAGAAGAAGTCTTACTTTTGATTTCTTGGTAAGGTAGCTTTCTTCTTCTTCTTACAAATGAAATGACTTATTTATAGCTTATTCTCTCTACCACTTAAGCACTTGTAATATGTTGGATTATTTGAACAAGGGTTAAATGTCTTCTAAGCCTCCTATATTTATAGAAGTTGCAAAGCTAGGGTAGTTTAGTCCCTAAATCATCCCACCTCCTTTAAGCCACCTCCTTACTATTCATTACTTGTTAATCACAACACTTATCCTATACTTGGTCATTACTCATTTAACTTGGTCATTACTCTTAAATCTTGGTCATTACATTAACTTGGTCACCACATTTAACCATATTAATATGGTGTGCCCCATGGGTCAACCAATTCATTTCAATCTAGCTTGGGCTTGGACCAACTAACTCTTTGGGCTTTGCATTAATAAACACTAATTGGTTCATTAATTTATGATTGGGCCTTAACATTTTAATCTACTTGGACTTGAATATAATTGTTAACTAATCTTCCAAGTCCATTAACACTACTTAATACATTTATATAGTTTATGTAGATTTGGTCGTAGTCGGGGTTGCTATCACACAGCTGAGTATATTGGCATATAGCAAGGGCTCGCAGGCTATAGTAGTTGTTGATGGCCTCTGGATGGAAGGGAACCTATTTACGCCTCACAAAAGCACTGAACGACGCCCTATCCTCAGCGTTCGCATAGAACTCCTTCACCATATTAACTATTGTTGAGTCAGGATCATCAGTGAACATGTCCCATCTCTGCTTATATATTTTCCTCCTTATCTGACCATCAACATTGTCTGGTGCAAATCCCCTCTCAAGAGTTAGTGCTTTGGGCACTAAATAGTCGTATTTGTCGGCGACGATAGCACTAGTGAATTTTTGCCTGTCAAAAGTTCGAGTGGGTGGTGATGAACTTGAACCTTCTCCCCGTTGGCGCTTGGATGGTGTTTTAGGTGCCATGGCAATCAATTCAATCACAAAATTCCCCCCAACTTGTTTGAAGAAATTTGTCGAACAATTTATGTGCACATCCCACAATACTCAAACTGACAAACTTGAATGCTAAAGTGTGATGACAAACTGAAACTAGCAGCTTACCCACTGATTTCCCCTTCTGTTGAAGATATTACGACAGTGGGTGATTCCAATTTGATGTTTTCTCCTTCCTTGTTGCAATCAAATCCGAACTTGGTGAAACCCTAACCTTTTAGTGACTGAAATTGGATGGAATTGTGGTGTGGAATTGGGGGATTAGGGTTAGGATTTTTAGAGAGGGTAGGAGATATTCTCGAATTCGTTGGTGATATGAGGTGGTAATGGTCAAATTCGTGAGGTGTGGGAGTTATGGTGTTCAGTTGTGAGAGAAAAGAGGGGAGGAAGTGGAGTAGTGGGATGGCTAAGTCATACTGCAGAAAAGTTTCTTAAAGTCCCGTACCCCAGCCCCGACGGGGGTTATTACACTGCATAGGCCCGACCCGACGGGGGGGGGGGGGTATTCTGTTCTTCGATTGGTACCGCCACCCCGTCGGGGGGTCTTCTTCACAATAATGCCGGCCCCGATCGGGGGGCGGGGGTACTCTATAGTTGACTTTGATTTTTTGACTTCTTCTCCTCATACACATGTCCAATAGCATCCCAAGTACCTGAAACACATTAAAATCACAAACATGAGATAATGTCATGAAGGTTGAGCAAGTAAGATTGAATTTACTAAAAATCATGAATTAACTAACTAGCTATTGTACCGCAATAAATTAATTGTTACTAGAATTACAAATTAAACTACAATTTGACTAACATAACATAAAAATACTATAAATGAAAGTAAAATCGGGTTGCCTCCCAATTACCTCTTGTTTTTGAGTCTTTCAGCCTGACTACTCCATGTTCATGGCATATCGATGAGTGTGATTGCAGTGGCTTCGTTGTTGAAGTCGCCACCTTAATAATGCTTTAACCATTGACCGTTGACTTTAAATGTGTCAAGTGGATTTCTACTGTATTGTTCAATGGCGCCATACAGGAAAATCGTCTTGATCGTGAATGGCCCCGACCATCAGGATTTGAGCTTTCTGGGAAACAATCTTAGTCGTGAGTTTAACAATAACACTGATTGTCTCTGTTCAAACTTTCTCTACATAATCTTTTGGTCATGCCACTTCTTGACTTTTTCTTTGTACATCGTTGAGTTCTCATACTCTTATAGTTAAAATTCATCGAGTTCGTTCAATTGGAGTAACCTCTTCTCTCCTGCAGCTGTTTGATCAAAGTTAAGTTAAGTTTTTGAATGGCCGAGTATGCCTTATGTTATAGTTCCACTGTGAGGTGACACACTTTCTCGTAGACCAACTGATACGGAGACATCCCAATTAGCATCTTGTATGATGTCCTGTAAGCCCATAGTGCGTCATCCAACTTTAGAGACCAATCTTTCATGCTCGGATTGACTACCTTCTCTAAAATTTTCTTCACCTCTCTGTTTGAATCTTCATCTTGACCACTCATCTGGGGGTGATATGTTGTTGCAACCTTATGATTGACCCCATACTTCTCCAAGAGAGCTGTAAATGACCTATTGCAGAAGTGACTTCCCTCGTCACTTATAATTTCTCTTGGCATGCCAAATCTTATGAAGATGTTCTTTTGTAAAAACTTAAGAATCATTTTGGCATCATTGGTAGGGAGTGATACGGCTTCAACCCATTTTGACACGTAATCCACAACTACCAAGATGTACAAGAGTTATTGAATGAAGGAGGAAAAGGTCCTCCCATGAAGTTCATCCCCCATACATCGAAAACCTCAACTTCCATGATAGTATTGAGCGGAATCTCATTCCTCTTCGAGATATTACCCACCCTTTGGCATCTGTCACAGTTTTTCATGAACTGGTGGGCATCCTTGAACACCGTAGGTCAATAGAATCCTGCTTGAAGTACCTTGGCTGATGTCCGCTCACTACCATAATGTCCCCCATAAGTAGATGAATGGCATTCATGTAAAATATTTTTCACTTCACTATACGACACAAATCTCTGAATCATTTTATCTGCGCACTGTCTGAATAAATAAGGCTTGTCTCACATGTACCACTTAACATCATGCAGAAATTTTCTCTTTTGTTGTCGTGTCAGATCGAGGGAAGGATTTTGCTTACCAAGTTGTTGCCAAAATCTGCATACCATGGAAACTCTGAGTTTACTCCAAAACGTTGCTCGTCCAGAAATGATTCATTAATTGCAAACTTATCCATCCCATCCTTATCCGATTTTTCTAGTCTCGAAAGATGATCCACCACTTGATTTTATGTCCCCTTCCTATTTTTTATTTCTAAGTCGAATTCCTAAAGGAGAATAATTCCTAAAGCATCCTTCTTTGAGATCAAATAACGAGTCGCCGAGTGATCCGTGTATATTATCACCTTTGTTCTTATTAAGTAAGCTTTGAATTTGTCAAAGGCGTATACTACTTCAAGTAACTCCTTCTCGGTGGTGGTGTAGTTCAATTGGGCATCCGTGAGGGTTTTACTTGCGTAGTATATGGCATGGAATATCTTTTCTCGGCGTTCACCCAAAACAGCCCCTATCGCGTAGTCGCTAGCATCACACATTAATGTAAAATGCATCGTCCAATACGGTGCTATGATCAATGGAGCTATAGTCAACTTCTTTTCCAATTGTTCAAACACTGCTTTACACTCTTCATCAAAATTGAAGACTATATCTTTCTCTAAAAGACTGCATAATGGTTCTGCAATCTTAGAGAAATCCTTTATAAACCTTCGGTAGAATCTGGCGTGTCAAAGAAAATTGTGGATTCCCTTAACTAAATTCGGCAGAGGAAGATTCTCGATACTGTCCAACTTTGCCTTATCAATCCCTAAGCCTTTTGTAGAGACCTTGTGCCCCAAAATTTTTCCTTCTTCAACCATAAAGTGGCACTTCTCCCAGTTAAGCAACAAGTTAGTTTCCACACATCGCTTCAAGGCCATGACCATATTCTCTAGACACTTATCAAAAGTGTTTCCATAGACTGAGAAGTAATCCATGAAAACTTCCACATTTTTCTCCACCATGTCTGAGAAAATAGACATCATACATCTTTGGAAAGTCGCTGGTGCGTTACATAACCCAAAAGACATCCTCCTGAATGTGACGGTGTCGTATGGGCACGTAAAAGTAGTCTTTTGTTGATCCTTGGGAGCTATGACTATTTGGTTGTACCCCGAATATCCATCCAGTAGACAGTAATATTCATGCCCAGCTAACCGGTCCAACATCTGATCGATAAAGGATAGAGGAAAGTGAACTTTCTGGGTTGCCTTGTTTAGTTTCATGTAATCCATGCAAACCTTCCATCCAGTCACTGTCCTAGTCGAAATCAGTTCATTGTCGCCGCGTTTTCACTACTCTTCATCATTCCACCCTTTTTCTGAACGTCTTGAATGGGTGACCCACGACCGTCTGAAATCGGGTAAATAATTCTTGTATCCAACCACTTCAGTATTTCTTTGTTTACCACTTATTTCATGATCGAATTTAGCCGTTTTTGTTGTTCCACTGCTGGCTTTGCGTCCTCTTCTATGGGAATCTTGTGCATACAAAAGGAAGGGCTGATCCCCTTAATGTCAGCAATTGTCCACCCTATCGCAGACTTGTATTCTCTCAAAATCCTCATCAATTTACTTTCTTGCAATTCGTTTAGCGCAGATGTAATAATAACAAGTAAAGTATTTGAATTTCCTAACTAAGTATACCTGAGGTTTTTCAGAAGTGGTTTAAGCTCAAGAGTGGGTGGCTCCTCAAGTGATGGTTTCATCCGAGCTAAAGCTTTTTCTTCCGTGTGTAGTGGCTCGAACGGAACCTTGAATCTACTAACTCGAGGAAAATAATCTAGCATATGTAAGTAATCTACGAACTCTGGATCATCTATTTCTTCATCCCCCCGTAGTGTATTTTCCAATGAATCTTTGACCAAACTTTTAACCAAGTCTTCATTAACTATGATGTCGATCACATCCAACCGAAAACATTCTTCCTCATCTATAGGGAACCTCATGGCCTTAAACACATTGAATTTGACTTCCTGATCTTACACCCTCATGGTTAATTCTCAATTTTGAACGTCGATGAGAGTCCTACCTGTAGCTAAAAATGGCCTCCCTAAGATGATTGGGATGTTATTGTCCTCTTCATAATCCAGAATTATAAAATCAACTGGAAAAATAAATTTATCCACCTTAACCAAGATTTCTTCCATAATTCCTCTTGGATATGTCACCGATCTATCCGGTAACTGAAGAGATATGTTTGTAGGCTTCAGAGCTGGCAAACCCAATTAAGTATACACTGACAACAACATGAGGTTAACACTCGCCCCCTAAGTCACACAAACACTTGTTGAAGGCCATATTACCTATCATGCAAGGAATAGTGAAACTCCTTGGATCCTTCAACTTCGGAGGTTGCTTTAGGTATAGAACTTCATTGCATTCCTCCGTTAAGGCTACAGTCTCGTAATCTTCTAACTTTTTATTCCCTGACAAAATCCCCTTCATAAATTTAGCATAACTCAACATTTACTCTAGGGCTTCTGCAAAGGGAATGTTGATCTGATGTTTCTTGAAAACTTCCCAAAATCTTGAGAATTGCTTATCTAATTTCTATTTTTGGACCCTCTGCTGAAACAGTGGGGGAGGATACACAACTGGCTCAACATATGTCTTACTCTTGTCCTCTTGCATTTCCTCACCCTGTTTCTTTTCAACCACTTTTTCTTCACCTTGTTTACCATCTTTCTTTGCTGAATTTTTTGCGTTCTGCCCTTCAAGATGCTTTCCACTCCTCAAAGTGATTGCTAGACACTGTTCATGATTCCCCTTCGGATTTTTCTAAGTTTCGCTTGGTAAAGTCGCTTGAGGCTTATTATTCAGTGCTAAGGCAAGCTGTCCCATCTGATTTTCAAAGTTTTTGATGGCCAATGCTTGTGTTTTCATTGCCACCTCATTTCTCGATATATACTTCAACATAAGCCATTCTAAATCTGTCTTTTTCTCTTGCTGCGGAGTTGATTGTTGATGCTAATTTTGAAACCCTGGGGGATAAGAAGGTCGTAGAGCCTGTTGATTGTGGTTGTTACTCCACGAGAAGTTGGGATGTGGGAAGAGGAGCACGATGAGAGAGTTTTGGCGTAGGACAAGGTCCATGAGCTGAAACATGAGACCTTTGAGCTTAGACATGAGCTAAAGGCCAAGAAGCAAAAGGTTAATAGAATGTCCTATATACATAGGAGTTCTCACGGGGATTTTCAGCGACAAGTGGCTGAGTATCCGGTAGAGGCAGGGCAGACTCGACATACTATCAGTCAAGATGTGATAGTCAGTCTTTCCCATGCGGACTATGAGAATGCCATAAGACAAATGTAACCTAGTTAGTAGCTAGAGTAGAGTTAAAGATGTAAATATGATATATCTAGGTAGTGACGTAAAACCCTCTTTTGTATATCAAAGGGTAGTCTTTTGTAAATTAACATTTTTGGAAAGCAATTACGAGAAAGTAATGTAATCAGCTGAGGCTGTGTAATGACGAATGATGTAGTATTATACTACAAGGAAGAAACACATCAATATAAGTCTTTTATCAAACATGTTGTGCAATGAGTTTGAAGTTATTATTTAATAATGAATAATAACTAATTAACAAGAAGAAAGTAATAATGACGTGTTATTTTTTTTAACAGAAAGATGCCGCCAAGAAGAAGACAACGAAATCAAGAAGCCAATGTGAATCAACCGGAAGGGGGACCGGTTAACCTGATGCAAGAGTTCGTTAATTTATTAACGGCTGCTTTTAATAGGAATTGGGCGAATATACCCGTAAATCATGCGGTAGTACAACACGCAAGTGCACGTGGTCAACAAGTAATATAATGATGAGAAAAGTATCGTTCCCATAGAGATTAGTATGAAATTAAACCTAACAAATACCAGTTTTATATCAATCCAAATTTTATTAAACTACTCAAATTAATGATTATAATTAATAAAAACTAAGAAACTAAAAATCCCAACCAATCAACACATCTTATAAACCGTAATTTCAAGAAAATAATGGAGAATTAGGCTCACAATTTCACTTTAAGTCTCACTCCGATTATCACACCTAATTCCAGTTCAATTCACTATTTCAGTTTATTAATCAAGAACACTTAAGTAGAATTAGGCATATCTCGACGCATTAACATCGTATTGACTTAAATCCACAAATTCATAGAATTAAGCCAAACACCCTAATTAACTAATTCAGTATATCACTATGTGAATTAAAATTAAATAAGGTTTAAATTACAAGTTGTTTACCTGATTACATGCGACGCTAGGTATATCTCTATCGTAAACATTAATCAAGATTCCATTAAAACACAGAATTCAAGAACACGTGCTAAAGTGACTAAGTCTAGATTTATACATCATCTCTCGAGTCCATATAATTACACATAGAATTGGCGATCAAGCATTTCATAAATTAAAGTGAAAATCACAATAGATAAACTAAATTGATAGATTATTAAACTGAATTCAAGGCATGACAATCATTGTTAAATAATAAAGATCCATTGCAGCCGAATAAGTACTTCAGTTCATCATCAATGAAATAAAAATTGAAAAGATAGAGAAATTCATCATCCCAATTACAATAATTGAATTGAAAGACAAATAATAGTTACAAAACCACCCTTATCCTCGCTCCAATTTGTAATCTTTGTGATCTTGACCTTCAAATATGCTCCTCCAATGATCTTTTGAAATTAGAGCTCAAAACTTGCTAATTGATTGATTGATCTAATCTCTCTTTCTTGTGAATGTGTTATCTAATCATAAGTCATGTATTTAGTCCCAAAACGACGCCTATCAGAGTTCCAGTCCATGCCAAATTGATCCTCATACGTAGCTTCAGAGTTCCAATTGAAGTACACTTCTTTCTATCTCCCCGCAGCCCGCCCCGACGGGGGTTTGTTGCACTAATGGAGCCCGCCCCGATAAGGGGTTCTACTGTAGTAGGGCCATGTACCCCAACCCTGACAAGGGTTTCCTTTGTATTTATGCTAGCCCCGGCGGAGGGGTGTCTCTTGAGTTCTGATTCTTGCCTTTTGATGCCAAGTCTTGCCACAAAGCCACCAATATGCCACAAATGTTATGCGACAACACAGCTCAATATGGCATGTATTCTTTCGTTGACTGCTTTGCTAGGTATCATTAGATCATGGTTACTCAAGAGGATAGGGAGGAAATAGCCTTCATCACTCCCTGGGGAACCTTTTGTTACAGACGTTTATCTTTCAGCCTTATCAATGTCGGTGCCACCTATCAGTGAGCCATGATGACCCTTTTTCATGACATGATACACAAAGAGATAGATGTCTATGTGGATGACATAATTATTAAATTTTTAAAGGAAGATGACCATATCGACCACCTTAAAAATATTTTCAACCGATTGTGAAAATACAACTTGAAGTTGAATCTAGCCAAGTGTGCCTTCAGTGTCAAATCAGGCAAGTTATTAAGATTTCTAGTAAGCAATAGAGGCATCGAACTAGATCCCACTAAAATTAAAGTCATCACTGAGATACCCGGGCCCCGAACAGAAAAGGAAATACAGGGATTTTTGGGGAGAATTAATTTCATAAGCAAATTCATATCTCAACTCACATCAACGTGTGAGCCGATCTTTAAGCTATTAAGGAAAAATTCCTCTATGAAGTGGAATGAAGAGTGTCAAAAAGACTTCCACTTCACCAAAAAGTAATTGTTGGAAGCTTCTGTCCTGGTACCCCCAAGGTACAAGATTCTCATGTTTATATACATATCTGTCAATGCCAATGCCATGGGCTGTATGTTGGGGAAAAAAGATGATAGAGGCAAGGAAAGAACTATCTATTACCTTAGCAAAAGATTCAGTAGTAGTGAGCAAAAGTACACTTTGATTGAAAAGACCTGTTGTGAATTATCTTGGGCGCCATGAGATTAAACATTATCTTGATGGGCACATAACCTATCTCATATCCCACATGGATCCTCTGAAGTACGTATTCAACAAACCCATGTTGAATTTCCGATTGTCCAAATGGCAGTTGATCCTCCAACAATTTGACATCATTTATGTGACTCAAAATTCTATCAATGGTCAAGGAATTGTGGATCAATTGGCCGAAACACCATTGGGGAATTTCAAACCCCTGGAAACATATTTCCCAGATGATGGAATAATGACAATTCAACAGATCTATCGGGGGAATACAGTCCGATTTTGGAAATTGTATTTTGATGGAGCTGTAAACATGGAAGGTGCCGGAGCAGGGGCAATTCTGGTATCTATTTTGGGAGAACAGTATCCCGTGATCGTTAAGTTGTAGTTTGTTAATACCAATAACACAGATGAGTATAAAGGTAGTATAATGGGATTGAAAATGGCCCGATCCATGAGTATCTAGCGGTTAGTAGTCTTTGGGGATTCTAAGCTAGTCATCAAGCAAACCATCGGGCCATATCTTATAAAAGAATTGCATTTGCTGCCTTACCATCGGTAGGTTATCAAGATGGCTCAGGAGTTCAAAGAAATAACCTTCATACACATCCCTCAGAACATGAATGATTTCGCAGATGAACTAGCAATCATGTCTTCCTTGATCAATATATCTGAAAGGGGAGGCATCCCAGATATTAAATTTGCAAGCCAAAAGGTACCAACCTATGGAAATTACATTAGAGAATTATCAGATGATCTGCCTCCCATCAAATAACCCTGGTATCAGGATATTAAAGAATATCTTTGGGATGGATCTATGCCCGTTGGGGCAAGTCAAGCTGAAAGAAAGAAAATCCATAAAATGACCATGAAATTCTATTTGAGCTGAGACACACTTTACAAAAGTAATGTGAGAATAGGCCTTCTAAGATTCCTAGATAAAGATCAAGCTTAAAGACTCATGGATGAAGTCCATGGTGAAGTATGTGGTCCACACATGAGCGGTCCTTTACTTGACAAGAAGATATTAAGAACGTGGCATTATTGGATTTCTCTCAAAGTCGACTGTGATGAACACGCCAGAAGATGCTATCAATTCCAAATCAATGGAAATGCCATACACGATCCTCCAAATGAACTACACAATATGAGTTCACCGTGACTCTTTTCAATGTGGGAAATGGACGTGATTGGGCCAATAGAACCCAAAGCCATCAATGGTCATCAATTCATCTTTACCGTGCTTGATTACTTCACCAAATGGGTAGAAGCGACCTCTTTTCCCAAAATCACCAAAGAGGTAATCATTGATTTCATTTGAAACAATATCATTTGTCGATATGGACAGCCGGAGGTGATCGTATAGGACAATGCCAAGAATCTAATCAATCAGATGATGGAGGAGTTATGCAACAAATTCCACATCAAAAATCTTAACTCTATCATTTATCATCCTAAGATGAATGGTGTTGTTGAAGCAACCAATAAGAACATAAAAAAGATCATGCAAAAGATGTCCGTCAATCGCAAGGGATGGCCTGACTTATTGCCTCAGACTTTGCTAGCCTACATAATGTCAATGCGCACTTCTACTGGGCTACCCCCTACTCATTGGTCTATGACATGGAAGCAGTACTCCCCATAGAAGTAGAAATGGAGTCATTAAGAGTTTTGATAGATACTCAAATGGAGGAAGACCAATAGTTGCAAGAATGGTACCACCAGTTATCTATTATAGATTAGAAAAGGGCTACATCCATCTTTCATTATCAGTTATATCAGCAGAGGATTGCTCGTTCATACAATAAGAAAATTTGGCTCTGGCAATTTAAATAAATTGACTTGGTATTGAAGAAAGTCCTTACTAATCAAAATCAATCTAAAGGAAAGTTCACCCCAAACTGGGAAATCCCTTTCATTGTAAAGAAAGTATTGATGGGAAGAGCCCTCAAACTATAAATAACAGACACTCTGTTATTGATAATTTATCATTGTTTAAATAAAATTGGGTTGATATAGTGCTAGTAGTTGGAATTTATTAATTAGAATTCTCTGTGGGATCGACACTTTATTTTATCACTTTATTACTTGTTGACCGTGTATACTTGCACGTATTCTTTGATTGTGAAATCAACCAACAGTAACTGTGACGCCCCCAAAATAGGTATACATCACCCATTCTGAGTTGTCAATACATGGTACAAAAACAACTACAACTTTATTATTACAACAATAAAACTGTGAGTTTGAATACAAATATTATCTTCTGACAATATCTATACTCGAGATAAATCCTCATCACATTTATTGATACATTATTTTACAAAAATGGTGAGGACTACTAAATAACTCTCTCTAGAACTTTCATTCCATACCCCCACTCGTACTCGCTATATTCTACCTCTCCCGAGAAGAAAAATGGAACAAAAAGAAAAGGGTGAGCTCAACTAGCCCAAGAAAGAATATTATGACTAAGATAATATACAACAAATTATCGTTAGTCTTCATCGTGAAAAATCTAATAGAATACAATTGACAACAAATTTTAAATCAATATTCGCAATGAAATAATAATTCATTAGAAGAGTTAAGTAGAGAATGCAAACTACTATCTTCTATGTATAAATTTAAAAGTTCATCGCCTATCTTTTATCCCCCAACATCAATCAAGATAAATGAATCAAATAATCATTTTTGCACTACAGCCAAAGATATTCATCAGTTGGTCATGTTCATCTAAACACTGCTCATCTTTTGCACTACGGGCCAAAGATATTCATCGAAATCATTCATCTTTGCACTACAGCCCAAAAAAATCCATAATATCATCATTTAAGACCGAGGATGATGAAAAATATTTTTAAAGAAACGAATCCAAAGGAAACAAAATGACAAGGATTAAGGATTCGTACTTTGTTTTATCCACGTCCAAAAATACCTCAAAATATAATCATAGTGGTGTAAAATTCAAGAATGATCAAAATATGGATACAATCAAAGCTAGTATCCAGAATAGATATTTTGGACGAAAAGAATTTTTTTTTATTTTTTGATGAATAGTGTCGTATTCGTGAATAGTACTGTATACGTGAATAGTGTCATAAACGTGAATAGTAACTCTGACACCAAAAGTTCCAAATTTGATAAAAAACTTCAGATCAATATTTCAACATAATGATATTGAAGAAATAATACCATTACGAAAAAAAAAAAATATCCCTTACCTCGAAAGATCGATCTTTTCTAAATTAAAACACCTGATATAGGCTATGACTTGAACTTGCAATCAGATAGCAATACTCAAAATATACTCAAAATACTCACAAGAATACGCCGATAATATTGAGAGAAAAACTTCATTTACGGTGTGATTTTCAATTCTAACCTAAGCACCCTATTTATAGGAAAATACTTAGAACACCAAAGTAGAAAATTTAATATAATATTAATATATATAATAAATCTTCTACGCCATCCTACCAGCTGATCTCAAACACCTAACACATGTCCATAAACAACAAAAACGTTTTTCTAAATATAAATAATTAAAACTTCCAAAAATCAATTATTTCGGAGCTTCGGAACTTCAATAATTCATAATAAATAGCTCTTTTGTCAGAAAATTCAAATCTCGTGAATTTTTATAGGAAATTCAATTCTCTACAACTTTGCAGAATAAAGTTTTTCCAAATTCCAAACAGAAATTGACCGAAATCCACAAATGGACGATTTTACAAGCTATAATCAAATTTCAGTCAGTAAATAGGGTCCACCGACATGTTTAACATGTTTTAAACATTTATTGCAACAAAAATACTCTTCCTCATCGTATACTCATATATCCCACATTCATTGTAAAAATATCACCATTATTATATTATTAAAATATAATAATATATTTAAATGAATTATTTTATCGAAAAAGATAAAATTTCAATTTTCAACAATTGTCACATTAAAATTTTATCCATCTATATCCACATAAAATCAATATTTTCCTCATCATATGAATCAATAATTAATTATTCATAAATAATATTACAAAATCACAATATTGACAACCGTGGCTCCTCAGAAAGAGGGGCTTTCCAATAAGAATTTCTCCTTCTTCAAGCATAATTAGGTGACCAAACCTCTCCTTAGATGTAACTTTCTAGACATTGCCAATAATTTTATCTAATAATATTATTCGGATAATATGAATTATTGCTTCGATAATGAAAAATACTTGTGTAATGACAATTATTGAAACAACAACAATATAAAATATCAACGCAACAATTATTAGATCAATAAAATAAAATACTGAACAATAATTACTGTAACCATTATTGAGTAGTGCCTTCTTACGTAAGAATCAATAATTGGTGCAATACCATGTCTTCTTGTGTTTTAACCAATTTAGTATTTTAACAAAGATTAACTGTAATAACTACTACCAAGTTATTTTTAAACAACTTATATTTGTCGTTTTCTTCATCCAATCGCTTTTTAGTTATGGGGCCCATATATGGTCACTACTGTCAATTTATGCGAATATTCCCACAACATGACGAATATTCCACGACCAAACGAATATTCCCCGACAACAATGAATATTTTATAACCACTTGCTTATTTTGAAATATTTATGTATTTTACCCCTAACTATCCATATTAATCAAATCAACCCTTACTATTTTAAAATAATAAATAGAAAATTAAATTTCATTAATAATAAGTTGGGGTCTTACAACCTCCCTCCTTATAAAATTTCGTCCTCGAAATTGGCGTCGATTTAACTACTGTGTTTGAAAAGGTGAGGATACCTCGCTTTCATTTCCGCTTTCCAATTCCCGTGTCATTTCCTCTATAGCATGATTCCTCCACGAACTTTAACTTGTGGTATGACCTTTCTTGGCGTAGGATATGCTCCTTCCTATCCAAGATCTTGACAGTACCTCCTCATACGTTAAGTCTTGGCTATCTCGTCCGGTTCTAACTCTATAACGTGATTCGGTCTTTCACATATTTACTGAAGTACGAGATATGTGAAACACATTATGAACACGAGACATACTCGAGGTAATGCGAGTTTATAGGCTACATTTCCTACTTTCGGTCAAGAATTTGAAATGGACCAATAAATCGTGGATTGAGTTTTCCTCTCTTCTTAAATCTTGTAACTCCCTTCCATGGAGCAACTCGCAACAATACATGATCCCCTATACTAAATTCCACGTCCTTTCGATGAAGATCCGCATAACTCTTTTGTCGATCTTGTGCCGTTTGTATACGTTGTCGAATTATTTGGATCTTTCCATAGTCATACGTACTAACTCAGGTTCCAACAATGTTGCTTCACCCACCTCATCCCAACATATTGGAGAGCTATACTTTCGTCCATATAATGCTTCAAATGGAGCCACACCTATACTTGCCTGATAACTGTTGTTGTAGGAGAATTCCACCAATGGTAAATACTTATCCCAACTGCCCTTGAAGTTTAGGACACAGAGTCTTAATAAATCTTCAAGAGTTTGAATAGTCCTCTCTGATTGTCCGTCTGCTTTGAGGATGGTATGCGGCGAATCAATCAAAAAATCCGTGCCCATAGCTTTTTGCAAGCTAACCCAAAATCTTGAAGTGAATCTTGGGTCACGATCCGAAACTATGGATACAGGCATGCCATGCAACCTAACAATCTCATTCACGTACATACTAGCAAGACGTTCAAGGGAATAAGTCTCCCGTATCGGCAAGAAATGAGCAGACTTGGTTAATCTATCAACAATAACCCAAATAGCATTGATGCCTTGAGAAACCGTAGGAAGACCCGTAACGAAATCAATGGTAATGTGTTCCCACTTCCATTTCGGAATCTCAAGTGGTTGCAATGGACCCTTAGGTACTAGATGCTCCGCCTTTACACGTTGACAAGTTTAACACATTGAGATAAACTTTGCAATCTCTCTCTTCATATTGTTCCACCAAAATGTACGTTAAAGATCACGATACATTTTAGTACTTCCAGGGTGGATTGCAAATGGTGTATTGTGTGCCTCCATCATAATCTTGTACTTCAAATCAGAGTCATTAGGAACACAAAGTCTAGAGTGGACTCGAAGTATTCCTTCTTCATCAATTCTCGCTTCCGGAATAGCTCCTTCTTGTACTTTCTTCTTCATACGCATCGACTCTGCCTGGGTGTCTTGAAAGCAACCTTAACTTTTTCTATTAAATTTGGCTCTATGCGTATACTTGACATCATCGCACTCATTCCTGCATATGATCTTCTACTCAACGCGTCAGCTACCACGTTCGTTTTTCCAGGATGGTATGGAATAGTGTGGTCGTAGTCTTTCAATAGCTCGAGCCAATGTCGCTGCCGCATGTTGAGTTCTTTTTGAGTGAAGAAATATTTAAGGCTTTTATGGTCTGAATATATCTCCACTTTCTCCCCATATAGATAGTGCCTCCATATCTTTAGCGCGAAAACGACTGCTGCCAACTCTAGATCATGAGTAGGATAATTCCTATCATACTCTTTAAGTTGTCGCGAGGCATAGGCTATGACTTTCCCACGTTGCATGAGAACACATCCTAACCCTTTGCACAAGCATCATTTGTAGATAACAAATCCATCCCAACCGGATGGTATTGTTAGAACAAAGTGCGAAATAAGTCTCCTCTTAAGCCCTTGGAAACTCTTCTCGCATTCTTCGCCTCCAAGCGAATTTTGTATCCTTCCGAGTTAGTTGGGTTAATGGAGTAGCGATTCGAGAAAACCCTTCCACGAATCTCCGATAATAACCACTAGACCTAGAAAGCTACGTGCTTGATCACCGACTTCGGTTGCTCTAACTTTGTATTGCTTCAATCTTCGCTAGGTCCACGGATACTCCATGTTTTGACACCGATGCGTGCCCAAGAAATGCTACTTCCACAAGCGTAACTCGCATTTCTTCAATTTGGCATATAGTTTGTTTTCACGAAGCCTTTGGAGTACCAAATTTCAAATGGTGCTCATGATCTTCACGACTTTTAGAATATATGAGGATGTCATCAATAAAGACAACAACAAAGCGATCCAAATATTCCTTGAATACTCGGTTCATCATATCCATGAAAGCCAAGAAGAGCATTAGTCAATTCGAAAGACATGACTAAGAATTTATAATGCCCATACCGAGTTCAAGGCGCCTTTGGAATATCCTCGCCTTCTAATCTTCATTGATGATATCCGAGCGAAGATGGATTTTTGAAAAGAATTGTGCCCCTTGCAACCGTCGGGTCAAACAAGTCATCAATACGAGGTAGAGGATACCTATTCTTGATCTTTGACATGGTTCAATTCCCGATAGTCAATACAAAGTCGCATACTCCCATCTTTCTTCTTTACTGAATAAAACAGAGCACCCCAAGGAGATGTACTAGGGCTAATGAAACCGATGTCCAATAATTCCTCAGAGTTTGACCTTTAACTCACGAAGTTCAATAGGAGCCATTCGATATGGGGTTTAGAAATGGGCTTGGTACCGTGTTCAAGATCAATAAAGAATTCAACTTCACGCTTTGGGGTAGATTGTGGAAGTTCTTCAGAAATACGTCGGAAAGTCAATAACAACAGAATATTATTCAAATTTGACGTGTCTTTATTCAAATCCATAACATGGGCTAAGAAAGCTTGACATCCTTTTTTCAATAAACGAATAGCTTTATGATTAGATATGACGGTGATTGATTTTAATGGTTTAGTTGCTTGAATTAAATATAACAGGGTTGGTTAGGAATATGAAAACTAACAACCTTACGAAAAACAATCAATTTTGGCATGATGAGTAGTTAACCAATCAATCCCTAAAATTACATCAAAAGCAAGTATCTTTAAAGAGATAAGGTCAACAAGTAAGGTGATGGTGCCAACTTGAATCAAACAAGATTTATAAACGATGGATGTGATGAAAGTTTCTCTAAAGGAGTTTCCACAGATAGGTCAAAGTCTAATTTCTCTCGAAGTCAAGTTTAAACGTTGAGCACATGCGGAGAGATAAATGAATGGGTAGCCGGTATCAAGTAAGGTATAAACTTCGCAAGAATTTATAAATAGCTTACCCGTGATCACCTCGTTTGGGTTCCTCACATTTTGACCAATCCACAACAAACGCTCTTCCGGGCTGTTGACTTTGACTTTTACGGGATTGTCTTTTGAGTCACCGTCCCTCATTGAACTAGGTTTCGCTTATCGTCTGATCTCGAGCGATATGTCCTTCCTTTCCATAATTATATCATACCTTGAACTGTTGTGGACAGTTTGGTGATATGTCCCTCTTTCCCACATTTATAGCATATGAATGGGTGGTCGTTCTCCTCCCTTAGAACCCGATTCTTGTCACGACAATCGCCGTCTTCACATAGTCGTTGTTAAATCTCCTCTTTTAAAATCTCCTCCCACTCGCTTCTTCTATTTTCATAGCCATGATTACCACCGGTGGTTACCATTTTTGTCCGTCTGCTTTCTTTCTCCATTTGGTTATCATTATTCATTGATCGCTATCTTTGGTACGATCCTCGTTATGGTCCCTGGTTTAACATACTCGTTATCTCGCTCTAACAATTGAGCCACATTAACAACATCTCGAATAGAGAGAAAATTTATGAGAAATGAGATATTGTCGTATTATCGGGGTTTCAACCTCTCGAAACATCCGTGTCATACGTTCCTCATTCTCCACCAAATGAGGTGCAAACTCGATAACTCTGCAAACTTTGCCTCGCATCGAGACACCGCCATATTGTTTTGTTCTAATCTGTTGAACTCCACTTCCTTCATATAGCCGAACACTTTCGGAAAGTATTTGTCATTAAATAATTTCTCAAACGTCTCCCAAGACATCTTTGAGTCGCGGAAGTGGATGGGTACGCTTCACGCACTCCCACCAGAAGTATCGCCTCGCCACGGAACATAAAAGTGGCGAATGGAACTTTCTGTTCTCTCCGCATCCCAAGACATTGAATAGCTTGGTAATTTGCTTGACCCATGTTTCCGCCGTATGATCGGATCCGCTTTCCCTTAAATTCGTGGTCCCAACTCTTTGAATCGCTTGGGTGACAACTCGTGAATTGCTATCATTTCCTCCTCAGTATTTTGAACATGAGTCTCCTCTCTCGATTTTGCATGAACTGCAAAGGCTTCTAAACATTCCCTCGTTCATCATCTCGCTTTCATGGTGTTGTTCACAAGAGGAACATTGCCCGACTGTTGCACGTTCTCCTCGTTGGTGAGTACAAAGCGCTCTCACGATCTCATTTCCATTGTTAATATTCTCAGTCGACATTCTCAAATACTGTCATAAAACAAGGGTTAATTAAGGAAATCAATATATCGCATAATATCCTTATATACTGACCAACTAACAAATAAGCTTAGGTAGGACACACTAGCGAAGGATTTACTCGTCTCTCCCCTCCTAGTTCTATTCCCCGATCTCCGCCAGAGATCATATCCCTAAGCTCTGATACCAACTGTGACGCCCCCAAAATAGGTATACATCACCCATTCTGAGTTGTCAATACATGGTACAAAAAACAACTACAACTTTATTATTACAACAATAAAACTATGAGTTTGAATACAAATATTATCTTCTAGACAATTTCTATACTCAGATAAATCCTCATCATATTTATTAATACATTATTTTACAAAAATGGTGAGGACTACTAAATAACTCTCTCTAGAACTTTATTTCCATACCCCGACTCATACTCGTTATATTCTCGCCTCCTGAGAAGAAAAAAGGAACAAAAAGGAAAAGGGTGAGCTCAACTAGCCCAGTAAAGAATATTATGACTAAGATAATATACAACAAATTATTGTTAGTCTTCAACAGGAAAAAATCTAATAGAATACAATAGACAACAAATTTTAAATCAATATTCGCAGCGGAAATAATAATTCATTAGAAGAGTTAAGTAGAGAATGCAAACTACTATCTTCTATGTATAAATTTAAAAGTTCATCGTCTATCTTTTATCCCTGTAACATCAATCAAGATACATCTGGAATCAAATAATCATCTTTGCACTACAGGCCAAAGATATTCATCAGTTGGTCATGTTCATCTAAACACCTGTTCATCTTTGCACTACGGGCCAAAGATATTCATCAGAAATCATTCATCTTTGCACTACAGGCCAAAGATATTCCATAATATCATCATTTAAGACTGAGGATGATGAAAAATATTTTTAAAGAAACGAATCCAGTGAAACAAAATGACAAGGATTAAGGATTAAGGATTCGTACTTTGTTTTATCCACGTCCAAAAATACCTCAAAAATAATCATAGTGGTGTAAAATTCAAGAATGATCAAAACATGGATACAATCAAAGCTGGTATCCAGAATAGATATTTTGGATGAAAAGAATTTTTTTTTATTTTTCGATGAATAGTGCCGTATTCGTGAATAGTACCGTATACGTGAATAGTGTCGTATACGTGAATAGTAACTCCTACACCAAAAGTTCCAAATTTGATAAAAAAAACATCAGATCAATATTTCAACATAATGATATTGCAGAAATAATATCATTACGAAAAAAAAATATCCCTTACCTTGAAAGATCAGTACTTCTAGCTGAAACACCGGATATAGGCTATGACTTGAACTTGCACCGTATAGCAATACTCAAAATATACTCAAAATACTCACAAGAATACGCTTGATAATATAGAGAGAGAAAACTTGAGTTTCTGGTTTGATTTTCAATTCTAACCTAAGCACCCTATTTATAGGAAAATACTTTGAACACCAAAGTAGAAAATTTAATATAATATTAATATATATAATAAATCTTCTACGCCATCCTACCAGCTGATCTCAAACACCTAACACATGTCCATAAACAACAAAAACGTTTTCTAAATAAAATAATTAAAACTTCCAAAATCAATTATTTGAAGCTTGAACTTAAATAATACATAATAAATAGCCCTTTTGTCGGAAAATTCAATCTCTCGACTCCCCATAGGAAATTCAATTTCTCTACAACTTTACGTAAGAAAGTTTTTCCAAACTCCAAATGAAATTGACCGAAATCCACAAGCGGACGATTTTACGTGTTATAATCAAATTTCGATTCGATAAATGGGGTCCGCCGACATGTTTAACATGTTTTAAACATTTATTGTAACAAAAATACACTTCCTCCTCGCATACTCATATATCCCACATTCGTTGTAAAAATATCACCATTAATATATTATTAAAATATAATAATATATTTAAATGAATTATTTTATCGAAAAAGATAAAATTTCAATTTTCAACAATTGTCACATTAAAAATTTTCTCCATCTATATCCACATAAAATCAATATTTTCCTCATCATATGAATCAATAATTAATTATTCACAAATAATATTACGAGAATCACAATATTGACAACCGTGTAGTTCCCAGGAAGAGGGGCTTTCCAATAAGAATTTCTCCTTCTTGGCGCCATGATTAGGTGACCAAACCTCTCCTTAGACGTAACTTTCAAGACATTGCCAATAATGTTATCTAATAATATTATTCGATAATAATGAATTATTGCTTCGATAACGAAAAATAATGTGTAATGACAATTATTGAAACAACAACAATATAAAATATCAACGCAAACAATTATTAAATCAATAAAATAAAATCTTCGAAGCAGAAATTCTTGTAACCATTATTGAGTAGTGCCTTCTTTTACGTAAGAATCAATAATTGGTGCAATACCGTGCTACTCTTGTGTTTTAACCAATTTAGTATTTTAACGAAGATTAATTGTAATAACTACGCCAATTATTTTTAAACAACTTATATTTGTTGTTTTCTTCATCCAATCGCTTTTCATGGGGCCCACACATGGTTGCTACGGCGTCGTCATTTAATATTCCCCACGCCATGCGAATATTTCACGACCAAACGAATATTCCCCGATAACAATGAATATTTTATAACCACTTGCTTATTTTGAAATATTTGCGTATTTTACCCCTAACTATCCACATTAATCAAATCAACCCTTACTATTTCAAAATAATAAATAGAGAAAATTAAATTTTATTAATAATAAGTTGGGGTCTTACAGTAACCCCCTCTGCTATAGGAACCTCTATAAGAGTGTAGTGATGTCATTGTCGTCCCCGTGAATAGGTCTCCAAACCTAATGTAGTAGTGGGACGAAGACATGGAAGCCTCTCATAGGTCAAAATCTAAAAATGCAAAGATCAAATATCCTCGATTATGAAAACAGACAACTCGATTGAGGGAAAATCAAAAGATAAAGGAAAATTACTCACCATTAAAAATGGGTAAAAGCCTACACAAGCCTATGTCGCGCCCTCTGAGCGTAGGCACATCCCTCTAAGGAAATAGGCAAAGGAGTATGATCCCCAATAAAAGTCTCTGATACGATCCACATCGCGAGTAGCATTGACTAAAGTGAAAGAGATAGTCGAGGAGTTATACGCTAGGAAATAACCCCTAATGATGATCAGGAACAATCGCTAAAGAATACGATATCTAACCATCTGATCATCAGGTAGAGGCTCAGTTAAAGCCCCACTCATGGCATCTAAACTCAAAGTCCTAGAGCGAACAGTCTGACCCTTTAGAGCCGTGGCAGGAACTCCCAAAAGGGATCGTACGGTAGCCGGTAAAATGTCAGCCACCAAAGGCACTGGCGCCCCTGTAAACTCCAACCTAGTGATAAACCGCTAATCCATCGGTGCCATCATCATCTTGCAATCGAGTAAATAGAGAGATTGAGTCTGGTGAAACCAGCACTCAAACAAAGCCCTCAGATAACCCCAGGGGCAGCGATGGGGAGAAATAAAAAAGAAAGCTTGAAAGCCCCATGAATGGACGATCTCCTAGTACTCTGGATGGAGGGCCTGGTACAAAGTATGAATGATAAACCAGTTCCCCTTGGCTACGAGAGCTACTCGGTTGGTCTGGATCCATAATCTAAACAAAGTCTCTAAATCACCTCAGAAATGGTGAGGTAAACTCTAAACTTAAATCTTATTAAATTTAAATCATTGCTTCATGCATAATCTAAAGTCCTGATACATGCATTATGTTAACATACATCCACAGTATGGTTAAAATTTCATGTTCATTAAATGCTCAGACTCGTGAATTTTTTCCACGCCAGAGTCTCCTTTGTAAAATGGATTGTCCACATGCATATAAGCATGACCAGGTGGTCATTTAGTAGCACACCAGCCAAAAATTATAAACATCTCATATGCATGAAAAACATCAAAATTAAATCCACCGTGACAGCCAAATTACCATGTGTGCTTTATTTGAAAACCCATGCTCATTTGTCCTCAAATAGGATAAATAAACTAGCAAAAAAGGGTGCCAAATGACTGTCTTAGAAATCAGTTTTTTTTTCACACCAATACATTCAGCATGGTAAAATAGGAGCATTTACTAAGTTGAATAATTTTTATCAAGTCATATGAGCATGCATATTCACTATATTGTGTTTAGAAGCATTCTATATGAAAACTAACATTCTAACGGTCAAAACTTGAAAGAAAAAAACATGTAAACGTTACCTGAGTAGTGTGACGCCCCCAAATTTGGACCTCCACTTGGTCACTCGAATTCGGTTCATCACGTGTTCATGGTAATATAATAGTAACTAAAATTACACATTAACAGTGAAAGATCTAATTTAGAATAATATACAATGATTTATTATAATTATTCCCCCAAGTCTCGTAACCTACAATACTTAATAGATTACATAATAATATCGAATATAGACTTATTACATAATCATACTTAAGCTTAAACATAGTCTTAATACAACATAACACTTTTAAACATAAAGGAAAAATCTAGTCGGTAGCCTTGCCCTTGCCCTTGCCCTTGCCCTTGACCTTGCCCTTTCCCTTGCCCTTGCCCTTGCCCTTGCCCTTGTCTTTTCCAGAGACACTTCCATGTTTCGCCTTAACTGAAAGGTTTTAAATAAGCAAGACTGAGCATAAATTGTGCAACAAGTAATATATAACAAGGGTAAAGAGTTTTATAACACGAGTTTGAAATATTGAAGTATTATCTCTAAGATAGTTCAGGGTTTCTGAATAATATAATTAATAATGAATATCAACACTTCTTGTACCAAATCCTTTGAATACGAATGATAATTCAATATAGATCAACAGATATATATATATATGGATTCAAAAGCTATCAATGTATCCAACTGGATAAATAATTTATACTGAGCAGTCACTAAGGACTATTGAACACCTACTAGAATTACCAATATTGAACTGATAACCCAAAAGATTCAAGTATGATAGATGATCAGTCTACAATACTCTAAGTTATGCATAACTACACAGTAATATTCACGCGTGTGTTGGGGCTTCCAACAATAAACACTCCCCTTACCATAAGGGTTGTTCAACTCAGTTTTCAAGATTTCTGCACTAGTCAATTGGTTTGAACAGTTTTATAAACATGCATATAGTCTAGCCCAATCAAAAGACATAGACACGTTCACAATATTCAAGAACAATACTAAGTTCAACATGAATAATAGTTTTCTCAAAAGTTTAACATACTAGCTCAATTGAAAAAGAAAGTAAGATAACTTGCATTCAAAGAGATAAGGTTTGCTTACGATACTTGCCTTAAGCGTAGTTTATCCACGTTAAGAAATCAACACTTTTGAATCCTATTTATAGTGTATTATAAGTATAGGATGCCCATTAGTTAACACATTCGTTATTTAAGCTTGATATGATTCAAGTATACATATACGGTACAAAATCAGCTTATAGGTCCACGAAATCAAGTACTGAGTTACTTCATAAGTAAATTTATAATGCTCAAGATTAAGACCTTTTTATCCATGGACTTTCATTATCTAAGGCAAACACTATCTTATTACTTAATCATCACATATATACACGTATCAGTAGAGTGTAAACCATTTCTAGCAATGTAAGCATCATATAAACTAACTGTCCAAAATCTGATTGTCAACTTGCAAGACTTCTGATTCCAAGCTTCGCCATAGCCTACGCCCATAATAGCTAAGCGTAAGTAGGCATAGTCACTAGAACCCTCCGGCCCGACCAAAGATAAGTCATTACCTTGTGGTTTTTGTCCGGTCATGAACACCACATTCATATTAACATGTTAAAGGTCATATCGTGTCTCTCAAGTTAATCTAGGTCCCTTTTTTCATAAAAGGGTTCTAAGTTTAACATTTCAACAAGTTAAGGCCATTCAAGGTCATGAAATCACATAGTCTAACATGCTTGCTTTCTGAACATATATGGTAGTCATATAACTCATATTAGGCATGCTTATGAATATTCATATTGCATACATGTAACTATTTTAGTCATTACTTTGAAAATATGCTTTATTTAGTCTTAACTTGATTTCACAACTCCTAACATAGTAGGCATTTATATATGATACATTAGCAAGTCTAAAAGTATCATCAAACATGCTCATAAAAGTCAGATTCTAACTCTCAAAGTAGCATGTTAACATTCATATTCAAAGTTTGTATTTCATTAGTATGGCTTACTAATAAGTCCAACATGTTCATGCTTCCTTACGAATCACATAAACACAAGTAAATGGTTTATTCATGCATTTCTAAACCATCCTTACATGCTTGCAAAGTCAGTATATAAACATGGCATACATACATATCAAGTTCATTTTTAAAGTTCTAATTTCGTTCTAAACTATACGCTTTTGATCATCATGTATGCTAACCTAGTAAAACATGTTCACATTAGGTTAATATACATATATATACACGTTACTAATGCTTGCATGCTGGTTTAAGCCATAATAATCGACCAACACTTAGCAGATTCTTAATAGAAAGCATAAACTAAAAACAGAGGATGGCGCAGGTGAGCTGTGCCTTAGTGTTATAACGGAGCAGCTGCGCTACATCTGGTTCAAGCCCAGAACAGTCTGCGTTGGCAGGAAACTAGCCTAAACATAGAAATCATTCACGAATTTGATTCTAAACAGTCATATATCAGTTTAATCATGCTTATATGGTTATATAACAACTATGTAAACATTACCCAGTCCTTATTATCATCTAACTCCACCAAATTTAGAATTTGATAATTCAAGAATGGAAATTTAACAGAAATTGAAAATGAAGAACAAGAAGGAATTTTATACCTTTGTCATTAGCTTGGTAATTCACACTTCTTCAACTAATATGTATACAATTACTCACTCTATCTATGCTTTCAATCCCACTCCTTAGCAATTCTCAGCAATGGAATTTAGAGAAGGAGAGTTCATACTTATAGAAGAAATTTGACACAGATATTGCAATTTCCCATTGAATCAGACCCATGGATTGAAGGATTGCATGAAGGTTATCAAAGAGTTGTTAGATGGTAGTTGAAGATCGTCATAATAGCTACTCCCCCATAATTATGAGATATGAAGAAGAAGAGGAAAATAGGCTTTAGCCTTTTTGTCATACATGTGAATGAGAAATGAGGAGCAATTGGACACTAATTTTGGGACAATTCAAATACTCAGCATTCTTTCGACAAATAGACTATATACTTATACACAAACCTTATTCTTATGTTATATTGTATACACATATCATCCATACATGGGTTATAACTTAATATCACAATATAATTTACATAATTAATATTTCAAGGTAGTAGAAATGATATGGAAATGTAACATACATATAATTCGTGTACATTTTATCACACCCAGATACTTTATTAAAATAATAGTTTACAATATGTCCATGGTATATTATTTTACTATATACCCACATACATATTGTCACATACACATTTCATGATGTATTCATATAGTTTCATTAAATCTTAATATATGGTTACTATATATAGTATAGTCAAATAAGTGTCGTATCTACACTATATAATGCGATTGTATTTAAGATTATATTAATAACTTACATATTTTTTTTATGTCAAATAGATAAATTATTTATGGATTAATTAACAATAATATTAATTAATTTATTCCTCATTGTTTAACGTAATTATTAATCTCTATAGCAATTAATATAAATTCATCGTTCACTTAATAATTCATTCGTTGATTAATATCAACATAACGTACTTTTATCCTATCGTTTATTAATGTCACACATATCACATTAGTGTTCCATTTCTTTTCTACAAAAGAAAATAAATTTTCTTCAATCGACCAATTTGGCGCAATTTGCTTGATTTTATCTTCTTGGGAGGCGCAGCTCATGCCGCACCTAACAAAGTCAAACTGGTTTAGCTTCAAGCTAGTATCAACCTCCATCGCCATACTAGTTTTACACGACATGAATTAATGTCCACATTAGTGATATTGCTAATCTAAAAGTGTATTCATTCCTTATATGAAATCATATGATCATACACGATTAATCTTCCTAATTCCCTTTTAACTCACTTAGTGAATATCCTCATTTCACATTATGCCACATAAGGAATTTCACAATTCTCATCACAGTCCACATTCTCATAAATTCAATTTAACTTAGTTAAATTATTCATTTCACAACACATCAATATTTATTTTCAAATAAATATTCATTTCCAATAGTTTATTCATTTAATAAGATGTGGAAATTCTCGGGTATTACAAGTAATGCAGAACAATTGAACAATGACGGAATTTTCAAAAAATAGCCCAAACTCAGTAGATCTGAAAAAGAAATTTTGGATTTTATATATGGTTCAACTTGAAAATGACTTGTGAAAGAGAAGGGAAGGAGCAAATATATCCGATGGGAGCCATGGGTCAACTCGCGGTAGACGCGGGTCTATCTACGGCCACCCGGGGTGGGTTACACCCCCTTCGGCTCGCTCAAATTTGAGTTATAATGGAGTTCCCGGAAGCTGAAAAGTCAAATCAGGGGAAAAGGTGCTACACGATTGAGCGAAAAGAGCCTGAAACCCTGAATTTAGATACCAAACTTTTGATCTACATGAAACTAGTTAGTATTAACCGAGATGTGGGGTCCAGAGAACCTAAGTTAGGGATAATGGAAAATAGCCTTTGTCAAAATATCAGGAAGGTCCGGTGTCATGATTCGTGGGTATTGAAGGCATCAAAACGTCCTAATTTGTCCAAGGGTATAATTCATCATAAACATATACCTATCAGAGATATCAAGCAAGTCTGATAGTGTAAACCATTGGCAACAACTCCAGCGTAGCATTGAGAATGGTCTGGTGAAGTAAGCCATTGAAAACTACTTCAACGAAGGTCAGAATGATTAACAGTGTAAACCATTGGTGACAACTCTAGCATAGCATCGAGAATGGTCCGGTGATGTAAGTCGTTAAAAACTACTTCAACGAAGGTCAGAATGCTTGAGAGGGTAAAACGTTGGTGACAACTCAAGTGTAGCATCGAGAATGGTCTGATGATGTAAGTCGTTGAAAACTACTTCAACGAATGTCAAAATGATTGACAGTGTAAATCGTTGGCGATAACTCCAGCGTAGCTGTTAGAGTTTATGCCCTAGAGGCAAATTATTTGATATATTTGCTTAACGTTTTGATATTATATTTGATTGAATAAATGAATGATTTTATTGTGGTTTTATTTACTGCGTTATATAAATGTTAACATAATAAAAATCCTTAGAATATTGATACAAATTATATAGTTTCAAGTATGTGACTTGAACATGAGATTATATAATTACAATTAGTATCATTGTTCTTAAATGTCCCTAGTCGAGTATCATTGTTGATGGGACAACAATGATACATTGAGATTAGTATGTGGATTGACTGATGACCGAATCTCATTGGTCATAAATATGTGAGATATTAATTCAATCCATAGGTACATATTAGAGAACGATGTACTGGACAGACCCACCATTAGAATTCTATATGGAGCATTATATGAAGTGTCATTAGCAATTCTCATAGTGACAATGATGTAATGGTCCTCCGACCTGAAATCACTATATTACTACACGAGAATTTATGTACTTTGATATCATCAAATGTCACCTTTAATAGGGTGGACTATAAAGGTGATTATTGGGTACATCATGAATCGTGTGAGGAATATGAGTGATCCAGATGGAATTTAACCCTCCTATGTATTAGGGGTGATATCCATAGGCCTCTTGATTGAGTAGGACTATGAAATGCATGGCCATGCTCAAATAGTGATTTGTTTCATATAGTCTACTCATTGATCAAGAAAAACTCATATTAAATTATGAATAGTATGACATATTCCATGAATCGAGTTTAATCTAGGATATTAAGGTTAAAAGGATTAAATTACATTGAAATATTGGTCACTAAAAGGTTGTATCGAATCATCGATCTTATTATTACTTGGGTAGCAGTGATGCATTACTAGATGCGCATTCACTTGTTTATAATTTTATAATATGATTTTAAAATTATTGCCAACGTAATAATAACCTATAAGGTCACACACATAAAAGCGTAATTAAAAGGGAATTAATTTAAATTATAAAGATTTAAATATATCAATATGATTGATAGTATTTAAATTAATAGGAAAATTTATATATAGGTATATTAATTAAGTAAGACTTAATTAAGATATAAATATAAATTCGGATTTTATTAAATTAGGTTTTGAATAATTCCTTTTAATCGCTATATATATGATATGTAGTAGCCATTTTAAGGATTTATTCATTAACCAAAACCCTAGCCGCTCTTAGAGAGAGACTAGAGAGAAAACAGCTTTAGAAAATCCTCATCCTTGGTGGCTAGTACCGTGTTTCCTTCTTCTACAGATCGTAGGACGATTCGTGTGGAGCGTTCGTGTGGATACCGTAGAGACGCAGTCCTTTTGAATTGCGTTGGAGATTCGACCGCATCAATTCTAGCTTTACACAATTGGTATAATTTCTAACCTCTGAATTAATTGAATTTTTCACATGGATCCTGTTTTAGGGTTTCAGAATTACCTTTAATTGGTTTATTTCCGCTGCGTTTCTATGCCGATACCCAACAGTGGTATCAAAGCTACTTGCGAAACGATTAATTCAGATAACGTGTTTAATTGATTTGATATATATGATATGTGATGATACAATTTTACTGGATTCAAAATTGATTATATTGTTTTCGATATATATGATATATGATGATCTGAATTTCTTTGAATCGTTAATTGAGAATATGATATTACATAATCAACATATTACGGTATTATGAATATCGATAATATATATGCATGTATATGATGTTACATTAATTGTATCTTATATAGGCGTAATAACAGTATACAACTTATGTTCTAATTGGATTAGAAGTATGCAGATTTGGTTTAATATGATTAATTGAAACTGGACATATATGATATGTGTTGGGTGTATTGTTATTATGACTATTTTGGTGGATTAAATATATAATTCTGTAACTATTTCAGAGATTCGTATAGATTGCAATACAGATTCTGCAATACAAATTACGTAACACGATCTGATCGGTCGAGAACAACAACCACTTGGGAGACCCCCCAATCGTGGCCTTACGATGGTCGTGTCACCTATATGTTATATATTGTTTTCTTTAATTATATATAAATTGTTATGTGCTTATTGTGATATGCATGGTGCACAGTTATGGCCTTTTGACCCATAGGTTAGTGGTTTTTGGTTTTGAAATACGGCTTGCATGTCGTGCCTTTCCATAAATTCTAATGTAATATTCTCTTCTCATCTAAATCCCCTCGAATGTAACTCGAGCTTTCTTTATGTCATGTAATAATCTGTAATTAATGAAGATGTCAAGATGGAGAACACAATGGAAAGATGATGATGGAGAGGAGGCACATGCTTGAGGAAGATCCAAGGAAGCTATTTATTTTAAGATCTTTTACCACCTTAGATTGACCTTCAATCTTTCATTAGCTTGAAAAGATTGACAGTGGATTGGGCCATAACTGTGACACATTTAATTTTGCACTTTATTTATGCTTGTATACGATATGATATGATATATAATGTGTATGTTTAATAAGATTAAAATTAGTGAGATCTAATTTTTTTTAATAAAATCCCTCATTAATTTATTAAGTCTAAATCAGATGCCTTCCAATGAATAACACTCATCAAGACCTTGATCAATAGATGTAGGTTTGCCAAAGAAAAGTACCCTATTTATCTAGGTAAGATGCGATAGGATAATTGTGATATCAAAACCTGTTAAAATCATTGGGCTGAAACTTAACTAAGTTATCTCAATAGGATTGTGGACTTAGAGGCATAGAGTTTGGTAGGTACCATTAGATGGACTAGAAACAATTGTTGTTTACCAAACTATCCAGGAGTTATATATGATATAATTGACAAAGGGTTGTCTACCTAAATAATTGTGTTTTAAGAGATTAGCCAAAGCTAACTTAAGGCATAATGAAATATGGATCTTGGCTCCCTAGAAAGATTTAATAGAAAATGCTTTCCGAATTAATGGTGAGGGCTATTAATTTGAATAAAATAGTGGGAGGTATATTTTGAATGTACTATTATCAATTACATAATATCAACTCTGCAATTTGACTTATTATTTTTTGCACTTATAAATTATAGATATCAATGGCAAACAACAACAACACAAATCTTTCATTACGATTAGTCCTTGAAAAGGACAAGCTGAGTGGAATTAATTTCCTTGACTCGCATAGGAACTTGAGGACTGTCCATAAATAAGAGCGTAAGCTATATGTCCTTGATGGGCCCATTCTGCGGCACCGGTATCCTTTTCATCGCACTACGTCTTGAGCATAATGCTACAAGAAACATCAAGATGATGCTCTGGACGTGAGTTATGTCATGCTAGCAACCATGAACGCTGAGCTTCAGAAGCAACATGAGTTGATGGATGCTTATGAGATGATCGAGCATCTCAAGAAATTGTTCGAAGGGCATGCTCGACAGGAGAGGTGTGATACAAGCAAGGCATTGTATCACTGCAAAATGGGTGAACGTGATCTAGTTGGTCCACATGTGCTGAAAATGATTGGGTATATTGAGTACCTTGATAGGTTGGGTTTTCCAATCACTCAGGAAGCCCAAACTGATCTTGTTTTGCAATCTTTGAACAGGAGCTACTCTCAATTTGTTATGAACTATCTTATGAATGAAATTGAGAAACCCCTTACTGAGTTGTTGAGCATGTTAAGAACTTCCAAGAACAACATGAAAAAGGCAGGACCCGCTCCCATAATGATGGTGCAAAAGGGGAATGCTAAGGGAAATTGGAAAGGCAAGAAGAAGATAGGATCTAAATCTTTTGTCAAGCCCAATTCCAAAACCAAACAGGCTTTAAAACCTAAAGGTGGGGTGGCTAAAGAAGGTGAGTGTCACTTCTGTGGAAAACCTGGACACTGGAAAAGGAACTGTCATGCGTATTTGGAAGAAGTGAAGAAAAGGAAAAAGGAAGTACTTGATTCGATTCGTATATATGTTATAGAAGTCAACTTGTCTACTTCACATCATGGGTATTGGATCTTTGGATGTGGTTCTCACATTTGTGTTAATGTGCGGGGACTCCAAAGGAGTAGGACTTTGGCGAAAGGAGAGGTTGACCTACGAGTTGGGAATGGAGCAAAAGTTATTGCACTGGCCGTAGGAACTTATCATTTATCTTTGCCCACTGGGCTAGTTTTAGAATTAGAAGATTGTTATTTTGTGCCTGCTATAAGTAAAAACATTATTTCTGTTTCTTGTTTGGACAAGAAAGGTTTTTTATTTATAATAAAGAACAATCGTTGTTTGTTTTACTTAAATGATATTTGTTATGGTGTTGCACAATTGTTTAACGGTCTCTATATTCTTGATTTAGAAATGCCTATCTATACCATAAATACAAAATGATTTAAATCAAATGATTCAAATCCGACATATCTTTGGCACTGTCGTTTAGGCCATATAAATGAGAAACGCATATCCAAACTCCATAGAGATGGGTTCTTGGATTCATTTGATTTTGAATCATATGAGAAATGCGAGTCTTGTTTATTAGGCAAGATGACTAAAGCCCTTTCACTTTGGACACGATGAAGCAGACTAGCGATGTATTGGGACTTATACATAGTGATGTATGTGGACCCATGAGTTAGATTAACAAGAGGTAGGTTTTATTACTTCATTACATTTCTTGGCGACTTTAGTAGATATGGATATGTGTATTTTATGAGACACAAATCCGAATCCTTTGAAAAGTTCAAGGAATTCAAGAATGAAGTTCAAAACCAATTTGGCAAAAGCATAAAAGCCCTTCGATCCGATCGAGGAGGTGAATACTTAAGCCAAGACTTTGATGACCTTCTAAAGGAGTGTGGTATTATATCACAACTCACTCCACCTTGAACACCACAAGGGAATGGTGTATCTGAGAGGAGGAATTGAACCTTGTTGGACATGGTACGATCAATGATGAGTTATGTAGATCTTCCAATAAGCTTCTGGGGTCATGCCCTAGAGACAGCTGCATTCACACTTAGCCGTGTTCCTACAAAGATGGTTCAGAAGACACCATATTAGATGTGGACTGGGGAACGTCCTAGTATGTCGTTCATGAAGATTTGGGGTTACGAGGCGTTCGTAAAACATCTGGATTCTGACAAGCTCGGACCCAAATCTGACAAATGTAATTTTGTTGGATACCCAAAGGAAACAAAAGGGTATTATTTCTACAAACCTTCTGAGAACAAAGTATTTGTTACTCGAACTGGTATTTTTCTAGAAAGAGAATTTGTCTCTAAAGGAAACAGTGGGAGGGAAGTAGAACTTGAAGAAATTCGAGAACTACAAAATATCATTGAACATGAGTTGGAAGGTGAGCAGGAACCACAAGATATTGTGGAAAGTGAACCTGCTCAAATTACACAAGGCATTCGTAGATCTGGTAGGACACGCCAAGAGCCTGAGAGATATTATGGATATCTTGTGACTCAAAACGGTGATGTGATGCTCATAGATCAAGATGAGTTTGCTTCCTACCAAGAAGCTATGAATGGACCAGATTCTGAGAAATGGCTTGAAGCCAAGAAATTTGAGATGGACTCCATGTATACTAACCAAGTATGGACTCTGTTTGATCCACCCGAAGGGGTAAAACCAATCGGGTGCAAGTGGGTTTTCAAGAAGAAAACCGACATGGATGGTAATGTACAAACCTATAAAGGCCGACTGGTAGCAAAAGGTTTCAAAAAAAATTCAAGGTGTTGACTATGATGAAACCTTCTCTCCAGTGGCAATGGTTAAATCCATCAGGATCTTACTTGTTATTGCAGCTTTTTATGATTACGAAATCTGGCAGATGGATGTCAAAACTGCTTTCCTTAATGGAAATCTCTTTGAGGATGTGTATATGACACAAATTGAGGGTTTTATCATTCCAAAGGATGCTGGAAAGGTATGTAAGCTGTAGCGATCCATTTATGGATTGAAGCAAGCCTCTCGGAGTTGGAATCTTCAATTTGATGAAGCAGTCAAAGAATTTGGCTTTATTAAAAATGAAGATGAACCTTATGTATATAAGAAGGTTAGTGGGAGTCACATTGTATTCCTAGTATTATATGTTGATGACATATTAATTATTGGGAATGACATTCCTTCCTTATAGGTTGTAAAAACATGGTTAGGAAAATGTTTCTCCATGAAAGATTTGGGCGATGGTGCCTACATTTTAGGTATCAGGATCTATAGAGATAGATCGAGAAAAATGCTCGCCCTAAGTCAAAGTACATATATTGATAAAGTGTTGAAACAGTTGAGCATGCAAGAGGCGAAAAGAGGAAACTTACCCGTGACTAATGGTTTAAAGATCTCTAAGGCCCAATGTCCTAAATCACAAGATGATGAGGAACGTATAAGAAAGATCCCTTATGCTTTGGCAACTGGATCTATCATGTATGTAATGATATGTACTCGTCCGGATGTCTCGTATGCTTTGAGCATGACAAGAAGATACCAGTCGAATCCAGGTGAAGATCACTGGACAACAGTCAAGAATATCCTCAAGTACCTGAAAAGGACTAAGGATTCATTCTTGGTATATGGAGGTGAAGACAAACTGGCAATAAAGGGTTACACAGATGCTAGTTTCCAGACTGACAATGATGACTATAAGTCTCAGTTAGGTTTTGTGTTTTGCCTTAATGGTGGTAATGTTAGCTGGAAAAGTTCGAAGCAGGAGATAGTAGCTGATTCTACAATAGAGGCTGAGTATATTGCTGCTTCTAGTGCAGCCAAGGAGGCTGTATGGATTAAAAAGTTCATCACTGAACTTGGTGTTGTTCCAACCATTGTTGATCCGGTTTCTCTATATTGTGATAATAATGGAGCCATTTCACAGGCTAAGGAACCCAGATCTCACCAACGATCCAAGCATATACTTAGGCCGTACCATCTCATCTGTGAAATCATTGATAGAGGAGATGTACATATAGGAAGAGTGCCAACAGATGATAATGTTGCGAGATCCATCGACCAAGGCTTTGTCGCGGCGAAGAAGCACGCAGCGGTCACACTAGTTCCATGGGTATTAGATACATGAGTGATTGGCTTTAGTGCAAGTGGGAGATGTTAGAGTTTATGCCCTAGAGGCCAATTATTTGATATAATTAACGTTTGATATTATATTTGATTGAATAAATGAATGATTTTATTATGGTTTTATTTATCGCGTTATATAAATGTTAACATAATAAAATCCTTAGAATATTGATACAAATTATATAGTTTCAAGTATGTGACTTGAACATGAGATTATATAATTACAATTAGTATCATTCCTCTTAAATGTCCCTAGTCGAGTATCATTGTTGATGGGACAACAATGATGCATTGAGACTAGTATGTGGATTGACTGATGATCAAATCTCATTGGTCATAAATATATGAGATATTAAGTCAATGCATAGGTACATGTTAGAGAACGATGTACTGGACAGATCCACCATGAGAATTCCATATGGAGCATTATGCGAAGTGTCATTAGAAATTCTCATAGTGACAATGATGTAATGGTCCTCCGACCTGAAATCGCTACATTACTACACGAGAATTTATGTACTTTGATATCATCAAATGTCACCTTTAATAAGGTGGACTATAAAGGTGAATATTGGGTACATCATGAATCGTGTGAGGAATATGAATGATTTAGATGGAATTTAACCCTCCTATGTATTAGGGGTGATATCCATAGGCCTCTTGATTGAGTAGGACTATGAAATGCATGGCCATGCTCAAATAGTGATTTGTTTCATATAGTCTACTCATTGATCAAGAAAAACTCAGATTAAATTATGAAGAGTATGACACATTCCATGACTCGAGTTTAATCTAGGATATTAAGGTTAAAAAGATTAAATTACATTGAAATATTGGTCACTAAAATGTTGTATCGAATCATCGATCTTATTATTACTTGGGTAACAGTGATGCATTACTAGATGTCGCTCACTATTTATAATTTTATAATATGATTTTAAAATTATTGCTAACGTAATAATAACCTATAGGGTCACACACATAGAAACGTAATTAAAAAGGAATTAATTTAAATTATAAAGATTTAAATATATCAATATGATTGATAGTATTTAAAATTAATAGGATAATTTATATATAGGTATATTAATTAAGTAAGACTTAATTAAGATATATATATATATATATATATATAAATTTTGGATTTTATTAGATTAGGTTTTGAATAATTTCTTTTAATTGCTATATATATGATATGTAGCAGCCATTTTAAGGATTTATTCATTAACCAAAACCCTAGCCGCTCTTAGAGAGAGACTAGAGAGAAAGCAGCTTCAGAAAATCCTCATCCTTGGTGGCTAGTACAGCGTTTCCTTCTTCTGCACATCGTAGGACGATTCGTGTAGAGCGTTCGTGTGGATACCATAGAGACGCAGTCCGTTTGAATTGCGTTGGAGATTCGACCGCATCGATTCTAGCTTTACACAATTGGTATAATTTCTAACCTCTGAATTAATTGAATTTTTTGCATGGATCCTATTTTAGGGTTTCGGAATTGCCTTTAATTGGTTTATTTCCGCTGCGTTTCTCTTCCAAAACCCAATAGTAGCATCAAAAATGTTCCGGTGATGTAAGCCATTGAAAACTACTTCAATGAAGGTCAGAATGCTTGAAAGTGTAAATCGTTGGCGACAACTCCAGCGTAGCATCGAGAATGGTCCGATGATGTAAGCCATTAAAAACTAATTCAACGAAGGTCAAAATGATTGATAATGTAAATCATTGGCAACAACTCCAGCATAGCATCGAGAATGGTCTGGTGATATAAGCCGTTGAAAACTACTTCAACGAAGGTTAGAATGCTTGATAATGCAAACCGTTAGCGATAACTCCAACGTAGCATCGGGAAAGATCCGATGATGTAAGCCATTGAAAACTACTTCAACGAAGGTCATAATGATTGACAATGTAAACTGTTGGCGACAACTTCAGCGTAGCATCGGGAATTGTCCGGTGATGTAAGCCGTTGAAAACTACTTCAACGAAGGTCAGAATGCTTGATAGTGCAAACCGTTAGCAACAACTCCAACATAGCATTGGGAATGGTCTGTTGATGTAAGCCGTTGAAAACTATTTCAACGAAGGTCAGAATGCTTAACAGTGCAAACTATTGGCAACAACTCCAGCGTATCATAGGGAATGGTCTGGTGATTTAAGTCGTTGTAAACTACTTCAATGAAGGTTATAATGATTGACAGTGTCAACCATTGGCGATAACTCTAATGTAGCATCGGGAAAGATTTGGTGATGTAAACCGTTGGAAACTACTTTAACGAAGGTTAGAATGATTAATAGAACAAACTGTTGGCAAAAACTCCAGCATAACATCGGGAAAGATCAGGTGATATAAGTCATTGAAAACTATTTCAACGAAGGGTATAGTATCTGATATTGCAAATTAATGGCGACAAGTCCAACGTAGCATTAGGAAAGATCTGATGATGAAAATCGGGGAAAACTATCTTCCTCAGGGAGGACCAATGATGGAATCTGTTGTAAAAATCCCCAGCAGAGGCACCACGATGGTTCGGTGATTTTTGACCGTTGTAACCTACTATTCAAGTAGGCACCGAGGAAATTTGGTGATGGTCAACCATCACAAAACTATCGTTTGAGTAGGTATTGTGAGGATTGTAACACCCCAGTTCCACATCGAAAGATAGGGGAAAATTTGTCTGCATATAAGGAAATAAGTTACTACCAATTGTACCTTCAAGTCATGACCTTTTGGGAGCCTGTGGTGGGCTAAGATGACCTAAGAAGATACTATTGGGTCAGTAGTTTGAGGCCTTATTTTGATGGATTTGATTCGATTCGGACTTGGGATTTGACCCAAGATTTATTCCGGACTCGAGATTTGACCCAGGTTATTTCATATAGTATTAGAGCCGACTTTTGAAAGCTCGGGTCGGGTCATCTGATCGGGTTGCCCGAGGTGGAGACACGAAGGCTGGTGGTATTACCCCACAATAGAGAGATGGAGGTACGGAGGTGGGGACACGAAGCCAGCCGATATTATCCCACAATGGCTAGAAAGGCAAAGATCTTTGGCCCGTGAGTGTGATCGGTTCTGACGGGGAAGTCAAAAATTTAAGTGGGGGAGTTTGTAACACCCCAGTCCCACATCGAAAGATAGGGAGAAAATTTGTCTACATATAAGGAAATAAGTTACTACCAATAGTACCTTGAAGTCATGACCTTTTGGGAGCCTGTGGTGGGCTAAGATGACCCAAGAAGATACTTGTTGATGTCGGGATTTTTGGATGTCCCTTTCCGTTACTTGTTCCTTGGTGTTCTCGTTTTAGGTGAGATTTGTTTGAAAAAACAAATGAAAAAGGTCTGACATGTATGATGTCGATGATGGGACTGTTAAGAGTCGCCAGTGACCCAGTGACCCAGTGATGTGACACTGATATACGAGTTTGCGAAACCGAGATTCGTTTAGGGTCCGAGGACTTAGTTATGCGGGGGGAAGGTGTTAGGCACCCCCCGACATCCGTGTTACCACGGTGACCGCCTCTTTTCAAGAAACTATTATCTGAGTGTGTGTGTGTGTGTGTGTGGGTCAATGTGATGTTATATGGAAGTTGTGCAAGGCCTCGTTCGAACCTATATACACAGGGTTTGAATTTATGTAAAAATTCAATTTTCAGCAAGATATGGCAGTGATGTTTTATAAAAGAGGTTTTTCAAACCCTGATGCTCAATTGGAATTGAGACCTTTTATACTCCTATTTTTATTAAGTGATTTGCTTGATTGATCTTATTTGACGTATGCGAGGCATCCGAATGAAAATAATATATATAAATAATGCAGACTTCCTCCTGGGTATGGAAACCATCTGAGGAAATTAAGACATCGCAGAATAATTTACAAGCCGCTTACAGCTGAAAGTGTCCATCACGGGAACCGAATCTAGATTCAATGGGATGAATCTGTGATCACATGATTCCTAGGCTCACAAGATACTGCAGTTTATATGAAAGTAGTAAGCATGTATATATATATAAAAGTTGTAAATATATATATATACAGACAAGATCACCAACCACGAAGCACCTCCATGGGGGATCAAAAATATAAATAAAGCTGTTAAAATGGTCAACTGCCACGAAGTAAACTCGAGCGTAATCGAAGCGTAAATAAAGTCAGAAAACAGATCAACCACCACCAAGTAAACTCTGTGTGGGACAAAATATATATATATAAATATATATATATATATATATATATATATATATATATATATATATATATATAAGCAATAAACGCACTTGGATGTAAAATCCGTGCTCATCGAATGAGTCCAACCATAATTCATATATATAAGTGTATATATATATATATATATATATATATATATATATATATATATATATATATATATAGCGGCGAGTAACGCACTGCATCAAGTCTAGGCTCATCAAACAAAGTCCACCACAGCTCATATATATATATATATATATATATATATATATATATATATATATATATAAGCGAGTAAACGCACTGCACTACCAAAGTCAGGCTCATCGAACAAAGTTCGATCACGCTTCATATATATAAATATATATATATATATAAAAGCGAGTAAACGCACTGCATCAAGTGTAGGCTCATCGAACAAAGTCCGACCACAGCTTATATATATATATATATATATATATATATATATATATATATATATATATATATATATATATATATAGCGAGTAAACGCATTGCATCAAGTCTAGGCTCATCAAACAAAGTTCGACACACGCTTAATATATAAATATAAATATATATATATATATATATATATATATATATATATATATATATATATAAAAGCAAGTAAACGCCCAAACTCAATCGAGGCAGGCTCAATCGATAACTCGATAATGTTAATCAATATATATATATATATATATATATATATATATATATATATATATATATATATATATATATATATATAATATACAGATGGAATGAAACCACTTGATCAAGTCCGGGCAAAAGCAAGCAACACGACTCTCAACGTGTAGAAGGGTGTGTGCACAGATGAAGAGAAAGACTCTAAAATGTGTGAGAAGGCTTACAGCTGACTGCTAAAAAAGGCTTCTATATCTTTAGAGTGGGTAAACACTGGCTTTTATGGGTACAAAAGAGGCTATATATGAGCTCACAGGTGTTTAAAAGTGGGAAAATACACTGTATGACGAGTGTAGAGCAAATTGTGCAGGGTTTCCCCATCTTTTTCTCTTAGAAAATCAGCACCCCAAGCCCTCTACTTATAGGCAATATGAGCTGCAGGTGTACCTGTGGCTGAGCCGCAGGTGTACCAGAGGTAACCCGGGTTGACCCAGGTTTGTCAGGTCGGGTCGTCTCGAAGTACGTACACTTAGGCACTGTAATGTCCACTTGGATTTTCAGAAGTACAATCCGGGCATCCGTTTGAGGTATACAGGACCTATTTCAGACCGCCGTTGTCGAGAGTTGTACGATGGCATGGGATTAGAGTTTGTGCAAAGTCTTTGAAGATGGGATGATGCCCTCCGGTCTTCAAGCTTCAAATTTCATCCGTTACCCCGCACAATAGTCACTCGGGATTGGTTATCCTTGTGGGACATTGTTGCGTAGAGACGTGACGTGGCATCGATTTGGTTAGAGGACGATATTGCCCCTTACCGGTGTTATCGCCGGGTTGGGCCGATATAGCAGACGTTGCTTAGCTTCGCTGGGATTGGACTTCTGTAATTATTGAAGGTCCTCATTATCGTCTTTGAGGTGTGCCTGTCTTCCCGATGTTATTGCCGAGTTGGTACAGTCCATCTCGTTGCGATCGCCGAGATTGAAGCTGGTCGCATTTGAAACAAGCATTTTCGGGGTTATCTCTGAAACTACTTTCCTTGGGGTTATCACCAAGGTTGGTGGCTATTCCCATGGTTGGGACTGAGACTGGATACCTCGGGGTTATCTCCGAGATTAATCGCTCTTCTCCGATGTGTGTTCCGGTGTCGTATCTGCATGCCTCGGGGTTACATCCGAGGTTGGATTTGTTACTCCCAGATTGTGATCCGGAGTGGATGCTGAACTTTCGGTAGTATCTGACATGGATTTGGATTGTCTTTCAGGGTTCTCTCTAAAAAGACGAATCTGTCCTCTTGCAATGTTAGTGACAGTGGTACAGAAAATTTTAAGTGTCTACAGATGCCCCTCTTTATCATACTCATGCATGGCGATGCATGGGTAGGATAAAGAATCCTAGACACTTGAAACGCAACAAGATGAATGTGGTACTATGGGTAGCAAAATGATGCAAATGTATGATGCACGTGTACAGGGTTGTAGCCCAACATGCTGGGGATGATTGCGGGATCCCTGTTGCTTCAACTGGGGATTGGAAATGCTGACCAGATTTGATGTGTAAGTCGAATCTGTTAGGATGTTGATGTTGGAGTTATCACCAAATTCCTGTGTTCTTGATAACGACTTGATCCTAAAGAGGTACCTCTTGTGTGCAATAGATCTGTGGGGATAAAGTTTGATCTATTTGAGGATGTGTATAACATATTCCATCATCTATCCTCTTCGATAATGTTGACCTCTCCTGGTTAGTATCGCCAGAATATGTCACGATTCTCGTTGGATTTATCGCCAACAAAATCTGCCGTCGAGGATGCGACGACCTTCGTTGACGTGTGAATCAACGGCAGAAACATCCTGTGGGATATACTGTCAAGGTTGTTTAACCTTCGCTGACGTGTGAACCAACGGCTGAGACTCTGTGAGGAGATCGTCAAGGTTGCTTGACCTTCGCTAATATGTAGATCATCGGAGCATTGCGTTGTGACCCCCGCTGGGGGCCCGCTGGGGAATATGAGCAGTTGGGTATGAAGACCTCGAATAGCTCTAGAGCTCTGATAGGTTTAATCGCTATCGGCTGAAATGACGTCAAGGTTGCTTGACCCTCGCCGACATGTGTCAATCTACCGAGACATCTTGTTGCTACTACTGCCGGAGATATATGTTGTAACCCCCGTTGGGAATCTACTAGGGACGCATGAGTAAGTACGTAACTCCCGAATAGTTCTCAATGCTTCGATGGGTTTAATTGCCATCGGCTGGAATATGGTCAAGGCTGCTTGACCTTCGTTGATAGACATGCCAACGGATGAACGTGTTGTAACCCCCACCCGGAATCTATGTTGTAACCCCCGTCGGGGACTTACTTAGGGTAACGACCTGGAGTTTGCGGCATCGGACTTGTATGAGGTATTGTCGGATGTGATTTTGTGACAAATGAGATCATTGGCAGGGTATACTTTGTTTTCGGGTGACTAGCAATGGGCGATGTACAGATTCAAAGTCTCATCCGAGAAAACAAGGATTGTATGCTGTTTTGCTCAATCACGTGGAATTTTTATTCTTGATTTGACCTTTCTAGTCTGTAAGAACTCCATTTTAACTCGAACTGGACTGAGCTAGAGGGGTGGGACCCACATAGGGGTGCCGCAGGTGCACTCGCTACAGCCGCAGATGAGCCTGCGGCCAGGCGTGGATTATAAATCCTGCAGGCAGGTCTTCACAAGTCACTTTTAACTTGTTTCACTTAGAAAAACCCGCGAGCCATCTTTAGATCTGCTGAGTTCGGGCTGCTTTCTGCAAATTCTATCACCGTACAAGTGTTCTACACTATCCTGGTAATGTATGCATGTATTTTTTCTAATTTCTGTCTGTTGGATTATGAGATATCGCACGAAGTGCATCTAAACACATAGTAGTGATTATGTATGCTCAAATGCCTTGATAAAAATTATTCAACATAGTAAATGTTAGTATTAAACCATGCTGAACATTATGATGTGAAAAAATTTGACTTTTGAGATAGTCAAATTGGCTCCTTTTTCTACTATTTTTTGTCCTATTTGAGGTCCAATGAGCAAAAGGTAGAAAGGCAAGGTACTCCTAGCATTGAGGTTGGCCTTATGCATGATGATTTTGATTTTTTATGCATATATTATGTATATGACTTTGGGGTAGGTGTGCTACTGAATGGCCACCTAGACATGCCTATGTGCATGTGGATAGTCCTATTTTCAAAGGGGACTATGGTAAAAAATTTCCAAATGTAGGCATTGGGTAGTCATGCATTCTAACTCTATTATATGTTAAAGCAAATGCATGGCAAATGCATGCATGCATATAGTCATAAAATGCATTTTAGAAAGCTCCAGGTAAGGGAATACCACACCCTTTCTGAGGTGATTTGGAGACTTGTTGTCCAGATATTATGGATCTGGATCACCGAAAGGCGCCTCTATAGGGACCGCTTTTGGCGTCTGGCGGAGGGCTTCAAAGTGCCTCGTCCCTTACTCGGGCCGATGTACTCGTCGGTTGATGGAGGCCGTGATACGTCCTGTCCAGGTAGATGTTCCAGACGTCGAGGACGAGGAGGCGTATATTCCGATTGAGGATCCCGCTCCTGCTGCACATGTCCCTCGCAGGGAGCTTCTGAGAATTCAGGTGGCAAACCCAGAGTTGCTGGGTGATTTGGGCAGACATCCATCGATGTACTTGCATGCTAACGAGGTATGGCGTTAGACTTTGATCTTTCTTCTTTCCTATTGATGAGGATTTAAAGGGTTCTGACATTTGATCTGCATTTCATGCAGGTTCCAGGTTTTAGACAGCCACGAGGGAACTGGTTCAGCATTCACTCCATGTACCAGGTGCTTTATCCTGATTATAGAGCGGTAGTTCATGAGTGGGGATTCGGGGCATTCTTCTCCATCCTTCCCCGTCGCTATCCCTGGGGTTACCTCAGGGCTTTGTTTGAGCGATGGTTTCATCAGACTCAGTCACTCTACCTGCTGGATTGCGAGGTGATGATGACGTCAATGGATTAGCGATTTATCATAGGTATGGAGTTTGGAGGGGAGCCAGTGCCTTGCATGGAGAATATCACCCCTACTGCCGTCCGATCCTTACTAGGAGTGCCAGCGAAAGCGCTCAAAGGCAGGACTATCCGTTCAGGTCCTTTGGGCGTAGATGTTATGAGCGGGCTATTGAGTGAGCCCATGACTGATGATGTCAGGATCAGGGATTGTGTTATGCGGCAATTGTTCCTGATTATCATTCGAGGCTGCTTCATAGCAGATAATTCTTCCACGGTATCTTTCTCTTTGGTCAGCACCACACGCGATGTGGACCGTATTGGAGAGTACGATTAGGGCTCTTACACCTTTGCATATTTCCTCTGGGGTATGCGTCTGCGCTCACAGGGTTTGACCGAGGCTTGGTTAGGATTTTACCCATTTCTGCTGGTGAGTATTTCTTTTGTCTTTTCCCATTCATAGGTTAAGAGTGTTTACTTATAGCAGATGTTTTGCCATTGTGTTGGCAGTTTTGGGCCTATGAGAGGCTCCCATGTTTGCGTCATGTGAGTGTGTTAGGTTTAGACACATATCCACGAGGACGACGATGGCACTATTCTATCTTACCGGAGGTCCCTGTAGCTGAGGGCTTTGCTCACTGCCATATGCAGCTGGAGTTGCTAACGGTAGGTACCATTACATGGATTCCCTACTCAGGGGAACATTTGACCATCGAATTTGAGGATGGACATCCGACTGGAGTCGAGTATTTGATTTCCACCAGGAGAGTTCCTCTCTTCACAGATGGAGGCTGAGAGCTCTATCTAGGCGAGCGTGCTATTTGGAGCACCGCAGGGGAGATCCGTATACCAATCCTGCCTCCTGTCAGGCGTCATTGACCCATATAACAGACACCCGTCACTGATATTCCATTGTTGGGAGTTGACAGTTTTGCTTTATCAGAGGGTCCATGTACTTAGGAGATATTCCATCGTTGGTGGCTACCTCGCACTATTGGGCCCAGTCCCGTGCTACACAGTTTATGGGGGACATGGTTCCAAGATCTTTGATGATGATAGATTGGGTAGCTTGTGTCCGAGTTCCGACTCATATGACCCAGATTGATAGCTTGACCCGGCAGTTGGATCAGGCACATGTATTAATCCGGCATTTGGGCAGAGATCCAGCAGAGGCGGAGTCATTTGTTCCTTCCAGCTCAGGTGCTAGCCACTTAGATGACCCATTTTGTTTTGCTGGCGCAGATCCTCCTCTTTATAGGCCTGACATCCCTGTTGATAGAGATCCAGTGATTCAGGAGGAGTTACAATAGGTGGACAAGATTGAGGATGTGGACATGAAGACCCTGGTCTTCTTCTGATGTATATTCTCATTATATCTTTTGATAGGCCTCTATTAGATATTGGGTGGCTGTTCCCCATTCTCGCTATATCTTTTGATAGGCCTCTGTTAGTAGTAGGGCGGTTGTGCCCCATTTCCCTGTATTTGTAGCTGTACAAAGTTGATGTATTAGATGATGATATATTTTGGAATATATGTACCGTTTTTCATTCCCTATATCATATTGCCATCCATTATCTGTTATGCATGTATCATGTTATGCATATATATGTATGTCCAAAGATATTCGGCATTGACCCCTGGATGGTCTTATGACACGGCTCGCACAGATGTCTTCTTTGACCGTTAGCCATATAGATCATACCCCACCGTCAGTGGTGGCATTAGGTATGCGATCGTGGTACGATAGCATGTCACCGCTGAGATCGGTGGATCAGAGATATGTTATTACAAACATACCATGACCCTATTAGCTTTTCAGGTTCCCACAGGGTTTGTAGATGGGATGCTAGAGCATTGGCTAGTAGCTAGGCAGGTATTCCGATTTGGCACCCATGAGCTGACTCCTACCCTAGAGGAGTATGCACGATTGACGATGATGTCCTTAGACAGACCTTCCGTGCACATGGCTTTGGGAGACATGAGCAGACGATTCATGACTCTCACAGGATTGTGGCGCAAAGTAGTGCAGGATGAGCTGACATCTGGCCACGTGATATCTCAGCATTTTCTGTATGACAGATTTGGCACGGAGGATTGCTACTCCCGACATTCCGGGGATTTCACCGGGTCGGAGGATCATCAAGGCGTTTGCGAGTTGATGTCTTGATGCTATACGATCATTCAATGTGTACATCTCGCGGTATATGGATGAGATAGACATAAGCGTTATCATGGCTGTGAGAGCTCTCAAGGAGGGTCGTACCATTGTACCTATGATCGTAGCAGAGACCCTGCAGTCGGCATCCTATTGTTGCACGTATCCTACATGAGTGTTCACATGGAGTTTGGTCATGTTGTACGTGTGGTTTATGTCACACTTGAGACCTGTTGGTACCCTTAGACGACATGGGTATTGCTTCTCCCATGATGTGGCCATGTCATATTCCTTTCAGCCATCGGAGTGTACAGATGCTCAGTCCTGGTCCGCATTTTTGGCAGATATCAGGGATCCATTTAGCATATTGCTGTGCTCGGGGCTTTGCTCACCATACAACTTCATTACTCATGTTCCGGGCATGGATTTCCTCCCTCTGGCTGGCTTGAGGGGCGTGACTACTTATCACCCATTGGCCGTGATGTCGCAGTTCGACCAGTTCCAGGATTTTCATCCTTTCGATGGAGCGATAGGTCAGCGTTCAGCTTCTCTATATCTCTCAGCAGAGGACCGATCCCGTGTGTATGCTTGTTGGGATCATCACGAGATAGCTTCTTTTTCTGCCAGTCATCCCGATTATTCTGCAGAGTATTCTGCATGGATGGAGATAGAGATTTTATCGGCTGCAGCAGTATCTGCAGTATTGGATATTGAGTTAGACGATGTAGAGCCCATGGAGGACATTGAGATCTACATCGAGGAGGATCCCGCTGCTGGGTTGCAATCATTTCTTCCGGATTCTCCTAGTACCAAACTTTTTGTGATTCAAAGACTCGACACAAGATTTAGAATGTAGTCTTCATCGATGACCTTTGAGAGAGATGTGATTCGCTTCTATGATGTCGACTGCTCTTGATGTGAGAGACGCCACTCTATTGGAGAGAGACAAGGCATTAGATCGCAGAGATGCCGCTGTTGTTGAGCGGGATGAGGCTATATCAGCCAGAGATGCAGTGATAGTTGAGCGGGATAGTGCTATATCTGCCCGGGATGTAGCCGTCAAAGATAGCACTGCAGTGAAGTCCCTTACCACTGGTATGATCGCAGAGATGAGCGCATATATTGATGATCACATGGTCACCATATAGATGGCTATAGATCTTTTGGGTCGTGTGGATACTCTCGTACAGGAGACCACAGCTTCACTTCCATCTTCTGAGAGGGACGCCATGTTGGGCTTGTTGGCTCGCATATACCCCGACTTGTAGACGAGCTTGTATTTACCTGCACAGACTAGCTTGGTAATTTTGTCATGTACAGTTTACATTATATATATATATATATATATATCAAACAACATTATATATGACAGCGAAATATATTTTTTGATCACGTCCCTTTTAGATATGCCTAGCTATTTGCTTGATATTTTGCCTGCTATTTCAGGGGTTATGATCTTGATGAATTCAGAATTCCTCCTTGGTGGATGGACATTGAATTGTCTCTGGATAGTTCAGAATGGATCATTGATCTATGTGTATCCCTACCATCTTTGGTGTCTTGAGACTTGTCTCTGAATGGAAATATGGAGAGGAGTGTGGCTTTCCTCTCTAAGATTGACCGTACCACAGATGGTCGCCAGTACTTCTATTTAGGAGAAGCCTAGTTAATTCCACCTCTTATGGTTTGGTGTTGCTCTTCAAGGTATGACCGCAGCTTAGATGGTCGCCGAATCTCCTATTTGAGAGGAATTCAGGTAATTCCATCCCTTTGGTCTGAAGCCGAATGAAATGTAGTAGACTGAAAAAGAATCCCAGTACCAGTTGACAAGGGTTTGTGTTTTGGTAGGGGGTGAGACTGCACCATGAATGGCTGCCTACGTACTCTTATTGAAGAGGAGATCAGGTCTGCGTAGTTCGAACCTGGTGTAAAAGGTTCAACGCTGTATATGGCTGGAATGGTGTAAGAATCTTTTTGGTTGTTTTTGTTAGGAGAAGAGGGTAGAAATGTTTTTGTTGTTTTTATTTTATTGCGACTGGGCCATCTGAAATGGTTGCCTATGTACTCCTATTGAAGAGGAGATCAGTTCGATGTAGTTCGCCCCTCAGGTGAGAAGAAAAGCGTAATCCCATGTTCAGGTCAGAGTGCGGGGAAAAGAAAGTTTAATCCTAGGTTGAGGATAAACTGCAGGTGAAAAGTTTGATCCCAGGAATGGGTAGCCAAACTGCAAATGGAAGAGGTTCAATCCACGGTGGGATGACCTACGTCGTAGGAACGTAAAGGAGAGCCAGGCTGCTGGCTTGAAATGTATGTTTCCCTGAGGGGCAAAGTGTAGGAAAGTTGTAGGTGGTAAAGGGTTAAAGAACCAAAATGACTTGTGACCTGATGATTATGTACCAGGGTGTTTGCTGGTTACTTCAGACAATACCATTTCACTATGTCTAAGTTGATGAGTTGTGGAAATTCATCGCCGTCCATCTCTTGCAATCTGAGAGCGCCTCCTGTCAACACTTCCTTGACAATAAACGGGCCTTCCCAGTTAGGAGCGAATTTTCCTTTAGCCTGATCTTGGTTTTCAAGAATCTTCTTCAAAACCAAGTCATATTGTTTAAACTGCCGTAGCTGGACTATTATGTTGTAGGATCTGGCGATCCTTTGCTGATATAACTGAACATGGAAGATAGCCGCGGTTCGCCTTTCATCTATTAAAGACAATTGGTGATACCTGTCTTGTACCCATTGGTCTTCATCCAGCTGAGCGTCGATCAACACTCTGAGAGATTCCATCTCAACTTCTATGGGGAGTACTGCTTCCATCCCATAGGTTAAAGCGTAGGGGGTTGCCCCAGTTGAAATGTGCATGGAGGTTATGTAGGCTAACAGAGTCAGAGGCAATAGGTCAGGACAATCTTTGTGGTTGGCGGACATCTTTTGCATAATCTTCTTGATATTTTTGTTAGCCGCTTCAACAGCACCGTTCATCTTCGGACGATAGATGACAGAGTTGAGATGTTTGATGTGGAATATACTGCATAATTCCTCCATCATTTTGTTGTTGAGGTTCTTGGCATTGTCTGACACAATCACCTCTGGTTGTCCATATCGACAAACGACATTATTTCTGATGAAAGCAATGATTACTTCTTTAGTAACCCTGGGGAAGGAGGCTTCTTTTACCCACTTGGTAAAGTAGTCGATCATGGTGAAGATAAATCGGTGACCATTACTGGCTTTAGGCTCAATGGGCCCGATAACGTCCATTCCCCACATTGAGAAGGGCCAAGGAGAACTTATATTGTGGAGTTCCCATGGAGGGGCGTGTATAGCATTCCCATGAATCTGGCATTGATAGTATCTTTTGACGTGGTCGTTGCAATCAGCTTTGAGAGATAGCCAATAATGTCCTATCCTGAGGACTTTCTTGACAAGGAAGGGGCCACAGACTCAACCATGGATTTTATCCATAAGCCTTTGGGCTTGGTCTTTATCTAGACACCTGAGGAGACCTAGTCCTGCATCTCTTTTGTAGAGCGCATCTCCTTTCAGGTAGAACTTCATAGCAAGTCGATGGATCTGCCTTTTCTCAGTCAGGCTTGCCTTAGCGGGTGTAGATCCATCTCGCATATATTCCTTGATATGCTAATACCAAGGAGGTTGGATGGGAGGTAGCTCATCCGATACTTCTCCAACATAATTCCCATAGGCTGGGGCCTTGTTCAGGGAAATTGTGACACTTGGCAAGTGTTCCTTGTCTGATATGCGAATCAAGGAGGCCAAAGTTGTTAATGCGTCCACAAAATTATTCCTATTACGAGGAATGTGTAGAAAGGAGATTTCTTCAAACTCCAAAGCCATCTTCAAAACCTGCCGATGGTAAGGCAACAAATGTAGTTCCTTGGTTTGATAGATTTTGGTGGATTGTCTGATTACCAACTCCGAATCTCCAAGGATAGTTAACCACCTGATGCCCATTAAACGGGCAAGTTTTAGCCCTATGAGACAGCCTTCATACTCAGCCGTATTGTTGGTGCTGAAAAACTATAATTTGACGGCGACGGGATACTGCTCCCCCGTACCAGATACTAGAACTACTCTAGCTCCAGAACCTTCCATATTAACAGCTCCATTAAAATACATTTTCCATGATTGGTGCGTATCATACTGATGGTGTTGTTGCGCTGTCATTACTCCTTCATCGGGGAAATATGTTTCCAAGGGTTTGAAATCCCCTGAAGGTGCGGCGGCCAGTTGATCCACGATTCCTTTACCCTTGATGGACTTTTGAGTCACATATACAATGTCAAATTGTTGTAGGATCAACTGCCATTTGGACAGCTGGCAAATTTAACATGGGTTTGTTGAACACGTACTTGAGAGGATCCACGCAGGATATGAGATGAGTTGTGTGGCCATGGAGGTAATGATGTAACCTCATGGAAGCCCATGCTAAAGCACAACACGTCTTTTAGATCAAAATGTACTCGTGTTCACTGCTGCTGAACCATTTGCTGAGGTAATAGATAGCTCGTTCTTAGCCTCTATCATCTTTCTGTCCCATCATGCAGTCCATGGCGTTGTCACTTATGGACAGAAACATGAACAGGGGAACATCATCCCTGGGTGGTACCAAGACGGGAGCTTTGATTAGTTGTTTCTTGATTGTAATGAAGGCATTATGGCACTCATCATTCCATTTCATGGAGGAGTTCTTCCTTAATAGTTTGAAGATTGGCTCACAGGTTGCTGTGAGTTGGGAGATAAACCTGCTAATGAAGTTGATTCTTCCCAAAAATCCCCTTATTTCCTTCTCTGTCTGAGGAATGGGCATTTCCGTGATGGCTTAGATTTTGGCAGGATCCAGCTCTATCCCTTTGTGGCTGACTAGAAATCCTAGCAACTTGCCTGATTTAATGTCAAAGGCGCATTTAGTTGGATTCAACTTCAAGTTGTACTTACGCAACCTGTTGAACAACTTTTTAAGATGGTCTATATAGTCATCCTCCTTCCGGGATTTGACAATGATGTCATCCACGTAGATCTCAATCTCTTTATGCATTAAGTCGTGGAAAAGAGCCATCATAGCTCGTTGATGGGTAGCTCTGGCATTGATGAGGCCGAATGACAATCGTCTATAACAAAAAGTTCCCCAAGGAGTGATGAAAGCAGTCTTGTCACGATCTTCCTCGGCAACCATGATCTGATGGTACCCCACAAAGCAATCAGCGAAGGAGTACATGTCGTATTGCGCAGTATTGTTAATGAGAATGTGGATAAATGGCATAGGAAAGCTGTCTTTTAAGAAAGCTTTATTCAAGTCCCGGTAATCAACGCAAACTCGCACCTTCTCCAAGTTTAGGTACGGGCACAATGTTGGATATCCATTCTGGATATGTAGACACCATGATGATGCCGGCTTGAAATTGTTTCACAATTACTTCTTTCACCTTTAAACTCCATTCAGGTTTTAATCGCTTGAGCTTTTGCTTGACTGGCTTAAATCCTTCTTTAATGGGAAGGCGATGAAGAACAATGTCAGTGGACAAACCCACCATGTCTTCATGAGACCATGCAAACACATCCTGGAATTGGGTTAATAGCATAACCATATCGTTCCGTTGGTTTGGGGTAAGGTCTGAACCAATCTGGATTAACTTAGGGCTTTCTAAGGTTCCGAGATTGAAAGAAGTGGTTTGATTAAGGTTGGACTTGGGTTTATCTTTGACCCATTCTTGAATTTCTGGAGGCACCTCAATGTCATCCTGTATATCCATCAAGGCCGAATTCATCTCTACATCAAAGGTACAATCCTTGTGTAGGAGGCATCGATCCGGGCAAAATCTGATCACATCTAAATTCAGAGTCCTGAAACAAAATATTATTTCACTTAGTATATATGAAATGCGTTGATCATACACAGTGTTAGCATGTACTGGCAAAATAAACTGCTAATACTATACAGAAAAGTAAGCAGTTATTATATCTACAGGGCAGAAAGAGTTCTGCCCGTTTTACCCTCGTCGACTAAAGCAAGGAATGTTGTCCCAATTGGTAAGGGTAAAGTCGAGGAGGACCGCAATACTGTAGGGATTGTCATCATCCTCCCTATCCCGAATGATGGCCATTACGTCAGGGCAATCATCGTCTGGGGTGTATCTGTTGGTATGTTCATTATGAACAATGATGCGTATACTGGACATCATCCGTATGACGTCTTGCTTAATTCTTCGTTCCTCTTCTTCCACTGCGAGATTTGGAACAAAGATTTCTTTCTCCTTCACCGGTAACGGCTTGGAACATAACATAGCCATTACATTGGCTGGCACCTTTACGGGAGGTTGTGCGGACTAAGAGTTTGAAGGTGAAGATAAATGCCACATGGTAGAAGCTGATGGAATCTGCTGATGCTTATGAGGATTCCTATGACTAGAGCTGGCAGAATAGCCTAGTCCAGCTGTTCCACTTTGCTTGGTTAAGTGAATAGGGTATTTGATACCCTGGAAATCTTTACCCAACCATTGTCCCGGTTTATGACCCAACGACATCATTTCTTGAGTAGCCGATATTACCTCGGCAAAAATTTTGGGTTCGGAAATGGTGCTCCAATAGCATGGTATTGGGTGTTGCTTATTTCCAAAGCATGAAAAATGACTGGTTCCACATCCTCATTGGCATTGATGAACGGTATGTCCCTATCTTTGAGGAATCTCCTGTTCGGGCCGTGACGGACTATCTATTGTTGATGATGTATTTCAACTGTTGGTAAAGAGTGGAGGGGACTGCCCCAGCCATATGAATCCATAGTCGTCCCAGGAGCAAGTTGTATCCCGAATCTATCTTGAGCACATGGAAAGATACGCAGAATGTGTGAAGACCAATTTCGATTGGCAGCTCAATTACTCCGACCGAATTTCAGCGGGCTCCATCAAAAGCTTTGATGATAGTATGGCTACTCCGAATTCGATTGAGATTGATGTTCATCTTCACCAATGTAGCATATGGGCAGATATTCAGAGAGGAACCTCCATCTATTAAGACTCCAGCTACCATATATCCGGAGGACAAGACCGCAATGTGCAACGGTTTGCAATGACCGGTCCCTTCGGGTGGTATGTCATCATCAGTGAAGCATATAACATTGTTGTTGAAAATGTGATCAACCATATGTTGAAACTTTTCCGTATCCACTGATGTCGGGAGATAGGCTTCTTCCAAAACCTTTAACAAGACCTTCTGGTGATTCTTGAAATTTAGGACCAAGTCCAAAATTGATATTTGTTGTGGAGCTTCTTTCAAGCTTAAAACCACCGTAGCTTCGTTATGACCTACAGCGCTGAGGAATTTCTCAATCTTCTCCATGGGTATTTTCCCCTTTGATTTGGTGGTAGACTTCATCACCCGATGGGGGAGATACAACGGGTTTTCCTTTGACATTGTAGCAGTTGTATGTGAGGTTGATCCTTCACCCTCTCCATAATTCCATGGAACCTTGCGCAAACTAACAATAGGATATTGTGCTCTGCATGACAAGTTGATTGGCTCGGGAGCGGCCACTTTCAAAGGATTGTCACCTCCCTTGATTTGAATTGTTGGTGATGTGAGTAATGTGTTAATCCCCTCTGTTTCAGTGGATATGACTGCTACCACACTTTTCCACTTAGTAGGGACTGCATTCTCAGTTTCACGTAACACAGTGTCGTTATCTGCCAAGCGCAGTACACCACTGTCGATTAGATTTTGAATAAGGTGACGGAGTGCCCAAAGATTCTTCTCGTCTTTGTGACCATGAGGCTCGGAGTGGTATTGACATACTCCATCAGAGTTGTACCGTCCCGAACGGGGGTTGATTAGAGGTAGAAGTGAACTGATCCTTCCTTCATTGATTAACATATGAAGAATTTCCTCCATAGGTTGGCCCAGATAGGTGAATTCCCTTTTCTTGGCGAAATCCCGACGGGCTTTGGCATTTGCTCTCTTCGTCACTTTGTTTTCCAGCATTTCATTTTCTGAAGGTGATGAGGGAATATTCATGACAATGGGTAGGAGACTGGCGTGCTCCTGGCTGATTAACTGACGAGTCACTTGATGCTGATAAGTCACCAGTTCCGCCAATTGTTCAATTTGTTTGCAGAGAGCTTTCATCTTTCGTTCCATTGCGAACTGGAACTTAGCATAATCCAATCTATCATCACCATCTTTGATGGTTTGGGAGGAATCATAGCTGAAGATGGAACTCTGTCCACTGCTCCAATTAATCATGTTGACCTCTTCTTCTTTGTGTTGAGGAAGAGGGTTGTCTTGAACATGAGGCTGATCGGGTTTGGTGACTATGATCTCCCCGTTGTCTATTAGGTCCTGGATCTTGTGCTTCAAGGCCCAGTAATCCTGAGTATCATGGCCAGGTGCACCGGCATGATAAGCACATTTCCTAGCAGCATTGAAACCTCGTCCATTAGGGCTGGCTGGTGGAAGAAGATGTGTAATTTTCTTCTGTGTTGTCAGAAGATTTAAAAGGTTCTCGAGGGTATCCCCTAAGGGTGTAAACACTCGAGGGCGTTTAACTTCTCCACCTTTTGGTATTGGAGGGTTTGCAGACTGTGCTGGAAAGGGAGTGTAGTTTCTCCTTTGAATAGGCATATTTTGATTTCCTTTTTGCCCCTGTAGTATCAGGGAAACATCTTCCTCTTTCGTTTTATGGGCCCTCTGGGGGTTGTTCCCATAATTTCCAAATTAGATGTGATCAGCAACAGCATTGAGTGCGGCTAGGTCTTGAATCTTTCCTGACTTCAACCCCATTTCAGCCATCTCCCCATGCTTGACCATTTCAAAAGGGAGCTTCTTGTATATCTATGAAATTTATGACCATTTCTGATTCTGCTATAGAAGGACTAACTTGGGCAGCCAGGCGTCTCCACCTTTGAGCATACTCTTTGAAAGACTCATTAGACTGTTTCTTGATCTTGGTAATTTGATATTGATCAGGAGCCATCTGAGTTTGAAAACTATATTGAGTGAGGAAGGCATGTGCTAGCTCTTCCCAACTATGGATTTTGGAGTTGTCTAATCTTGTGTACCACGAACGGGCTTCTCCAGTTAGACTCTTTTGAGAATAATTGCATTCTGAGCTTTTCATCCTCTGTATAGGATCCAAGTTCTCCAATAAATACTTTTAGATGTGTGTAAGGATCCCCTAACCCGTCATATTTTTCAAAGTCAGGAGTTTTAAATTTCTCTGGATAGTGAACACTAGGAAAAATACATAGATCAGCATATGAAACACTCCCGTGTGTTCCAATTCCTTTGATAGTGCGAAGGGTCTCTTCCATTTGGAGGATTTTCTTTTTGATGTCGCCAGTGTCTGTGTAAGACCCCAACTTATTATTAATGAAATTTAATTTTCTCTATTGATTATTTTGAAATAGTAAGGGTTGATTTGATTAATGTGGATAGTTAGGGGTAAAATACGCAAATATTTCAAAATAAGCAAGTGGTTATAAAATATTCATTGTTGTCGGGGAATATTCGTTTGGTCGTGGGAATATTCGTGCGATGGCTACCATCTTTATGGGCCCCATAACTGAAAGCGATTGGATGAAGAAAACGACAAATATAAGTTGTTTAAAAATAACAAATAGTTATTCATCAAGTAATCTTTATTAAATACCTAAATGGTTAAAACATAGTAGCACCACCAGGTATTGCACCAATTATTGATTCTTACGTAAGAAGGCACTACTCAATAATGGTTACAGATAATTACCGCTCAAAGATTTTATTGATTATCAAGCGTTGATATTTTATATTGATGTTGTTTCAATAATTGTCATTACACAAGATTTTTCATTATCGAAGCAATAATTCATATTATCTGAATAATATTATTAGATAACATTATTGGTAATGTCTAGAAAGTTCTCGTATAAGGAGAGGTTTGGTCACCTAATTGCGCCGCCAAGAAGGAGAAATTCTTATTGAAAGCCCCTTCTCCTAGGAACTGCCTGGTTGTCAATATTGTGATTCTGTAATATTATTTGTGAATAATTAATTATTGATTCATATGATGAGGAAAATATTGATTTTATGTGGATATAGATGGAGAAAAATTTTAATGTGACAATTGTTGAAAATTGAAATTTTATCTTTTCTCGATAAAATAATTCATTTAAATATATTATTATATTTTAATAATATAATAATGGTGATATTTTTACAACGAATATGGGATATATGAGTATACGAGGAGGAAGAGTATTTTTGTTGCAATAAATGTTTAAAACATGTTAAACATGTCGGTGGACCCCATTTATTGACTGAAATTTGATTATAGTATGTAAAATCGCTCGTTTGTTGATTTCGGTCAATTTTTTTTTGGAATTCGGAAAAACTTTCTTCTGCAAAGTTGTAGAGAATTGAATTTCCTATAAAAACACGCGAGATTCAAATTTTCTGATAAAAGGGCTATTTATTGTGAATTATTGAAGTTCCAAAGCTCCGAAATATTTGATTTTTGGAAGTTTTAATTATTATTTTAAAGAAAAATGTTTTTTTGCATTTAAGTGGGCTAACATGTGTTATTAATTGCTGAAATCAGATCTTCAAAGATGGGCTAAGGAAATTTATAATATATATTAATATTTTATTAAATTTTCTGCTTTGGTGTTCTAAGCATTTTCCTATAAATAGGTGCTTAGGTTAGAATTGAAAATCACACCAAAACTCAAGTTTTCTCTATATTATCGAGCGTATTCTTGTGAGTATTTTGAGTATACTTTGAGTATTGTTAGATTTGCAAGTTCCCTTCAAAGACTATACTTGGTATTCCAAATAAAGTACTAATCTTTCGAGGTAAGGGATGTTATTTTCTTCTCAAATGATATTATTTCATCAATATCATTATCTTTGAAATATTGGTTGGAACTTTTATCAAATTTGGAACTTTTTCATGATCTGGGTTACTATTCATGAGTTACTATTCACGAGTTACTATTCATGAGTTACTATTCACGAGTTACTATTCACGAGTACTATTCATGAAACGTGAAGATGTTTTTTTGGGAAATTTCTATCTTTTGGTGTCAGAGTTACTATTCACGTATATGGCACTATTCACGTATACGGCACTATTCACCGAAAAATGAAAATTCTTCTTTTCGTCCAAAATATCTATTCTGGATACTAACTTTGATTGTATCCATGTTTTGATCATTCTTGAATTTTACACCACTATGATTATTTTTGAGGTATTTTTGAACATGGATAAAACAAAGTACGAATCCATAATCCTTAATCCTTATCATTTTGTTTCACTTTGGATTCGCTTTCTTTAAAATATTTTTCATCATCCTCGGTCTTAAATGATGATATTATTGAATATCTTTGGCTCAGATTGCAAAGATGAATGATTTACGAAGAATATCTTTGGCCCGTAGTGCAAAGATGAACAGTGTTTAGATGAACATGACTAATCGATGAATATCTTTGGCCCGTAGTTCAAAGATGAATATTTGATTCTAGATATATATTGATTGATGTTACGAGGATAAAAGATGACGATGAACTTTTAAATTCATACATAGAAGATAGTAGTTTGCATTCTCTACTTAACTCTTCTAATGAATTATTATTTCACTTGCGAATATTGATTTAAAATTTGTTGTCTATTGTATTCTATTAGATTTTTCCCTGTTGAAGACTAATGATAATTTGTTGTATATTATCTTAGTCATAATATTCTTTATCGGGCTAGTTGAGCTCACCCTTTTCCTTTTTGTTCCATTTTTCTTCTCGTGGAGGCGAGAATATAAGCGAAATACGAGTCGGGGTATGGAATGAAGGTTCTAGAGAGAGTTGTTTAGTAGTCCTCACCATTTTGTAAAATAATGTATCAATAAATGTGATGAGGATTTATTTGAGTATAGATATTGTCTAGAAGATAATATTTGTATTCAAACTCACAGCTTTCTTGTTGTAATAATAAAGTTGTAGTTGTTTACGTACCATGTATTAAAAACTCGTAATGGGTGATGTATACCTATTTTGGGGCGCCACGATCGGACCTCTAGTGGGATGGGTGGCATCAAGAGTTTTGTTAGTTGTATCCAACTGTGGTTCCGGTATGGTAATGACCGGGTCTCCCCCTTGTGTGGAGGATTCAACATGTACGGGTATTTTCTGACCCTGTGTAGACTGGTGTAATTCTTTGAGTAGAACAACCAAATTTATAATCTGTTTGGTTAATCCGTCACATTCGTTGTGAGAAACTGGATTAAGTTCAGTCTGGTCAGATGACGACATGATTGACTGTAGCCCTATTGCCTTTTTGGACTTTGACCGGGTAGTAGGTCCGATTGATTCCCTGTGAAAGACTGGCATAGTTTAGTCTTTAGGGGATGTATATAATAACATGCTATGTGATGTGTCCATTTTTAGGAGTTTTATCATCCCATAACCGGTGTCTCTTTGCTTTATAGCATGTTAATATGTATGTGTACACATTTCTTCATATTTCTCATTACATGGAGATAGATATGGAAAGTAATTACAAGTAATTGCATTTACAAGTAATTGAAATGAGAGCATGAAGAGACTTTCCTCCATTTTGGGTTTATCAGAGTCTGACCTATCTTAGGTTACTCTCGCGGCTTTTTGGCATGAAGGTTCCCAAATCATCGCAATCTACTTGACGGGAAGTTAATCCGGTCTTCCAACTAGAGCGAATTTGGGTGGTGTCTTTCCTGAGCCTCGGAGAATCAGGCTTCTCACGAGTCCAGTAATCAAACACCGACGGGATAGCCTCCTGGTGGAGGGACCACACAACATACATTCATACATACATTGCGTCTCCCCGTATAAAATGATGACATGTGCGAAGCACTAATATCACAAGCAGTTTATAGTGCGAAGCACTAAGTAATGAAATGCATTCGTACACATTCATCAAAATGTAAATGCAACATCCACACACAAGCAGATAATAGTTTTGAAAAGATTGTGATAGCGGCTTAAGTCCTCTTACTGGAGTCCCCAGCAGAGTCACCACCTGTCGACGTCGGGATTTTTGGATGTCCCTTTCCGTTACTTGTTCTTTGGTGTTCTCATTTTAGGTGAGATTTGTTTGAAAAAACAAGTGAAAAAGGTTCGACATGTATGATGTCGACGATGGGACTATTAAGAGTCGCCAGTTGGTTTTTTTTTAATGGTTGTACCAACACAACCTATAAAAGGTTTGCAATTTGACCCAGTGATGTGACACTAATATACGGGTCAGCGAAACCGAGATTTGTTTAGGGTCCGGGGACTTGGTTATGCGGGGGGGGGGGGAGGGGGAAGGTGTTAGGCACCCCCTGACATCCGTGTTACCACGGTGACCGCCTCTTTTCAAGAAACTATTAACTGAGTGTGTGTGTGGGGGGGTCAATGTGCTGTTATATGGAAGTTGTTCAAGGCCTCGTTAGAACCTATATACACAGGGTTTGAATTTATGTAAGAATTCAATTTTCAGCAAGATATGACAGTGATGTTTTATAAAAGAGGTTTTTCAAACCCTGATGCTCAATAGGAATTGAGACCTTTTACACTCCCATTTTTATTAAGTGATCGGCTTGATTGATTTTATTTTATTCGATCGCGAGGCATCCATATGAAAATAATATATATAAATAATGCATTTCCTCGTGGGTATGGAAACCATCTGAGGAAATTCAGACATCGCAGAATAATTTACAAGCCGCTTACAGCTGAAAGTGTCCATCACAGGAACCGAATCTAGATTCAACGGGATGAATCTGTGATCACATGATTCCTAGGCTCACAAGATACTGCAGTTTATATTAAAGCAGTAAGCAGGTATATATATATAAAAGCTGTAAATATATATATATATATATATATATATATATACAGACAGGATCACCAACCACGAAGCACCTCCATGGGGGATCAAAATATAAATAAAGTCATTAAAATGGTCAATCGCCACGTAAGTAAACTCCGAGCGGGACGAAAACGCATGTAAAGTCAGTAAGCGATCAACCACCAAGAAGTAAACTCGGTGGGAAAATATATATATATATATATATAATATATATATATATATATAAAATCCAAACTCATCGATGTAAAATCCGAAACTCATTCAATATATATATATATATATATATATATATATATATATATATATATATATATATATATATTTAGTAAACGCACTGCATTTTAAGTCTAGGCTCATCGAACAAAGTCCCACCACAGCTTCATATATATAAATATATATATATATATATATATATATATATATATATATATATATATATATAAAAAAAGTAAATGCACTAAATCAAGTCTTGGCTCATCGAACAAAGTTCGACTCACGCTTAATATATATAAATGTAAATATATATATATTAAAGCAAGTAAACGCCTCGAGGCATGTAAGTCTAGGCTCAATCGAGGCATAACTCGATAATGTTAGTCAATATATATATATATATATATATATATATATATATATATATATATATAATAAAACCACTAATCAAGTCCCGGGCAAAAGCAAGCAACACGACTCTCAACGTGTAGAAGGGTGTGTGCACAGATTAAGAGAAAACTCTAAATTGTGTGAGAAGGCTTACAGTTGACTGCTAAAAAAGGCTTCTATATCTTTAGAGTGGGTAAACACTGGCTTTTGTGGGTACAAATGAGGCTATATATGAGCTCAAAGGTGTTTAAAAGTGGGAAAATACACTGTATGCCGAGTGGAGAGCAAATTGTGTACGGTTTCCTAGTCTTTTTCTCTTAGAAAATCCGCACCCCAAGCCCTCTATGTATAGGCAATATGAGCCGCGGGTGTACCAAAGGCAACCCAGGTTGGCCTGGGTTTGTCGGGTCGGGTCGTCTCGAAGTACGTGCACTCAGGCACTGTAATGTCCACTCAAATTTTCAGAAGTGCAATCTGGGCATCCGTTTGAGGTATACAGGACCAATTTCGGACCGTCGTTGTCGAGAGTTGTACGATGGCATGAGATTAGAGTTTGTGCGAAGTCTTTGAAGATGGGACGATTCCCTCTGGTCTTCAAGCTTTAACTTCCATCCGTTACCCCACACAATAGTTACTCGGTATTGGTTAGCCTTGTGAGACATTGTTGCATAGAGACGTGACGTGGCATCGCTTTGGCCAGATGATGATATTGCCCCTTACCGGTGTTATCGTCGGGTTGGGCCGATAAAGCAGACGTTGTTTCGACTTATTTGGATTGACTACCGCAATGGTTGAAGGTCCTCATTATCATCTTTGAGGTGTGCCTGTCTTCCCGATGTTATTGTCGGGTTAGTACAGTGCATCTCGTTGTGAGCGGCGAGATTGAAGCTGATCGCTTTTGAAACAAGCATTTTCGGGGTTATCCCGAAACTACTTTCCTTGAGGTTATCACCAAGGTTGGTGGCTATTCCCATGGTTGGGATTGAGACTGGATACCTTGGGGTTATCTCCAAGATTAATCGGTCTTCTCCGATGTGTGTTCTGGTGTCGTATATGCATCCCTCAGTGTTACATCCGAGGTTGGATTTGTTACTCCCAGATTGCGATCCGGGGTTGATGCTGAACTTTCGGTAGTATCCGACATGGATTTGGATTGTCTTTCAGGGTTCTCTCATAAAAGATGAATCTGTCCTCCTGCAATGTTAGTGACAGTGGTACAGAAAATTTTGAGTGTCTACAATACTATTGGGCCAGTAGTTTGGGGCCTTATTTTTGATGGATTTGATTCGATTCGGACTTGGGATTTGACCTGAGATTTATTCCGGACTCGGGATTTGACCCGGGTTATTTCAAGGATGCTGTGAAAGTAAGTAGTAAAAATTCTATCTCTAGTGGAGCTATCGGCATCAATCTGATGGAAAACCCGGGAGGTGGTGACAATCCTAACGTAACGGCAGAAAGAATACAATGATGGTAATCAAGGCAAGCTATCATCTGGATAAGCATCAATAATCCCCAGTGAGTCACTCGTAAAAAGAGAGGAACATCTTCGGCGGAGGTAAAGTCAGAAAGCACATCTAAAGATAAAGAATGTTGGTGACAACCTCAACGTCAGAATCCAATGGTCTTAGCCATAGGAAAACCTTCACAAAAGGGATCTTGAAAACATCTCTACAACTTATCGTTGAATCAGTCTCAATAGCGGTGATGGACATTTCAAGCCGTTGGCGACAACCCCAGCGTAGCATCGGGAATGATTCGGTGATGAAAGGTTTGTAAACTACCATTTGAGTAGACATCAAGGAAGTTTAGGGGAGACCATCATTGGCAATTCCATCCCCAACAGAAATGGCGGGAGCAGTCAGTGATAGAATATTGTTGAAAATGACTCTAACCAAAAACATTCAGCATCCAAAACATCTTGTTGCATTGCATGACATCATTTAATCTTGTCATATTTCAAGTGTCTAGTAATCTTTATCTTGTTCATGCCATTACATTGGATAAACATGATAAAGAGGGGCATATGTAGAAACTTAAAATTTTTCATTCCTGTTACTAACCATGTAAGAGGGCAGAATTGTCTTTCAGACACAACCTTAGAAGTCAAAATCATCAAGTCAATCCCCGGAGACAACCCTATGAGATCAAGTTATATCCTCGGTGACGACCCCGGGAGATCAGGTTAAACCCCAGTGACAACTCCGGGAGATCAAGTCAAATCTTGGAGATAACCCCAGGAGATCAAGTTCAAGCCCCGGTGACAACCCCGGGAGATCAAATCAAGCCATGGAGACAACCCCGGGAAATTAAATCAACTTTAGAAATAACCCTGAAGATAAACAATATGCCAACCTCGAGAGATAACCCTGAGGAAGACAGATGCCGCCACGTCAAGCTTGGAACCAACCCGGGAGGGATAAAATATTAATTTTCCAACTCAACATCAATTCAACCCAAATCACTACAAAAGAGGTGATGCAGAACCATAACATCAATCCCTAGTGAAAACAACACAAGAAAGCTAAACGGATGGACTGCGAAGACTTGAAGATATGGTCAAGGAGCCATCTTCCTAGATTTAGAAAATGTCAAATCCCATGTCATTGTGTAGCTCTCATCAAGGGCTTTTTGGAAAGGTATAGCAAACCTCCATCAGATTCCCGAATTGAAAGTTATGAAGGTTTGAGATGACAACGCGTTGATCCGACTGCACGTACTTTGAGACAATGGGACCCACGGGGCCTGGGCCCACACTGTGACCGACCATAGGTAGACTCATGGCTCTTCATGCGGTGACTGCTGGCTACTTTGGTCTATAAATAGACCCCCCCCCCCTATTAGCCAAAAGAAGATGAAGAAGAAAATAGAGGGAATTCCATCCATTTAAACTCTAAACCCTTCCTATAGTGTGCCTGGATTGCTAATCTATGGCCTTTACTGCATTAGTATATATATAATCATATATATATATATATATATATAAACTGTTTACTATGATTAAATATCTATTTTAACTGTTCATTCAATGTAAATATGTAATATTTAAATCTGTGAACTAGATTTATCTAAATCTAGTCATATCTAACTTTTAACCGGTTCAAAAGTTCTAAAACTGGAACCATTGAGCTATAATGGCTAAGATTTATTTAAATCTAGTTTTCTTTCTAAAGGGAACGGGAAGCTTGGCTACGCGCACGCATGGATTTAACTGATGAATCCTTTATTTTATGTTGTTTAGATTAAATATCTATTTTATTTCAGTATCTTCATTGTGCAAGCTATTCATATGATGTTATGTGAGCCTAAGAGCTACAGGATCTAACATCCAGCTGACAGATCTAGATTTGGTTCCCATGATGGATCATTTTCAGTTGTACAGTTAACTTGTAATTCATATTTGTGGTGCTCAGGTCACTTCGATGGCTTTCATGTCCATAAGGAGCCCGACACTTATATATATATTATTTTATCGAAGATTGTATCTCGAGAATAAAATCAAAACAAGCCGAATATGGAATAAAAATGGAAATATCAAAGGCCTCGATTATTATGTGAGCATAAGGGTTTGAAAACCTGTTTTCAAAACATCATCTTATATGCCTTGTATTAAAATTGAACTTTTATACAAATCAAACCCTTTGTAAGTGCAAAAGAGGCATAACACTACTTCCAAATAAAGCACTTAGGCCCAATTAACTAAAAAACACACACATTTCAAATAAATTAGGGAATTAAAAAGACGCGGTAATCGTGTTTTCAGGGAATTCGGTGGGTGCCTAACACCTTCCCCCCGCTTAATCAAGCCCCCGAATTCTATGAATCTCGGTTTCCAATGCATGTTAAACAGAGTCCAATAATTGGGCCTTTTTGCAAACCTTTTCAAATTCGGTTGAGTTAATATAATCATTTTACTACTACTAACTGGCGACTCTGAATTTTAAAATTGTCAACAATTTTTGTTGGACTCTTTTCAAACTCACCCTTTCAAACGAAATTAACACACATAAAACATAAAGGGTAGAAAGACTAAAAGAGAAATTCCAAAAAAAGGAAATTTTTCCCGATGTCGACATAGAGCATGCATTCACATCCATTTAATGTAAAGACAACATTCACACACATACAAGAAAGGGAATTTGAAAAGATTTGAAATACGGCTTAAGCCCTCTACTGTCTAGCTGGGATGCACAAAAGGCCTGAGGTCTGGCCTGAGGCCTGGACTTGGTCTGGCCTGGGCCCTGTCAGTCCTGGCTTGGAAGGTTTAAAAAGGATACTATTTTTAGACAAAAATCTGGCCTAGCCTGGCCTACAAAAATGCATGGCCTAGCTGTGGGCCTAGCTTGGAGTCTGGCATGGCCCGACCTTGGGCCTGGCCTGTCCTTACCTGAGACATTACACGATTTTTTATCCAATTATTTGTAATTAAAACTTTAAATTTATAATTATTCATCAATAAAGTATAAATTTTTACTTATTCATTATTGTAATTTATAAATTATAATACATTAGTTTTAATTAATACATCAATAAAGTTTAAAATTTTAATTATTCATTCTTGATTTCTGTGACACCCCCACATCCGAGTACTTAAATTTCCACATGATTTGGTGTTCACTGTACAAATATCATCAATCTATCTACCCATAATAAATATAAACCATGTAATAGATAGAAATAAATCATCCCCTTATGGGGTTACAACATCTGAATAATAAATACAATCTCAGGTCAAACTAACCTTAAACATCTGTGTGAAAACATAAACAAATAAGTCTTAAACAACATCAAGTCTTTACAATAACATTCTAAAAATTAAATAACAAGTCTTCATCACTTGTAAGCTTTGCCCTTGCCTTTACTGGTAGAAGGCTCATCGTACCTTTTGTTCTTAACTGCAATGTTATTATTACGCAAGCGTGAGCATTATTGCCCACAAGTATAAAAATAAAATAACAATATATAATAACATGCGAGTGAATCAAAGACTTCTGAAATAAAAGCTCAACTTTTGAATTAAGAATGAATAATAAGAATTCAAAAGATTTCTGAGTGTCATAAGACATTGAACTATGTCCTAGGTTATCAAGGGTTATACTTGAAACCTTTAACAGTCATAAGACTATGGACTCTTCTACTCGTACTTAGGGGGATCAACCCTTAGTACCATACTGTGCACAATATCTTAACGCTAACGCATAACTAATCCCTATACAGGGTTGTTCATCTCAGTTTGACATCAGAGTCCGCACCAAAGGAAGTTTGGTTTGAACAATTCAATAAGGGTTCTGAAATTTAGAACGTTCATCAACTATGGACTAGTCGAATCAAATAAGGGTTCGCTAATCTAATAAGGTTCAACAATAATTGATAATTAAATTGAATGAAAATCTTAAAAGGTATACAATAGAACAAGTATTGTATAACAGAATAATACTTTGAATGATAGATAATCTTTAATATAACAAATTGAACTTGAATTATAACTTGAATAATGACAATAAGTAGGGTTAGAAAACTTGCCTCGTGCGTAGATTACACGTTAATTATACACGTTCTTCGATATAATCCTGCATACCATTTCCATTCACAACTCTAGTTAATTATAATATAATTAATCATCATAAGTTCATTCTTTTTTCTAAACTTTGGTTACGACTATACTTAGTCAAATTATCACACTTATTGTCACATAATAAACATTTCACGAATAATAAGCTAATTATGCATTCAATAATTCAATCCACATGAAATTATGTTAATAATCTGTTTTAACATCTCACTATACTCCTAACATATTTTTATTTTCATTGGATTAGGTTAACATCACATTCATGGACTTGAACACTTTAAAAATTTGTTTCTGAACATTCTGGAGAGTGGCGCTGCGATGCCATTTGTTGTATTTCTTTCTGTATGCTGACTGTGCCCATGGCTTTTGACTCTTGGACTTTTATGGCCATGCTATATGCATTGAGTGTGTATTAAAGGCACGAGATTGGCTCATGGCGAATTTAACAAACGAATCGCTGCTCAAATGAATTCATGAAAATTGCAGAACATGGCCAAAACCTCCAATTAAATTATTTTTACATGAATTTAGACATATCCATACATTATAATACACATATAATCACTACTTAACCCTTCTAGCATGATTTTAATATGTTAAAACACATAATTAACAGAATCAACACATTTAATTTTACTGTTCTTGATTTTCTTGAAGGTTTTAAACACAAAACATAAAAATTACCACTACAGATTCGTTGTAACACCAAATCCATCCATTAAAGTTTTGTTTCCTTCGTTTTAACATGCATAATCATATATGAGTGTGAATTTTACAAGATAATTTATGTTTGGCATATTAAATTCACGCATAAGGGCCATATGGCCATATTCCATACTATGTAAATAACATAAGTTATAATATTATGAAACTGATTATATGGTTTATATATATATATATATATATATATATATATATAATCTAATACGATATGATATATCTTAACACATACACAAACCCATAATCATACCCTTTTTCCATTCACAGTGTTTTTAACAAAACGTGAAGCCATTTTTATGAAAACTTAAACAACGTAATTTAAAATTTGGGAAAGAAAAGATTACCCTTGATTACTCTCCTTGGATTACACAAGGTGATAACAAGTTAACAACTCCCAATATCCACACTTCTTCTCTTTTAATCAACCTAATTTTAAACTCTCTTTCCCTCTCTGTTTTGCTTTTCCAGACTTAGCAAATAATAAAACAAAAGAAAGACGTATATAATAAAGAACTGACGCGACGTGGAGGTTAGTTACCCATCATGGGTTAACTGCCCTCAACCCCCACTAATGCCATGTTTGGCTAGCCATAAAAGGCTTATTCCCATTTAATTTAATAATTCTTTTATCTTATAGTTTAATAATGTCACATCCAATTATAAAATAAATCAATTATCTTATTTACTTTACTTTAAATAAAATATGATAATTTGTCATTAATTCATATAGTCACATAATTAATTTCTTATTTATTAATTAAGTCAAATTATTAAATCTCTAATTAATTATTACATTAATTAAAATAACATTATGCTTATTAAATATTTCATTTAATTCAATAAGCTCACATAAATACATACTTGAATAATAATTATTCTCCAGATAAATTTAATAAATTTAACACATATAATTAAATTAATCTATCATAATTGCATCATTTAATTATTTAATCTAATACTTAAATCATTGAAAATATTTATTTAATCCAATAAATATTAAAATTAAATTACAAAATCTCGTTTGTCGCATCTTTCCTCCCTTAAAAGGATTCTGTCCCTAGAATCACGACTCAATAAATTCGACCCGTTACATCTCCCCCCCTTACAAAGATTATGTCCCCAGAATCGCTTACACATAATTTAAGTAAATAAATGAGGGTAATTCTTCATCATATTCTCTTCGAGTTCCCACGTAGTTTCTTCAGCATTGTTGTTCCTCCAAATTACCTTAACAAAAGGTATTATTTTATTTCTGAGAACTCGTTCTTTTCTATCGATAATTTGAATAGGAATTTCTTCGTAAGATAAGTCTTTTTCAAAATGCAGGGGTTCGTATTCAATTACATGCTTGTAATCGGGTTTGTAGGGTCGTAAAACAGAAACATGGAAGACGTTGTGGACATTCTCGAGTGCTGGAGGTAGGGCTACCTCATACGCAACTTCTCCGATTCTTCGCAGTACTTCAAATGGTCCAATGAATCTTGGGCTTAATTTTCCTTTCTTTCCGAACCTGATCTTTCCCTTCCAAGGAGAGACCTTCAATAATACATAACTACTTGATTCAAACTCAACATTTTTACGATGTGGATCGGCGTATTTCTTCTGCCTATCTTGAGTTGCTACCAGTCGTGTTCGGATTACTTTGACTATTTCTGCTGTCTGTTGTACCAATTCTGGCCCTAGCAATTGTCTTTCGCTAACTTCATCCCAGTAAAGCGGAGTTTTGCACTTTCTGCCGTATAACGCTTCATAAGGCGGCAAGACAATACTAGCATGGTAATTGTTATTGTAGCCGAACTGTACCAGCGGTAGGTGATCATCCCAATTTCCTTTAAAGTCCATCACACAGGCTCTTAGCATATCTTCTAATGTCTGAATCGTTCTTTTGCTCTGTCCATCTATTTGAGGGTGATATGTCATACTCATCCGCAATTGCGTACCCATGCATTCCTATAGACGTTTCCAGAAGTTTGATGTAAAGCGCGGATCCCTATCGGAAACAATTGACACCGGCACTCCGTGCCTCGAAACAATCTCTTTTACATATAACCTTGCCAACTGATCTAAGTTGAATCTGATTTTTATTCGAAGGAAGTGTACAGATTTCGTCAGTTGGTCAACGATAACCCATACTGCGTCATAGCCTTTCTGAGTCGTCGGAAGGTCAACCACGAAGTCCATTGTAATATGTTCCTATTTCCATTCCGGGATCTCCAACGGTTGTAGTAACCCACTTAGTCTCTGATGTTCTGCTTTCACTTTCTGACAAGTCAGACACTTGGCAACACATTCTACAACATCACGTTTCAAATTTGGCCACCAAGAGTGTTGTCGAAGATCTTGATACATCTTTGGTACTACCAGGGTGAATTGAATATCGTGAGCTATGAGCCTCACTCAAAATGTCTTCCTTAATCTCTGGTACTGGTGGTACCCAATTTCTGCTCTAAAATCTCAGTATTCGTTCCTTATCCATCTTAAATCTTGGTTCGGTTCCTTTAGATATCTTCCTTATAACCTTTTTGCATTCATCGTCCTAAAGTTGAGCCTCCTTAACTTTATCCAATAGGGTTGTACCAGATTGCATCTGAAATAGCTTCTCATCAATTTCTATAGGATACTTCACTTCCAAGTTCAGTTTCTCCATTTCTCCTCCTCCCCGAGCAATTGACATCATCAACTTCTCCGACCCTTTCTACTTAAGGCATCGGAATCGACATTTGCCTTACTCGGATGGTATAAAATATCACAATGTAGTCCTTAATTAACTCCAACCACCTTCTTTGGCGATATTCAAGTCCTTTCGTGTAAAATATATTTTGGACTCTTGTGGTCTCAGATATATTTCACACTTCTACCCGTACAGATAGTGCGTCCAGATTTTCAAAACAAAAACAATTGCAGCTAACTCCAAGACGTGGGTCAGATATCCCTTCTCATAATCCTTTAATTGTCGTGACGCATACGCAATGACTCTGCCGTTTTGCATTAGCACACAACCAAGTCCTTTATGCGACGCATCACTATAAATAACAAAATTTCCTGTATCGTTCGGAAGAGACAACACAGGTGTTGTACTCAACCTCTTCTTCAATTCTTGAAAGCTTTCCTCACACTTCTCCATCCAAATAAATTTCATCGTTTTTCGAGTTAAATTCGTTAGCGAATTTGCGATCTTGGAAAAGTCTTGAATGAACTTTCTGTAATATCCTGCCAATCAAAGAAAACTTCGTACTTCCGACGGCGTCCTCGGCTGATCCCAGTTAGTCACGGCTTTGACTTTGGATGGATCTGCCGAAATTCCGTTTTTATCGATCACGTGCCCAAGAAATTGCACCCGCTCGAACCAAAATTTGTATTTCAAAATCTTGGCATACAACTTCTCCCTCATCAATACTTCCAACGTTAATCTCAAATGCTCTTCATGTTCTTCCTTGGTTTTTGAATATACCAAAATATCATCAATAAATACCACTACGAACTTGTCCAAAAATGGTTTGAACAACCATTCATTAATCCCATAAATGCTATGCAGGAGCATTCGTTAGACCAAACGACATAACCAAAAATTCGTAGTGACCATATCGTGTTCTCACGACCAGCCTCTTCTTGATATCCTCCGGTCTCACCTTCAGTTGATGATAACCATTTCTCAAATCTATCTTGGAAAAGTATTTTGCTCCCTTCAATTGATCAAACAGATCATCGATCCTCGATAATGGATATCTATTCTTAATCGTGACCTTATTCAGGTTCTCGTAATCAATGCAGAAAGCGCATCGTTCCATCCTTCTTTTTACAAACAACACCGGCGCCCCCCCACGGCGATCGCTTTGGTGAATGTACTTCTTGTCCAGTAATTCTTGTAGTTGTGCCATTAATTCTTTCATCTCTACTGGTGTCATTCAGTATGGTGCCTTCGATATTGGAGCAGTTCCTGGTGCCAAATCGATCACGAAATCAACTTCTCTATCTGGCGGATGTCCTGGCAAATTGTCTGGAAATACATCGATGAAGTCTCTCACTATCGGTATCTCCTCTACTTTTGGATTCTCTTTCCGACTGTCGACAATGTAAGCTAAATATCCTACACAACCCTTTCTTAACAACTTTCTGGCCTGCATCATCGTCAGACAACTCATTTGTCTAGGCGACTTGCTACCATAAAACACAACCTTTGACGAAGTCATAAGGTTAATACGCTTCTTTTGGCAATCAATTACAGCCCCGTAATTGAATAACCAATCCATTCCCAAGATAACGTCAAATTCCCCAAGTCGAATAGGGATAAGATCTACGTTCATGATATTACCCTTAATATCCACTCTACAGTTCTTATATACGTACTTAACAGGGATTATTTCTCTATTCGTAATTTCTATGTTCATGGGGTAATCCAACTCATCCTTAGGCAAATCTTAGTTGTTAGCAAAGTCATCAAATATAAAGGAACAAGTAGCACCCGAATCAAATAATACATAAGCATTAACTTTATTGATCGGAATGATACCTGAAACCACATCACGAGACTGAACTGCATCCTGCACCGTCATGTTGAAAGTCCTGGCGGTCGGTCGGTTGGTTGCGGTTAGTCCAGTGATAGTCAAGGCGCTTCCATTGCTATTTCCCATGTTTCCTCATGATCTTGCCCCTCCAGATCCCTTCTTAGGACAGTCTCTTGCCAGATGATCCTTTGAACCATAAGTGAAGCAGGCACCCTTCTTTGGGTTAGGACAGTTAGGTGCTATGTGGCCCTCTTGACCACAATTGTAGCACACCCGCTTTTCCTTCATACAAACCCCCAGATGAGCTTTCCCGCAGGTCGGGCATGCTTCAATTCTCTTCTTCTGGCCTCCTTGCTGATTCCCCGATGATGAGTTGTCATTCCACCTTTTCTTCTGATTCAAATTACCACCTCATGTGCCACTTCCACTAGCCTTGTTATTTCCTTCACTTTCACTCTTCTTCTTCTTCTGATCCTGATTGTACTTGGTCACCGCATCGCTTCCACCTTCAGCGAGGATGGCCTTTTCCAGTACTCCAGCAAAAGTGTTTAGCTAAAACATTGATACTTTGCTATATACCCAGGGCTTCAGTCCTTGTTCAAACCTTCTTGCTTTTCTCTCATCAGTGTGTACTTGATACGGGGCAAACCTAGCTAACTCGTTGAATCTAGCCGCATAATCTGGTATAGACATATTTCCCTGTTTCAACTCTAGAAACTGGACTTCCATTTGGTTCTGCGAGCTAGTTGGGAAATACATCTCGAAAAACATCTCTTTAAATCTATCCCAAGTAATCACACCTTCACCTCCACGGACCTTGTTTGCTTGCCACCAATAACTCGCTTCAGATTTCAGTATAAACGTTGTGAAAGCGGTCTTCTAGTCTTCTCTAACTCTAGCAACATCGAAAACCTTTTCCATTTCCATAACCCACGTTTGAGCCTCAATCGGGTTCATGGAACCTTTAAACTTTGGCGGTCCCACCGCTATGAAATCCTTAAACGTAGTATTTGTTGGAGATTGAGGTTGATTATTCATTGCTCTAGCTAGTAAGTTAACCAATTGCTGAACAAGATTAGCATTGGCGTTATTATTGTTATTCGTAGATTCTTCTTAAGCTGGTTGATGTTGTTGTCTTCTTCTTGGTGGCATATTTCTGTTAAAATATATACTTATTAAATCTCTATTAAATTCTCTAAATAGTTAAGACTTAACTCAACAATTTAATATAATTATTTAACACATTATCTCAAACAACTTGATATATTTAATTAAATCAAAAGTTTTAACATCAAACGATAGCATCACTGCTATTTATATCATACATCCCGAGATAAAGAATCTACAGGATTTAAAATATTAAAATATTACTTCATTCATAAACACATCGAAATTTACATATAAATACTAGATAAGTTTTTCACATAATTAAACAATTTTTATCACTGCCTGTTAAGGCGTTGAATAGCCTTGCTAAGCTCCTCTTCCATGATGTGAGACATCGTTCTACGATCCAGCATGTACGATGGTAGTCCTTCGAATTGGATTGGATACCTCAAAACTTGATCCTAGCCTCATCCATTGCACTATTGAGTGTAGAGTACGTCTCCCCAAGCTTAGCCTTCTATGCACGACCATCCTCTTCCGCAAGATCAGCACAACGCGACTCTCTTACCCATCCCACCTCTGTTATGATCAGCCTTTCTGAGCTTTCCTTCAGTTCCTTCTTCAACTTCTCTATCTCCCCGGTCTTATCCTCTGTTTTACCCTTCTCGTGGACCAAATCCCATTCTACATTTCCTAGTCGTGTGTGAAGAGTCTCAATCTCCCTCTCCTTCTGCTCGAGAGTAATCTGCTGAATAATCGCCCGCTCAGTTAGATCCTGGACAGTGTCTCGTAACTCTATGTTACGGTCATATAATGCGTCGTACATCTCAGCATCAATGGAGTTCAGTGGGAACTCCTCTTCTTCCTCTTCCTCTTCCTCTTCCTCAGGATCCTCCTCTGGATCAGTCTCAGGCTCATGCTCTTGACCAACAACAGTGATCAATGGAGATGGCTCACTCTGTATCAACTGCTCCCTGAAAACATGTATGTCTCGGGGCTCCTCCTCAGTAGGTACTCGAGATTCCTCCTCCCCAGCTCGACTAGCTCCTCCAACATCCGACATCTTGACAACATAATTTCAAGTTTTAGTTACTAAGTCGCACTAGTGAGCACATAATTTAACACATAAGCACATAAAGTCTTTTATTATCTTCAATAAAATAATGAAATTCATTTCTTAGAACTCGATAAGTGTTTTCCATCACTATGTTCTTTCTATAAGGCTACTACCTAAGGATGTTCCCCCACCTAAGGTTCATAACCTACAGCTTTGATACCAACCTGCGACACCCCCAAATCCGGGTACTTAAATTTCCACATTATTTGGTGTTCACACTATAAATATCATCTAGCTATCTACCCATAATAAATGCAAACCATGCAATAGATAGAAATAAATCCTCCCCTTATGGGGTTATAACATCTGAATAATAAATACAATCCTAGGTCAAACTAACCTTAAACATCTGTGCGGAAACATAAACAAATAAGTCTTAAACAACATCAAGTCTTTACAATAACATTCTAAAAATTAAATAACAAGTCTTCATCACTTGTTAGCTTTCCCCTTGCCTTTACTAGTAGAAGGCTCATCGTACCTTTCGTTCTTAACTGCAATGTTATTATTACACAAGAGTGAGCATGATTGCCCACAAGTATAAAAATGAAATAACAATATATAATAACATGCGAGTGAATCAAAGACTTCTGAAATAAAAGCTCAACTTTTGAATTAAGAATGAATAATAAGAATTCAAAAGATTTCTGAGGGTCATAAGACCTTGAACTATGTCCTAGGTTATCAAGGGTTATACTTGAAACCTTTAACAGTCACAAGATTATGGACTCTTCTACTCGTACTTAGGGGGACCAGCCCTTAGTACCATACCGTGCACAATATCTTAACGCTAACGCATAAGTAATCCCAATACAGGGTTGTTCATCTCAGTTTGACATCAGAGTCCGCACCAAAGGAAGTTTAGTTTGGACAATTCAATAATGGTTCTGAAATTTAGAACGTTCATCAACTATGGACTAGTCGAATCAAATAAGGGTTCGCTAGTCTAATAAGGTTCAACAATAATTGATAATTAAATTGAATAAAAATCTTAAGAGGTATACAATAGAACAAGTATTGTATAACAGAATCATACTTTGAATGATAGATAATCTTTAATATGACAAATTGAACTTGAATTATAACTTGAATAATGACAACAAGTAGGGTTAGGAAACTTGCCTCGTGTGTAGATTACACGTTAATTATACACGTTCTTCGATATAATCTTACATACCATTTCCATTCACAACTCTAGTTAATAATAATATAATTAATCATCATAAGTTCATTCTTTTGTCTAAACTTTGGTTACGACTATACTTTGTCAAATTATCACACTTATTGTCACATAATAAACATTTCACGAATTATAAGCTAATTATGCATTTAATAATTCAATCCACATGCAATTATGTTAATAATCTATTTTAACATCTCACTATACTACTAACATATTTTTATGTTCATTGGATTAGGTTAACATCACAATCATGGACTTGAACACTTTAAAAATTCATTTATGAACATTCTGGAGAGTGGCAATGCGGCTACGCCACTATCAGTACATGCTTTGCTTTGCACACTGCATGACGCAATGGTGGACTCATAGCATATTGGTATGCATGCTTGGTGGCATTACTATTATTTAATATTAATATTAAGATCAAGAGATCGTGGCGCTGGCGATGAATCAAAGAATCGCTCCGCAATTTGCAAAAATTAGAGAACATGACCAAAACCTCCAATTAAATTATTTCTACACGAATTTAGACATACCCATACATTATAATACACATATAATCACTACTTAACCCTTCTAGCATGATTTTAATATGTTAAAACACATAATTAACAGAATCAACAAATTTAATTTTACTGTTCTTGATTTTCTTGAAGGTTTTGAACACAAAACATAAAAATTACCACTACGAATTCGTTATAACACCAAATCCATCCATTAAAGTTTTGTTTCCTTCGTTTTAACATGCATAATCATATATGAGTGTGAATTTTACAAGACAATTTATGTTTGGTATATTAAATTCACGTATAAGGGCCATATGACCATATTCCATACTCTGTAAATAACATACGTTATAATATTATGAAACTGATGATATGGTTTATATATATATATATATATATATATATATATATATAATCAAATATGATATGATACATCTTAACACATACACAAACCCATAATCATACCCTTTTTCCATTCACAGTGTTTTTAACAAAACGTGAAGCCATTTTTATGAAAACTTAAACAACGTAATTTAAAATTTGGGAAAGAAGAGATTACCCTTGATTACTCTGCTTGGATTACACAAGGTGATAACAAGTTAACAACTCCCAATATCCACACTTCTTCTCCTTTAATCTCCCTAATTCTCAACTCTCTTTCCCTCTCTGTTTTGCTTTTCCAGACTTAGCAAATAATAAAACAAAAGGAAGACGTATATAATAAAGAACTGACGCGATGCGGAGGTCAGTTACCCATCATAGGTTAACTACCCTCAACCCCGACTAATGCCATGTTTGGCTAGCCTTAAAAGGCTTATTCCCATTTAATTTAATAATTCTTTTATCTTATAGTTTAATAATGTCACATCCAATTATAAAATAAATCAATTATCTTATTTACTTTACTTTAAATAAAATATGATAATTTGTCATTAATTCATATAGTCATAATTAATTTCATATAATTATGTCATTATTAAATTCTCTTTATTTTAATTAATTATGCTTATTAAATATTTCATTTAATTAATAAGCTCAAATCTCTAAATTAATTATTACATTAATAAATAAAATAATTATTATGCTTATTAAATATTTCATTTAATTCAATAAGCTCACATAAATACATACTTAGAATAATAATTATTCTCCACATTAATTTAATAAATATAAAACATATAATTAAAATTAATCTTTTTTACTTTAATGTCAAATATTAACATTAATTAATATCAATTAATTATTTAATCTAATAATTTTTCAAAATTTGAATATATAAAATATTTATTTAATCTCATTGTAATAATAAATATTAAAATTAAATTACAAAATCTCTTTGTAAGTTTTAATTTAATCAACAAAAATATATATGTCCAAATATTAACAATCCTAGTTTTTTCATTAATTTGAATATGCTAAATTCTTGAGAGATTTATGATTTTTGGTTATTTTTCTAAAAATAAAGAAAATAAAATTGAAACTAAATTTATATTCAAAAAATAAAAGATATATGTGTACAATCTACAATATTTAGGTAATCTAAACAATATTTTTACAATCTACGATATTTAGGTAATCTACAATATTTTTTACGAAGTGCATGGTAGACAACTAGACATATATTTAGGAAATCAATTTGTTTTATATTCAAGTTACATTTAAATTACATTTTCTTTTGATTTAAGAGGAATATATTTATTTTTGTTCTAATCATTCAACTTATATTGGTGTGTAGTAGAATTGTCAAATAAAATAAATCTTAGAAATCTTGCATCATTTTTTTTACAAAATTTATTAATTTATATTTTTAATATTTAATATGTAACATTAAAAAAAAGAACTAGACCAAATTAAGGTTGTCGCCTCGCCGAACCTTGGTCCGCACGGCTCAAGGCCAAAGTCAACGGTTTGGCTTTGGCTTGGTCAAAGCCCAAGCCCTGGCAGGCTGTTGCCTCTTTTATAGTTCTTATAAAAGAGCTCTAACTCATGCACGTATACACGGGTCAACAATTAAAACAGAGTAAGTAAAATATCGATCCCACAGAGAAAGTGTTAACTTTAGACTACTATGCATTAATTAACTCACTATATTTATATGCTAAGACTATGGACTTAATTGTTGATTTAAACTAATTATGATTACCAACTAAACATAAGAGTATAAATGGACTAAATATAATGTGGAAACAATGGGATCCTAACTTCATTCAATATTTCATTCAATCGCCATATGTCATGCAAGAAGTGTTCACATATTACAGGATAATAGCCAAGGGTATAAAAGCGAGTTATAACCATTTTCCAATGCACTATAACCAACTCACATATCATCTACAGATGTTAGAATCTATGTAATCACCAATACCATCACAATTACCATATTCCTATACGCAATTGTAATCCTATTGATTTTAAGCACAACCCTTATTCTAGCTCATACGGCGAAACAGTATATTCCTATCTGTTTCACAAAATATGCAATCCTCATATTCACATGCTATCATGATTTCATCCATATTCATATGTTCATTTCCAATTCCATACAAATACTAACATGAAGATTATCAGTCATTCATACATACAAACCAACCATGATAGATAACCCAATGATATGCAAAACAAATCTAACACTTAGATGTGCAACCAAATTACATATTAAAATCAGTTAGAATCCCATAATGGAGTTTAGTTCATGACTGAACCAAAAGCCATTATGGGATCAAGGCTAAACATGATCAATAAACAAACGAATGGAAGAAAGTTAGAATGATCAAACCCAATCGTTGAATAGAAACCAATGATTAACTATTGAATCCACAAAGAATTCCCATAAACAATAATCAATATCCACGATGATAGAGATCTCTAAGAAGAAGTTGAGAAAAATAGACGTTATGGCTTTCTCCTACGTTGGAATCTCTCCCAAGGTCTAAACCCTAGTTTCTACTATGAAAGTTACGTAATAAAAGTTTCGTCCTTTTCTCTGACACACGTCAGAATCGTTTTATACCACATTACACATCATTAAGTTGAGAAATAAAATAAAACAAATTATAGCATCAGCATCGCACGCGGCCGCACGCGTCCCTAGTGTTTCTGGCTCGCAGCCGCGAGACTCACAGTAGGTTTAGACCAAACCAGACGTCCTCTCGCGCGGTCGCGCACTCATGCCTCGCGGGCGCGAGCTGAGTGTCTCGCGGTCGTGTGTCCCTTGCCTCGCGGGCGCTTAAGTTACAGAAGGTTCCCATGTAAAGCTCAGACTTTCATGGCGCATGTAAGTCTGCCTTTCAGACTTTGCCACAACACTTTGTGTCCTACAATTACGAGTCTGGTTTCTGCTTTATGCTGCTTTGCTTGCTTTAATCCTCATGCTTGCTTGATTTCCATGCCTCATTGTACCCCCATGCCATGCACATCCTCGCCTTGCGACTAGCCTTCACGCATCCGCTCACCGATACCTCGAATTCCACCAAAATAAAGCTGATTCTTGCACTTATTCACCAAAAGGAGTTTTAAGTATATGCAATGCAAAATAACGTGAAATACAACTAAAACAAAATGAAATGTACTCGAGGTGGGTACAATTCGCATGGATTAATATACAATAAGTGAGTAAAAATATCACTTATCAAATTCCCCCAAACTTGAACTGTTGCTTGCCCTCAAGCAATGCATATGAATGAACACTGAAAATGTAACTACTAAACTATGCAACTACTCTATGATGCAACCTAGTCTCACATAATCTTAGCCATAATGTAATTTCAAATTAAATTACCTCGTTGAACTATCCAAATTCCAGAACATAGTTTCAAACCAAACCATAGACATAACATCATACACTCAGATAATTCATGACTGCTATAGAGATGTTGTGTGTGTGTGTTGTTCACAGAAACTTGATCCAAGCAAAGATTATATATCCTACACTGCTCCAAATAGAAAATCATAGTCTAAATCAAGATTCATGTATATTCATGTAACATAGACTGTTTAAACATATCACTGCAAACTAAGGCTCGACAATGGATTTATTGCTTTATTACTACTCACGAGGGTGATTTCGCTCTTTCCCGCGGTGTTTATTGCTATTATATTTTTTTACATGACTGTGCAATGTCTTATTCCATTAGGCACACTGCTACCCCTTAGCAAGTTTTCAACCAACGACTTCCAAACCATAAAAGACCTTAGGGCGCTAGGTGTAGAGACAATCCCCTCGGGTGTACGTACTTAAGTAGCTAGGGCCCTGAATTAAGACTAATCATGTTATTACTATTATGTTTTTTTTATACACAACATGCCCATGTTTCCCCAAAATTTTCACTTCAATGACTTTACAATCTACAACATTTTCCTCATGTTTCTCATTTCAAATCTACATGTTCTATTGAGCAATGCAAGAAACACATCTTAGACTTACAAGTGAATATGAACACAATTGTGCAAACCGAAAGCATATAAACAGCCACATGAATCGCATTGTGTAAAACATTATATCCATGTTGTGTTATGCAACATATTCTAAAATCGTTCACAATTCACTATCATCATTGGCTTAGGCAAAAATTTCTATTTCTACGCAAGAATTTATGTGAGACATTAAACTAGAACATACTAAGGATGAATAAAAATAAATATTTTATGCTAAACATTTAACTAACCCAAATTCATGCAAAATTAAACTAAACATGCTAACATAAAATGCAATCTAAACTACTATTAAGAAAGTACTCCAATACCCCCAAACTTGAAATATTCAATGTCCTTATTGAATGAATGTAAAGGGTACGAGAAAAACTCCCCTATTTATCGGCATGACCACCCTCCTCGGGTGGTGAATCTGGTGGTGGATATGGCACGGCTGTCCCGAACTAGGGCCATTCAAGCATGGTTCCTTGCTACGCGAATGCCTCGGCCAAAGCCTTAGAGATTCCCGGAGCAAAAGTCCCAAGATTCTCATATAATGCATCGACTTTGCGCGCCAACCTTCGAAGGTGTCGATCGCTAAAGACAGTCGCTCACTCACGGTGGATGGACCCATCGCATCGGTCGGTAGAAATTGCTTTATTGGCTCTGGTGAGGTGAATCGGAGAATGAATCCACATCCGCGCGGGTGTGGTTCACCACCCGTCCAATCCTGGAGCTTAGCTATTGTGGTGATGTAATGTCATGACTAAACCTGCCGGGTCACATCCCATCCATGGAACTCCTCTTTGCGTAAAAAAGTAATGCTGCTGCTACACGTGTGGAATGCTCCCAGTCCTGTTGCCTCGCCAATAACGCTGCATGTTTTGATGAATGAGGTGGCCCACGTCTATGTACTTCCCTTCGATAATACCCCATAGAATGATGGCTTGCTCCTTCGTGACGATATGCTTGTGAGTGGACAGAATTAGTTTGGCGCAGATAAACAGATGCCATGCTTGGGCGTAGCGATTCAAAGTGGAAGCTGGAAACGAGAGAGGCTCGGTTGTTCCGACCTTACAGGTCCACTTAGTGCCCGGGATGCACAATTCCGAAATCAGTACATCCAAGTTAGTCGTTAAATGGTCACCTTGGACCCAATTGGCCGACCCAGTAAGTGGTGTATCAGTTATTCCATACACTGCTCTAATAGCTGAGGGGCGGAAATCCACTTGCACCCTCACCGAACGAAAGTTATCTTGGTGTTGCTCCATCTCTTTTGCGTTTGCGTAAAATTCCCAAACGACTTCCATTGGGATAGGTACAGGTGTTGCGGCCAGGCTAACCCAGTTCCTTTCTCGGAGCATGCTCCATAGCTGTCCATCCGTCTTGGTGGGTCTAAAGCCTCGTTCCATCATAAACGATTTACTCAGAAGGTGATAATAGATGTGATGAGCCTCCCGGCTTAAGAAGTTTCTTCGTTCCGTGACATCGGGATCACTAGATGAGGAATCAGAAGGTGAAGAAATTGAGGTTGCACGGCTTCTTATTGGACCCATGACCAACTGCTATGGAGAGAATGTGAGTGTTTTGCAGCAGATGATAATATCCCCAAACTTGCTTTCACCCAATCCCACAAGATAAACCCTAGGTTGACTCTAATGAGGATGGTGGTGATATACGTATGTATTGGTAGGGAAGGGGCCTTTTATTAGGTGAGAGTAGACTCATAATAAACCAAGTAAAGAGAATAAGAAACCCTTTTTTGTGATAAAAATATCTCTGCTGGGTGTAGCGCGCGGCCACGTGACATGGTATGGTTGATCTAACGCGGGCGCGCGAGGATGTGAAAACTGTCTGCAAGTTGTGCGGGCGCGAGGTAACACCTGTTGGGGCATGCGCGGCCGCGAGCTGCTTTATCTGGGCTATAGTTCTGAACTTCCAAGTGGAGGTTGTGATGCGTGTGACCCAAATCACCTACAACAAGATGAGTGCAACACAGAGTAGGTATCAAGCAACATAGAATGACTCTAACTTCTATTTTACTTAAGAATTGAAAAGAGTTTCAAGATGAAATTTGATTGGTTGCCTCCCATCCAGCGCTAAGTTATAGTCACTTTAGCTTGACTGCCCCGAAGGCTCATGTCGACGAGAGAATCATAGTGACATTGTGTCTTTCCACTTCGTCACCAAAGTAATGCTTCAACCGCTGTCCGTTTACTTTGAAAGGTTTGTCTGGGAATTGGTTGTATATTTCAATTGCACCGTGCGGAAAGACAGTTTTCACTGTGAAAGGACCTGACCAACGTGATTTCAGTTTTCCAGCGAAGAGTTTAAGTCTGGAATTAACACCCTTTGCCCCGGCTCGAACGTTCTATCCATTTTCCTACGATCATGCCACCTTTTCACTTTTTCCTTGTATAATTTCGCATTCTCATAAGCCTGTAATCTAAACTCATCTAGCGCATTGAACTGAAGTAGCCTTTTCTCCCCTGCAGATGTTAAGTCAAGGTTGAGCTTCCGTATTGCCCAATAAGCCTTATGCTCTAGCTCCATAGGGAGGTGATAGGCTTTGCCACACACAATTTGAAAAGGTGACATTCCCAACGGGGTTTTGTATGCGGTGCGATAGGCCCATACAGCATCATCTAATTTTAACGACCTATCCTTACGTGTTGGATTCATAACTTTTTCCAGGATTCTTTTGACTTCTCGGTTTGATACTTCGGCTTGGCCATTTATTTGTGGGTGATATGCTGTGGTGATGCGATGTTTCACACTGTACTTAGCTAGTAAAGCGGTGAATTGCCTGTTGCAGAAATGACTGCCTTCGTCACTAATGATAGCCTTTGGAGTTCCAAATCTCGTAAAAATGCTTTTATGCAGAAACTTGAGGACTACTTTGGCATCGTTGGTCGGTAAAGCTGCAACCTCCACCCATTTTGAAATGTAATCCACTCCGAGCAATATATGGAGATTGACACAGGAAGAAACGAAAGGTCCCATGAAATCAATGCCCATACATCAAAAATTTCTACTTCTAGGATGGTATTCAATGGCATCTCGTTTCTTTTAGAGATATTACCCACTCGCTGACATCTGTCACATCGTTGGACGAAATGGTAAGCGTCCTTGAAGATAGTTGGCCAGTAAAACCCTACTTGAAGGACTCTCTCTACTGTCCGTTCCCTGCCATAGTGACCTCCATACACTGATGAGTGACACTTTTGTAGAATCCCTTCGGTCTCGCTATACGAAATACACCTTCTTATCACTTGATCTAAACACTGTTTGAATAGGTAAGGCTCATTCCATATATACCATTTAACGTCATGCAGTAATTTCTTTTTCTAATATCCCACCAAGTCAGGAGATACCGTCTTACTTACTAGATAATTAGCGAGGTCTGCAAACCATGGCACTTCCCCTTTCACCACAAACAACTGCTCATCTGGAAAGGACTCATTGATCATAACGTTATCCTGTACTTCTCTTTCCGGATTCTCGAGTCGAGATAAGTGGTCCGCCACTTGGTTTTCAGTTCCCTTTCTGTCCTTGATTTCCAAGTCAAATTCCTGCAGTAGTAAGATCCATCTAATCAGCCGCGGTTTAGCATCCTTCTTGGCCATCAAATGTCGAATCGCTGCGTGATCTGTATACACTATCACTCTTGTTCCAATCAGATATGCTCGAAATTTATCAAAAGCGTATACCACTGCCAATAACTCTTTTTCTATGGTGGTATAGTTCAATTGCGCATCCGTTAGGGTCTTGCTAGCATAATAAATCACATGAAATGTCTTTTCTTTCCGCTGGCCCAACACAGCCCCTACGGCGTAATCACTGGCGTCACACATCAATTCAAACGGTAAAGTCCAATCGCAGTGCGATTATCGGTGTTTGAAATCGCTTTTCTCTTTAAGTGTTCAAATGCGGATACGTAAGTGTCATCGAAATTGAATTTTGCATCTTTCTCCAATAGGCTGCATAATGGTTTAGTGATTTTGGAGAAATCCTTAATGAACCTGCGGTAGAACCCTGCATGTCCCAGAAAACTGCGAACTCCTTTTACTGATATGGGTGGTGGTAGGTGCTCAATAGTCTCCAGTTTTGTTCTATCCACCTCAAGTCCCGTCTTTGAAACTTTGTGTCCCAAAATGATTCCTTCTTGTACCATGAAGTGGCATTTTTCCCAGTTTAGCACTAAATTTATTTCAACGCATCTCTTTAACACCATAACTAGATTCTCGAGATATAAGTCAAATGAATCCCCGAAGACTGAGAAGTCATCCATAAATACTTCAACATTCTGTTCCACCATGTCGGAGAATATAGCCATCATACATCTTTGAAACGTGGCTGGAGCATTTTCAACAGCAATATGATATCATTCACTGATGATGACATACTGCCCGAAGGGACCAGTCATTGCAAGCCGTTGAACATTGCGGTCTTGTCCTCCAGATACATGCTTGCTAGAGTCTTAATAGATGGAGGTTCATCTCTAAATATCTGTCCATACGCTACTTTGGTGAAGATGAATATCAATCCCAACAGACTCCGGAGTAGCCATACCGTCATCAAAGATTTTGATGGAGCCCACCAAAATTCGGTCGGAGTAATTGAACTACCAATCGAAATTGGCCCCCATACATTCCGCCTATCTTTCCACGTACTCAAGATAGATTCAGGATACAACCTACTCTTGGGACGACCATGGATTCATATGGCTGGGGCAGTCCCCTCCACTCTTCATCAACAGTTGAAATACATTATCAACAATAGCCTGGTCACGGTCAACGCTGAACCAGAATGTCCTCAACACGGGAATATGTCATTCATCAATGCCAATGCAGATGTTGAACCGGTCAATTTTCATGCCTTGGAAGTAAGCAATACCCAATACTATGCTATTGGAATGCCATTACTTGAACCCAAGATTTCTGTCGAGGTAATGTCGGCTACTCAATAAATGATGTCATTAGGTCATAAACCCTGGTGTTGGACCATCAGATCACCAGTCATTCCGGTTCTTTAACCTTTTACCACATACAACTCTTCCACACTTTGCCCCTCAGGGAAACATACTTTTCAAGCCAACAGCCTGGCTCTTCTGCATTCCTACGACTTAGGTCATCCCACTACGGATTGAACCTCTCGCATTTCCAGTTTGGCTACCCATACATGGGATCAAACTTCTCCTACCTATAATTTATCCTCAACATAGGATTAAACTTTCTCCTCCCCGTAATCTGACCTGCACATGGGATCACGCTTTTCCACTCGCCCTGAGGGGCGAACTACGTCGACCTGATCTCCTCTTCAATAGGAGTACATAGGCAACCATTTTATATGTCCCGGTCGCAATAAAACAAAAACAACAAAAACATTTCTGCCCTTTTCCTTACGAAAACAAAAATAACAAAAACATTCCTACACCATTTTTAACATATACAGCGTTGAACCTCTTACACCAGGTTCGAACTACGCAGACCTGATCTCCTCTTCAATAGGAGTACGTAGGCAGCCATTCATGGTTCGGTCTCACCCCCTACCAAAACACAAACCTTTGTCAGTTGGTAATGGGATCACATTTCAATCCACTACATTTCATTGGCTTCAGACCAAAGGGATGGAATTACCTGAACTCTTCCCAAATAGGAGATTCGGCGACCATCTAAGCTGCGGTCATACCTTGAAGAGCAACACCAATCCATAAGAGATGGAATTAGCTAGGCTTCTCCTAAATAGAAGTACTGGCGACCATCTGTGGTGCGGTCAATCTTAGAGAGGAAAGCCATACTCTTCTCTACATTTCCATGTAAAAACCAGTCCCAAGACACCAAAGATGGTAGGGATACATACAGATCAATGATCCATTCGAAACTATCCAGAGATAACTCAATGTCCATCCACCTAGGAGAAATTCAGAATACATCAAGATAGCAAGCCCTAAAGCAGCAGGCAAAATATCAAGCATCTAGCAAAGCATATCTAAAAGGGAAGTGATCCAAAAATATACTTCCCTGTCATATATATAATGCTATTTGATATATACAATGTAAATATTACATGACAAAATGGCTAAGCTAGTCTGTGCAGGAAAATACAAGCTCATCTACAAGTCTTGGTATATGCGAGCTAACAAGCCCAACATGGCGTCCCTCCCAGAAGAAGGAGGCAAAGCTGTGGTCTCCTGTACGAGAATATCCACACGACCCAATAGATCTGCAGCCATCTGCATGGTGACCATATGCTCATCAATGTAAGCGCTCATCTCTACAATCATACTAGTGGTAAGGGACCTCACTGTAGTACTATCTGTGACGGCTACATCCCAGGCAGATATAGCACTATCCCGCTCAACTATCACTGCATCTCTGGCTGATCTGGCCTCATCCCGCTCAACAACAGCGACATCTCTGCGAGCTAATGCCTCGTCTCTCTCTAATAGAGTTGCGTCTCTCCCATCAAGGACAGTCAACATCACAGATCGAGCATGATCTCTCTCGAAGGTCATCAGATGAAGACTCTGCTCAAGGTATCTTCTTTGTCTTTGAAAAGTTGAATCACAACAATCTTTGCTGAGGAGAATCTAGAGGAAATGCTAGCAACCCATCAGCGGGCTCCTCCTCGATGTGGGAATCGATGTCCTCCATGGGCTCTACATCATCTGACTCACTATCCAGTACTGTAGATACTACAGCAGCTGATAAAATCTCTATCTCCATCCATGCGGAATACTCTGCAGAACAACCTGGATGACTGATAGAAAAATTAGCTATCTCACACTGATCCCAACATGCATATACACGGATCACCCTCCTCTGTGAAAAGATAGCGAGAAAATTGAACAACGAGCTATCGCCCTCGAAAGGATAAAAGTCCTGGCCCGGTCAAATGCGACATCACGGCCCAATGGTGATAAGTAGTCACGCCCCTCAAACCAGCCAGAGGGAGGTAGTTCATGCCCGGAGCATGAGTAATAAAGTTGTATGGTGAGCTAAGCCTCGAACACGGTAATATGACAAATGGATCTCTGATATCCGCCAAAAATGTGGACCAAGACATAGCATCTATACACTCTGATGGCTGAAAGGAGTATGACATGGCTATATCATGGGTGAACCAGTACCCATGCCGTCTAAGAGTGTCAATCGGTCTCAAGTGGGACATAAACCACACATATAGCATGACCGAGCTACCCGTGAACACTCCTATTGGATAAGTGAAGCAGTAGGATGCTAACCGCATGGTCTCTACTACAATCATAGGTATAATGGTACGACCCTCCCTGAGAGCTCTCACCTCCATGATGACTCCGATGTCTATCTCATCCATGTACCGTGGCATATAGACATACGACAGTATGCATAACAGCAGTACATCAACCCTGGTTAAACGCCAATGATCCTCCGGTGCGGTGAAATCCCCAGAATGTCATGAATAGCTATCCTCAGAGCCAAATCATCATACGAAAAATGCCGATATCACGTGGCGGATGTCATTCATCTTGCACCACTCTGCTACCATGATCCAACGAGAGTCATGAACCGTCTACTCATGTCTCCCAAAGTCATATGCACACAAGGTCTGTCTAATGGAAGCATTTTCAATCGTGCATACTCCTCCAGAGTAGGAGTCAACTCATGGGTCCCGAATTGGAAAACCTGCCTATCCGATTCCCAATGCTCTAGCATCCCGTCCACAAACCCTGCGGGAACCTGAAACATCAATAAGGTCATGATATGCTGCAGCAAATGATCTACGGTCACCCTGTCTAATGGTGACATGCTATCATACCACGATCACATACCTGATGTCACCAATGATGGTGGGGTATGATCTAATTGGCTAACTATCGAAGAAGACATCTGTACGTGCCATGTCATAAGGCCATCCAGGGGTCAATGTTGAATATCTCTGGACATACATACATATGCATAACATGATACGTGCATAGCAGATAATAGATGGAAATATGATATATGGAATGAAAAACTATACATACATTCCTAAGTATATCAACATCTAAAATATCATCTCTGTACAGCTACAAATACAGGGAAATGGGGCGCATACACCCTACTACTAACAAAGGCCTATTAAAAGATATAGCAAGAATGGGGTACAACCACCCAATATCTAACAGATGCCTATCAAAAGATATAATGAGAATACACATCAGAAGAAGACAATGGTGTCAATATCTACATCATCAATCTTGTCCACCTGATGTAACTCCTCCTGAGTCACTAGATCTCTATCAACAAGGATGTCAGGCCTATATAGAGGAGGATCTGCACCGGCAAAACCGAATGGGTCATCTGAGGGGCCAGCGCCTGAGCTGGAAGTATCAAATGAAGCTACCTCTGCCGGATCTCTGCCCAAATGCTGGATAAATATGTGTGGCTGGTCCAACTGTCGGGTCAAACTATCAATCTGTGTCATATGAGTCATATCTCAGACACAAGCTATCCAATATGTCATCATCACGGATTCTGTAACCATATCCCCCATGAACTGAGTAGCGCATGACTGGGCTCTGATAGTACGAGGGAACCACCAACGCTGGAACGTCTCCTGAGTGCAAGGACCCTCTAATAAAGTAAAGTCGTCGAACCCCAACAATGGGATATCAGTGATGGGTGACTGCAACACAGGCCAATGACGCCTGGCAAGAGGCAAGATTGGCATACGAATCTCCCCTGTGGTGATCCTAATAGCACGGTCTCCCAAATAGAGCTCCCAACCTCCATATATGAAGAGATGAACTCTCCTGGTGGAAATCACGTACTCGACTCCAGTCGGGTATCCGTCTTCAAAACCGATGGTCAAGTCTTCCCCTGAATAGGGAATCCATGTAATGGTATCAGCTGTCAACAACTCCAGTTGCATACGGTAGTGAGTGAAACCTTCAGCTACAGGGACCTTCAGCAAAATGGAATTATGCCATCGTCGTCCTCGTGGATAGGTATCTAAACCTAACACACTAACATGACACAAGCATGGAGCCTCTCGTAGGCCTAAAACTGCCAACACAATGGCAAAACATATGCGATCAGTAAACACTCTTGTAGACACTTGAAATTTTCTGTACTGCTGTCACTAACATTGCAGGAGGACAAATTCATCTTTTAAGAGGGAAACCTGAAAGACAATCCATATCCATACCGGACACTACCGGAAGTTCAACATAAACCCCGGATCACAATCTGGGAGTAACAATTCCAACCTCGGAGATAACCCCGAGGCGTGCAGATCAAATACCGGATCACACACCGGAGAAGATCGATTAATCTCGGAGATAACCCCGAGATATCCTGTCTCAGCCCCAACCATGGGAATAACCATCAACCTTGGTGATAACCCCAAGGAATGTAGTTTCGGCAATAACCTCGGAAATGATTGTTTCAAATGCGACCAGCTTCAATCTCGGCAATCACAATGCGATACTCTGTACCAACACGGCGATAACACCGGGGGGACAGACACACCTCAAAGATAACAATGAAGACCTTCAACAATTGCAGCAGTCCAATCTCAGCGAAGCCTGAGCAACATCTGCTTTATCAGCCCAATCCGGCGATAACACCGATGAGGGGCAACATCGTCATCTAGCCAACACGATGCCACGCCACGTCGTCTCGAACACAACGATGTCCCATAAGACTAACCAATCCTGAGTGACTATTGTGCGGGGTAACGGATGGAAGTTGAAGTTTGAAGACCGGAGGGCACCGTCCCATCTTCAATGACTTCGTACAAACTCTAATCTCATGTCATCGTACAACTCTCGACAACGGCGGTCCGAAATAGGCCCTGTATACCTCAAACGGATGCCCAGATTGCACTTCTGAAAGTCTGAGTGGACGTTATAGTGCCCAAGTACACGTACTTCGAGACGACCCGACCCGAAAAACCTAGGCCCACCTGGGTTGCCTCTAGTACACTATGACTCAAATTAGCAGTACACTGCATGACTACTTCATCTATAAATAGAGGGCTTGGGTTGCCCATTTTCCAAGAGAAAACGGCGAGGAAGCCCTGCCCAATTTGCTCTGCACTCACCCCAATTTGCTCTGCACTCCTTTTAAACACCTGTGAGCTCATATATAGCATCTTTTGTACCTACAAAAGCCAGTGTTTACCCACTCTAAAGATATAGAAGTCTTCTTTGGCAGTCAGCTGTAAGCCTTCTCACACACTTTAGAGTCTTTCTCTTCATCTCTGCACACACCCTTCTACAAGTTGAGAGTCGTGTTGCTTGCTTTTGCCCGGGCTTCAGTCTGTGGTTTCATTTGAGTCTGTATATATACATTTATTGTAAAACCCCAACTTTTTGAATAAAGATGAATTTTCTATAAATATTATTTTTAAATATTATGGAATAAATTTGATATAATGTTATAGTTGTGGGTAATATTTATAAATTTTGTAAAGTATGCAAGTTGTTATATAATATTCGAATTGTCGGGGAATATTCGTTTTAACAGGGAATATTCATACGACGGCATAATTATTGGTGGACCCCATTAATGTAATTATTATTTGATTGAGAAAACGCGACAAAAATATTTTATTGAAAATAACTACGGAAGTTTTACTGTTAATCTTTGTTGAACTACTTGGTAGTAAAAGTGCTGATGTCTGGCGTGGTTGCATAATAGAACACGGTATTGATTATTAAGGCTTACGTGAGAAGTCATCTCAGTTTTATTTTATTACTTATATATATATATATGAGTTATATATATATATATATATATATATATATATATATATATATATATATATGAAGTATGTATTTATATATTATATATATATATATAAGTTGTCAAGTTGTCAAGTGGGTGGGTTGGAAAATTTTTATTCACGTGGAGGAGTACAATTGTTATTATTATATATGTATATATATGTATAGCTTTGTTGACAAACTGGGGGGGAAATTTGGCTAGATTACATAATGGTGCATTATTGCATTATTAAATTTATGCAAGATTGAAAACTTGGCTGATGAAATCAATTGAAGTCCCGGGTCTTGATATTGTCTACACATGTTATATATATATATTATATATATATATATATATTATTTAAAAGATTTTGCTTTAAATATGGACCGTCCGATTAAAAGTAAATCAATCTGGACCGTTCATGAGTTAGTTACTATGCAGTCCATTTTTCTATAAATAGAAGCTCATTCCTTCATTATTTCTTATGAATTCACTGAAACTCTAGAGAGATAAACTATAGAGAGAAAGAATAAAGTATTCTGCTACTTCACTATTTATCCAGTACTCTTCTTCTTAAGGTAGGGAATATTATTTGTTGTACTCGTAAGGGGTGTTATTCTTTTGTATTCATGAAGAGAACTTATGTTATTCCATTCTTTATTATTCATTGGAATAACTTTTGTATCATGTGGCTACCCTATACTTGGTGACATTCTTCTATTATTCCGTCTTTACTATTACTCGCTGGATATATCACATGCATGCGTTTTCTGGGGACCGATTCCGCCTCTTTATTATTACATTTGAATATACCGTATCATGCGTTTTCGTCGGACTGGTTCCGCTTCTTTATTATTATTTTGTTGGAATATCACATGCATGCGTTTCTGGCGGACTGATTCCGTCCCCTTATTAGTATTACATTGGAATAACTCTATCATGCTCACAAAATACCGCATGCATGGTGATTTTTGTTGTTATTCCATTCTTTATTATTACATTTGGAACATCCCGCTTCGGTGCAATTTACTTTGATCGATCGGTTCCGTTATTTAGTATTCTGCTTGAATAACTTTGTCTGTCTGTCTGCGTGCATGGTGATTTCTTTTGTTATTCTATTCTTTATTATACTCGGTTGGTTAAAGTTTTGACTTCTATACTCCACGAAATTAGTGGAATATCCTTGATATTTAAAGGCTCATCCAAAGATCTTTTCATGGAAATATTCTTCCGAGCATTCTTGAATTTTACTCTACAAAGCGATGATCATGTTGACAATTTGGGCGTTATTGGTTCTTGGACAAATTAATTCTTGAACTTGTTTTATTGAATCCTTATATCATTGTCATCATCCTCATATTTATATTTTTGAAAGTCATCTCGGCCTGTAGTGCATAGATCGACTTGGTATGATTATGACCGAGGATTATTCGGTGTAATCATGGTAGTAATGTTACAAATGATGTGGAAAAAGTCCTCATTGGCACATGAGTGCATTGATGGGCGAGTTGTTGACATGATCATGACCATTAATGAATACACAAATATTCTTGGCCGTAGTGCTTGGATAATTGTGTTCGTGATACTAAAGAATATCCTTGTCAGTAGTAGTGTAAGGTGATTCGTTGATGTGAATTATTTATTAAGCTGAGTCTCAGCGATAAAAGTCATGAAAAACCTTTTAAATCCTAGAAGATAGTAGATTTTATTCTCTACTTGACTCTTCTAATGGATTGCTTGTTCCGCTGCAGTTAAACTTGATGTTTGTTATATTTTATCAGTTTAACACTGTTGAAGTGTGACGCCCCCAAAATAGGTCCATTCCATCCAACCCATTCTGAGTCGCCAAATACATGGTACAGAAATAACTACAACTTTATTAATACATTTGTTGTGCAAAATATGACAACATATATACTGTGAGTTTAAATACAACTATTGTCTTCTAGACAATATACATACCCAAATAAATCCTCATCACAATTATTTATACATTATTTTACAAAAATGGTGAGGACTACTAAACAAATCTCTCAATAACCATCATTCCATACCCCGACTCGTACTCGCTACATTCTCGCCTCCTGAGAAGAAAAATGGAACAAAAAGGAAAAGGGTGAGCTCAACTAGCCCAGTAAAGAATATTATGACTAAGATAATATACAACAAATTATTGTTAGTCTTCAACAGGGAAAAATCTAATAGAATACAATAGACAACCAGTTTTAAATCAACAACTGCAGCAGAAACAACAATTCATTAGAAGAGTTAAGTAGAGAATGCAAACTACTATATTCTATATATGAATTTAAAAGTTCATCGTCGATATTTTATCCCTGTAACATCAATCAATATATATCTGAATCAAATATTCATCTTTGCACTACAGCCAAAAGATATTCATCATTAATCATGTTCATCTAAACACTGCTCATCTTTGTACTACGGGCCAAAGATATTAATCAAGAAATTCATGTTCATCTCAACACCTGTTCATCTTTGCACTACGGGCCAAAGATATTCATCAAGAAATCACTCATCTTTGCACTACAGGCCAAAGATATTCAGTAATATCATCATTTAGGACTGAGGATGATGAAAAATATTTTAAAGGAAACGAATCTAGTGAAACAAAAGAACAAATATTAAGGATTCATATTTTAAACAATCCAAGTTCAAAAATACTTCATAAGTAATCAGAGTGGAGTAAAATTCAAGAATGATCAAAACATGGATACAATCAAAACTAGTATCCAGAATAGATATTTTGGACAAAAAGAAGAAATTTCATTTTTCGGTGAATAGTGTCGTATTCGTGAATAGTGTCGTATACGTGAATAGTGCCGTATACGTGAATAGTAACTCCGACACCAAAAGATAGAAATTTCACAAAAAATATCTTCACGCTTCGTGAATAGTACTCGTGAATAGTAACTTGTGAATAGTAACTCATGAATAGTAACTCGTGAATAGTAACTCATGAATAGTAACTCATGAATAGTAACCCCAACATGAAAAAGTTCCAAATTTGATATAAAAGTTTCAACCAATATTTCAGCATAATGATATTGAAGAAGTAATATCATTTGAGAAGAAAATAACATCCCTTACCTCGAAAGACAGTACTTCTAGTTGAAACAACGGATATAGGCTATGACTTGAACTTGCACCGTATAGCAATACTCAAAATATACTCAAAATACTCACAAGAATACGCTCGATAATATAGAGAGAGAAAACTTCAGTTTCTGGTGTGATTTTCAATTCTAACGTAAGCACCTTATTTATAGGAAATTGCTTAGAACACCAAAGCAGAAAATTTAATATAATATATTATTAATAATAAATTTTCCTACGCCTCTTTGGAAATCAGCTCCTAACATTTCCCACATGCCAACCTTCTAGAAAAAGTAATAAAAAACGTTTTTCTTATTTAAATTATTTTAAACTTCCAAAAATTAATTATTTCGGAGCTTCGGAACTTCAATAATTCATAATAAATAGCCATTTTATCAGAAAATTTGAATCTCGCGACTTTTTATAGGAAATTCAATTCTCTACAACTTTGCAGAAGAATGTTTTTCCAAATTCCAAACAGAAATTGACCGAAATCCATAAACGGGCGATTTTACAAGCTATAATCAAATTTCGGTCAATAATTGTGTCCACCAACACACAAAATAAGTGTTAAACATTTATTGCCACAAAAATACTCTTCCTCCTCATATACTCATATATCCCACATTCATTATAAAAATATCACCGGTTAATATATTATTAAAATAATATATTTAAATGAATTATTTTATCAGAAAAAGATAAAATATTAATTTTCAACAATTGGCACATTAAAAATTTTCTCCATCTATATCCATATAAAATCAATATTTTTCTCATCATATAAATCAATAATTAATTATTCACAAATAATATTACAGAATCACAAAGATCGCAACCAAAGTAGTTCCTGTGAAAGAGGGGCTTTCCAATAAGAATTTCTCCTTACTAGCGCGCAATTAAGTGACCAAACCTCTCCTTTGACAGAACTTTCTAGACATTGCCAATAATGTTATCCAATAATATTATTCAGATAATATGAATTATTGCTCTGATAATGGAAAATACCGTGTAATGATAATTTATTGAAACAACAAAGAATATAAAATATCAATGCAAAGAATTATTGAATCAATAAAATAAAATATTTAATAAGAATTACTCAAACAATTATTGAGTAGTGCCTTCTTACGTAAGAATCAATAATTGGTGCAATACCGCAGCTACTTGTTCAACAACGCCAGTATTAGTGTGTTTTAACCACCGGGTATTCCAACAATATTAATCTGTAACAACTACACCGTTATTTATAAACAACTTATATTTGTCGCTTTCTTCATCCAATCGCTTTTACGTTATGGGGCCCACAAAAGATCAAGCGCTATCAGCATTTAATATTCCCCGACAAAGATTTAATATTTCACGACCAAACGAATATTCCCCGACATATAATGAATATTTTATAACCACTTGCATATTCAAATATTTATGTATTTTACCCATAACTATCCACATTAATCAAATCAACCCTTACTATTTCAAAATAATAAATAGAGGAAAATAAATTTCATTTATCAATAATTTGGGGTCTTACAACCTCCCCTCCTTATGAAATTTCATCCTCGAAATTAACGTACGTACCTGGTGTTTCGAAAAGATGAGAATACCTCGCTTTCATTTCTGTTTCCAACTCCCAGATCATTTCCTCAATAGCATGGTTTCTCCACAAAACTTTAACTTGTGGTATAACCTCGGTACATAGGACATGTTCTTTCCTATCCAAGATTTTGACAGGTACCTCCTCGTACGTTAAGTCTTCGGCTATCTCATCCGGTTCTAACTCAATGACGTGGTTCGGGTCGTCCACATATTTACGTAACATCGATACGTGAAAAACGTTATGAACACGCATCATACTTGGCGGTAAAACGAGTCTATAGGCCACAGTTCCTATTCGATCGAGACTTTCAAATGGATTAATAAATCGAAGGTTTGAGCTTTCCTCACCTCACCGATTCTCGCTTTTGAAATAACAACTTCTTGCACCTCCTTCTTCAAATTCATCAGCTCCGGTGTGTAGCTTGAATAACTTTAACTTTATCGATTAAAGTCGATTATACTCGTATATCATCACGTGGGTACCTAGAGTTTTCATCTCCATCTCTATTATTTGTAAATTATACGAAATGAGTCTTTGACAATATCGTACTCAGATTTCAGTATATATCGATCTTCTACTCAACACGCCGCCTACCACATTCGCTTTTCGGGATGGCATGGTCGTAACATGTCTTTGAAATGAGTCTCCTCTTGAGTTCTTCAAGCTCTTCCCACATTCCTTTCTCCATTCGAATTTTTGTATCTCTACGAGTCACCGCGTTAATGGAATAGCGATTCGAGAATATCCTTCAACGAATCTCCGATAATAACCAACTAAGCCTAGAAAGCTACGTATTTCGATTACCCGACTTAGGTTGTTCTCAACGCGACTCATATCTTAACCTTGGATATCACATTACAATGACACCTATCGGGCTTACTATCGCATCGAATATGGTGTCCCCTACGGAGAGAGTCTTGCTTCGCATTCCACAAAGGAAGTCACCAGATAAAGGCTCGGTACCAAATTCTATAGTTGAATTTTTAACTCCAAGTTCAATAGAGCCATTCGATATGAGATTTTAGAAATGAGTTTTGTCACGGGGTTCAAAGTCGATACAAAATTTAATATCGATCTTTGGGAGTAAACCAATAAATTCTTCAAAAATACGTCAGAAAAATTAATAACAACAGAATATTATTCAAATCGACGTGTCTTTATTCAAATCCATAACATGGACTAAGAACTTGACATCCGTAATAAACGAATGACTTCATGGCTTGATATGAAAATGTTTGACTACAATGGTTTGATTGCTTGAATTCAATAACAAAGTGCTTAAGAATATGAAAACTAACAACCTTACGAAAGTAATCAATTTTGCATGATGAGTAGTTAACCTTAAAATCACATCAAAAGCAAATATCTCTATAGAAATAAGGTTAACAGTAATGTGATAGTGCCAACTGAATCAAGCAAGATTTCTAAACAACGGATGTAATGAAAGTTTCTCCTAACGAGTCTATATAAATAGGTCAAAGTCTAATTTCTCCAGTAGTCAAGTTCAAACGTTGAGCGCAAGCAAGAGAGATAAAAGAATGGGTAGAACCCAGATTCTAGTAAGGTATAAACTTCGCAAGAATTTATAATTTACTAACCCGTGCTAACTTCGTTCGTTCCTTGCATTTTGACCGGTCACGACAAACGCTTTCTTCAGAACCGCTGACTTTGACTTTTCTCGGACATCCTTTTGAGTCACCATTCTCATTGGATCGGTTTCGATACTGCATAATCTCGAGCGATATGTCCTTCTTTTCCACAATTATAGCATACCTTAAACTGCTGTTGTGGGCGGTTTGAATGATATGTCCCTCTTTCCGCATTTGTAACATACGACCGGTGGTCTTTCTCCTCCTTGGAACCAGCCACTCTTTGGCGCCGACGTCTTCACATGGTCGTTGTTGAATCTCCTCTTTAAAAATCTCCTCCCACTCACTTGTTCTATTTTTATGGCCACGATTACCACCAGAGTGGTTACCGCCTTTGTCCGTATTCTTCTTTCTCCGCCGGTTATCGTTATTACGATGATCGCTATCTTCTATAATCCTCGGTTATGGTCCCTCGGTTGAACGTACTTTCGTTATCTTGCTCTAACAAATCGAGCCCTCATTGACAACATCTGAATAGAGAGAAAATTTATGAGAAATGAGATCTTGACGTATCTCGCCGGTTTCAAACCTCTCGAAACATCCGCGTCATCGTTCCTCATTCTCCACCAAATGAGGTGCAAACTCGATAACTCCGCTAACTTCGCCTCGTCTTTGGGACACCGCCATTTATTCTTCGCCCGCCTAATAAACTCCACTTCCTTCATATGACGAATACTTTCGTGGAAGTACTTGTCATTGAACTGCTTCAAATGTCTCCCATACATGTACTAAGTGTAACGGATGGGTACGCTTCATAGATTCCCACCAATGTCACCTTCGTTACATTTTAACATAAAAGTAGCGAATGGAACTTTCTGTTCCTCCGTGCATCCCAAGACATCGAATATCTTGGTAATTTGTTTGACCCACATCTCCGCCTTAATCGGATCCGGCTTTCCCCAAAATTCTGGTGGTCCCAACTCTTTGAACTGCTTGGCTGTGACCACCCGTGAATTGTTATCATTTCTTCCTGTATTTTGATCACGAGTCTCCTTCGTCTGATTTTGCATGAACTGCAAAAATCTTCTAAACATCCCCTCGTTCATCATCTGCTCAGTGGTGTTGTTCACAGGAGGTACATTGCCAGCCTGTTGCACGATCTCCTCGTTGGTAAGTACATGCATCTCCACGGTCTCATTTACTCCACTGTTAATATTCTCAGTCGACATTCTCAAATACTGTCATAAAACAAGGGTTAATTAAGGAAATCAATATATCACATAATATCCCTATATACTGACCAACTAACAAATAAGCTTCGGTAGGACACACTAGCGAAGGATTTACTCCTCTCTCCCCTCCTAGTTCTATTCCCTAATCTCCGCCAGAGATCATATCCCTAAGCTCTGATACCAACAGTGATGCCCCCAAAATAGGTCCATTCCATCCAACCCATTCTAAGTCGCCAAATACATGGTACAGAAATAACTACAACTTTATTAATACATTTGTTGTGCAAAATACGACAACATATATACTGTGAGTTTAAATACAACTATTGTCTTCTAGACAATATACATACCCAAATAAATCCTCATCATAATTATTTATACATTATTTTACAAAAATGGTGAGGACTACTAAACAACTCTCTCTAAAACCATCATTCCATACCCCGACTCGTACTCGCTACATTCTCGCCTCCTGAGAAGAAAAATGGAACAAAAAGGAAAAGGGTGAGCTCAACTAGCCCAGTAAAGAATATTATGACTAAGATAATATACAACAAATTATCGTTAGTCTTCAACAGGAAAAATCTAATAGAATACAATAGACAACCAGCTTTTAAATCAACAATCGCAATGAAACAACAATTCATTAGAAGAGTTAAGTAGAGAATTCAAACTACTATCTTCTATATATGAATTTAAAAGTTCATCGTCGATATTTTATCCTCGTAACATCAATCAATATATATCTGAATCAAATATTCATCTTTGCACTACAGGCCAAAGATATTCATCAATTGGTCATGTTCATCTAAACACCTGTTCATCTTTGTACTACGGGCCAAAGATATTAATCAGTAGGTCATGTTCATCTCAACACCTGTTCATCTTTGCACTACGGGCCAAAGATATTCATCAAGAAATCACTCATCTTTGCACTACAGGCCAAAGATATTCAGTAATATCATCATTTAGGACTGAGGATGATGAAAAATACTTTAAAGGAAACGAATCTAGTGAAACAAAAGAACAAATATTAAGGATTCGTATTTTAAACAATCCAAGTTCAAAAATATTTCACAAGTAATCAGAGTGGAGTAAAATTCAAGAATGATCAAAACATGGATACAATCAAAACTAGTATCCGTAATAGATATTTTGGACAAAAAATAAGAAATTTCATTTTTGGTGAATAGTCTTCGTATTAAAGGAATAGTGTCGTGAATATTATACGTAAAATAGTAACTCCGACACCAAAAGATAAAATTTCACAAAAAAAATATCTTCACGCTTCGTGAATAGTAACTCGTGAATAGTAACTCATGAATAGTAACTCATGAATAGTAACTCATGAATAGTAACTGACATGAAAAAGTTCCAAATTTGATATAAAAGTTTCAACCAATATTTCAAAGATAATGATATTGAAGAAATAATATCATTTGAGAAGAAAATAACATCCCTTACCTCGAAAGACAAGATTTCTAGTTGAAACAATGAGATATAGGCTATGACTTAAACTTGCACGTCAGATATAGCAATACTCAAAATATACTCAAAATACTCACAAGAATACGCTCGATAATATAGAGAGAGAAAACTTCAGTTTCTGGTGTGATTTTCAATTCTAACCTAAGCACCCTATTTATAGGAAATTGCTTAGACCACCAAAGCAGAAAATTTAATATAATATATTATTAATAATAAATTTTCCTACGCCTCTTTGGAAATCAGCTCCTAACATTTCCCACATGCCAACCTTCTAGAAAAAGTAATAAAAACGTTTTTCTTATTTAAATTATTTTAAACTTCCAAAATCAATTATTTGAACTTGAACTTCAATAATTCATAATAAATAGCCCTTTTATCGAAAAATTCAATCTCGCGTCTTTTTATAAGAAATTCAATTCTCTACAACTTTGCGTAAGAAAGTGTTCCCAAATTCCAAATGTAAAATTGACCAAATCCATAAACAGACGATTTTACAAAGCTATAATCAAATTTCTATTAATAATTGTGTCCACCAACACACAAAATATGTGTTAAACATTTATTGCCACAAAAATACTCTTCCTCCTCATATACTCATATATCCCACATTCATTATAAAATATCATCGTTAATATATTATTAAAATAATATATTTAAATGAATTATTTTATCGTAAAAAGATAAAATATTAATTTTCAACAATTGGCACATTAAAAATTTTCTCCATCTATATCCATATAAAATCTATATTTTTCTCATCATATAAATCAATAATTAATTATTCAAAAATAATATTACAAAATCACAAGATCTTGTGACGTGTAGTTCCTGAGAAAAGAGGGGCTTTCCAATAAGAATTTCTCCTTACTAAGCCTTGATTAGGTGACCAAACCTCTCCTTTGATGTAACTTTCTAGACATTGCCAATAATGTTATCCAATAATATTATTCGGATAATATGAATTATTGCTCGATAATGGAAAATACTGTAATGATAATTTATTGAAACAACAAGAATATAAAATATCAATCAGCAATTATTGAATCAATAAAATAAAATACCGAATAAAGAATTAATTCTTTGTAACAATTATCGAAGTAGTGCCTTCTTACGTAAGAATCAATAATTGGTGCAATACCGCAGCTATCTGCTCAACAACGCGTATTAGTGTGTTTTAACCACCGGGTATTCCAACAAGATAATTCAGTAATAACTACACCATTATTTATAAACAACTTATATTTGTCATTTTCTTCATCCAATCGCTTTCCGTTATGGGGCCCACAAAAAGATCAAGGCTACCGTCGCATTTAATATTCCCCGATAGTACGAATATTCCACGACCAAACGAATATTCCCGACAATAATGAATATTTTATAACCACTTGCTTATTCGAAATATTTGCGTTTTTTACCCATAACTATCCACATTAATCAAATCAACCCTTACTATTTCAAAATAATAAATAGAGGAAAATAAATTTCATTTATTAATAATTTGGGGTCTTATATGAAGGCTAATGATAATTTATTCTGCATTATCTTAGTCATAATATTTCTTACTGGGCTAGTTGAGCTCACCCTTTCTTTCACTATTCGGGGAGCAGAGTGATGGTCCAGATGATAGTATTAGCTACTAGTCCTCACTATTCTATTAAATAGTGTGACAATAAATGTAATGAGGACTTATTCTGAGAGTGGATATTGTCTAGAAGATAGTATTTGTATTAAAACTCACAGCTCTCTTGTTGTATATTAAAGATTGTATTTGTATTACATCTTTATGTATTTGGCGACTCGAGAATAGGTGATGTATACCTATTTTGGGGGCGTCACAATTAGTATCAAAGCTTAGGATATGATCCTGGCTAAGATCTTGAGACTAGAACTAGGAGAGGAGAGACGGGGAATTCCTTCGCTAGTATGACCTACCTAAGTTTATTTGGTATTTAATTGATCGGTCAAAGTAAAGGGATAATATGTTATATGTTAATTAACCTTTTTTTTGTGGCAGTATCTGAAAATGACATCCGAGAATGTTGAAAATAGCAATGGAGCACAAGAGACCGTTGAGTCTCCACATATCAATAATCAGGAGAATGTGCATCAGGAAGGCGACAATCCTCATGCAAACAACAACACTGACCAAATGATGAATGATGGATTCTTCAGAGGCTTTATGCAATTCATGCAACATCAGGCGAGAGCGGCTCCTGTACAAAATATATGTGGAAACACTGGAAACTCTCGAACGGTCACTGCTAAACAGTTCAAGGAGCTGGGACCACCACAGTTTATTGAAGAGCCAAAATTACTTAAGGCGGAAGCATGGATAAAGCAGATCACCAAGATATTTGATGTCTTGGGATGCTCCGAGGAGCAAAAGGTCCCCTTCGCCACCTTCATGTTGCGTGAAGAGGCAGATTACTGGTGGAAATCTGTAAAACGTACCCATCCTGACGCACTCAAGATGTCTTGGGAAACGTTCTAAGAGCTATTCAACGACAAGTACTTTCCCGACAGTATTCGTCACATGAAAGAGGTGGAGTTTATCAAGTTGGAACAAAACAATATGATGGTGTCGCAATACGAGGCTAAATTTGCGGAGTTATCCCGGTTTGAATCCCATTTGGTCGATAATGAGGAGCGAATGACGCAAATGTTTTTAAGAAGTTTGAAACCGGAGATACGTCAATATCTTATTTCTCATAAACTGTATTTGTACTCAGATATTGTAAATAGGGCTCAGTTATTGGAGCGCGGTAACGAGTCAATGTTTAAGACCCCAAATAATTAATAAATGAAATTTATTTTCCTATATTATTTTTTTTAATTAGTAAGGGTTGATTTGATTAATGTGGATAGTTATGGGTAAAATACGCAAATATTTCAAAATAAGCAAGTGGTTATAAAATATTAATTGTTGTCGGGGAATATTCGTTTGGTCGTGGAATATTCGATCTTTGTCGGGAATATTCGTTTACGACGGCCAGTAGCGACCATGTATGGTCCCCATAACTTGAAAGCGAATGGATGAAGAAAACGACAAATATAAGTTGTTTAAAAATAACTACAGTAGTTATTACCAGAATATCTTGTTAAAATACTCGGTGGTTAACACACAAGAAGATAGCACCAGTATTGCACCAATTATTGATTCTTACGTAAGAAGTCACTACTCAATAATGGTTACGATAATTACCGCTCAGTATTTTATTTTATTGATTTAATAATTGATCATACTGATATTTTATATTGCTTTTGTTTTAATAATTGTCATTACACAGTATTTTTCATTATCGAAGTAATAATTCATATTATCTGAATAATATTATTAGATAACATTATTGGCAATGTCTAGAAAATTTTGTCTAAGGAGAGGTTTGGTCACCTAATTGCGCGCTAGTAAAGAGAAATTCTTATTGGAAAGCCCCCTCTTTCCTGGGAACTGCCTAGTTGTCAATATTGTGATTCTGTAATATTATTTGTGAATAATTAATTATTGATTCATATGATGAGGAAAATATTAATTTTATGTGGATATAGATGGAGAAAATTTTTAATGTGAAAATTGTTGAAAATTGAAATTTTATCTTTTTCTGATAAAATAATCCATTTAAATATATTATTATATTTTAATCATATAATAATGATGATATTTTTACGATGAATGTGGGATATAAGAGTATATGTGAAGGAGGAGTATTTTTGTTACCAAAAATATTTAAAGCATGTTTTATGTGTCGGTGGACCCCATTTCTTGACTGAAATTTGATTATAGCCTGTAAAATCGCCCGTTTATGGATTTCGGTCAATTTCTGTTTGGAATTTGGAAAAACTTCCTTCTGTAAAGTTGTAGATAATGGAATTTCCTAAAAAATTGCGCGAGTTTCGAATTTTCTGACAAAAGGTCTATTTATTGTGAATTATTGAAGTTCCGAAGCTCCGAAATAATTGATTTTTGGAAGTTTAAAATATTTTTAATTACAAAAAACGTGTTTTTCATTTTGAGGCCCTTATGTAACATGTGATAGAGGCTGAAATCAGTTGGAAGAAGTGTGCGTATGAGATTTTGGAAAAATATAATAATATTTAATAATTTTTCTACTTTGGTGTTCTAAACATTTTCCTATAAATAGGGTGCTTAGGTTAGAATTGAAAATCACACCAGAAACTGAAGTTTTCTCTTTCTATATTATCGAGCGTATTCTTGTGAGTATTTTGAGTATATTTTGAGTATTGCTATATGGTGCAAGTTCAAGTCATAGCCTATATCCCAAATGTTTAATTAAAGTCTTGATCTTTCGAGGTAAGGGATATTATTTTTTTTTGTAATGATATTATTTCTTCAATATCATTATCTTTGAAATATTTATCCAAGTTTTTATCAAATTTGGAACTTTTGATGTCTGAGTTACTATTCACGTATCTGCACTATTCACGATACTTACACTTATTCACGAATACGACACTATTCATCGAAAAAATAATAATTTTCCTTTTAAGTCTAAAATATCTATTGTGGATACTAGCTTTGATTGTATCCATGTTTTGATCATTTTTGAATTTTACACCACTATGATTATTTTGAGGTATTTTTGGACATGGATAAAATAAAGTACTGAATCCTTAATCCTTAATCCTTGTCATTTTGTTTCACTGGATTCGCTTTCTTCAAAAATATTTTCATCATTCTCGATCTTAAATGATGATATTATTGAATATCTTTGGCAGTAGTGCAAAAATGAATGATTTTGATGAATATCTTTGGCCCGTAGTGCAAAGATGAACAGTGTTTAGATAAAATGACTAATCGATGAATATCTTTGGCTGTAGTGCAAAGATGAATATTTGATTCCGATATATATTGATTGATGTTACTGGGGATAAAAGATAGACGATGAACTTTTAAATTCATATATAGAAGATAGTAGTTTGCATTCTCTACTTAACTCTTCTAATGAATTATTATTTCACTGCGAATATTGATTTAAAACTTGTTGTCTATTGTATTCTATTAGATTTTTCCTGTTGAAGACTAACGACAATTTGTTGTATATTATCTCACCATAATATTCTTTACCGGGCTAGTTGAGCTCACCCTTTTCCTTTTTGTTCCATTTTTCTTCTTAGGAGCGAGAATATAAGCGAGTACAGCCTGGGTATCGAATGAAGGTTCTAGAGAGAGTTGTTTAGTAGTCCTCACCATTTTGTGTAAAATATTGTATCAATAAATGTGATGAGGATTTATTTGAGTATAGATATTGTCTAGAAGATAATATTTGTATTCAAACTCACAGCTTTCTTGTTGTAATAATAAAGTTGTAGTTGTTTTTGTACCATGTATTGACAACTCGAATGGGTGATGTATACCTATTTTGGGGGTGTCACGGTTGGTATCGAGCTTAGGGATATGATCTCCTGGCGAGATCGGGAATAGAACTAGGAGGGAGAGACGAGTAAATCCTTCGCTAGTGTGTCCTACCTAAGCTTATTTGTTAGTTGGTCGGTGTATAGGGATATTATGTGATATATTGATTCCTTAATTAACCCTTGTTTTATGACAAGATTTGAGAATGTCGAATGAGAATATTAACAAAGGAAATGAAACCGTGGAGACGCTCAGTAGTCACCAACGAGGAGAACGTGCAACAGTTGGCAATGTTCCTCCTATGAACAACACCATTGAAAGCGAGATGATGAACGAGGGATGTTTAGAAGCTTTTTGCGATTCATGGAAAATCACACGAGGAGACTCGTGTTCAAAATATAGGAGGAAATGATAGCAATTCACGGGTTGTCACAAATGAAAGCGGTTCAAAGAGTTGGGACCACCAGAACTCGGGAAAGCCAGATCCGATTAAAGTGAGTGGGTCAAACAAATCACCAAGATATTTGATGTCTTGGGATGCACGGAGGAGCGAAGGTGCCATTCGCCACCTTTATGTTCCGTAATGAGGCAGACATCGGTGGGAGTCTCATGAAGCGTACCCATCCAAATACAAGATGTCTTTGGGAGACATTTCAGAAACTATTTAATGACAAATACTTTCACGAAAAGTGTTCAATCATATGAAGGAAGTGGAGTTTATTAGGCGGAGCAGAATAACATGACGGTGTCCCAAAGACGAGGCAAAGTTTGCGAGTTATCCGTGTTTGACCTCATTTGGTGGAGAATGAGGAACGTATGATGCGGATGTTTCTTAGAGGTTTGAAACCCGGCATACGCCGATTATCTCATTTCTCATAAATTTTCTCTCTATTCGGATGTTGTAAATGTGGCTCAATTATTAGAGCGAGATAAAGAGTACGGTCAACCGGGACCACAACCGAGATAATAATTTAGAGATAGCGAACAACAAAACAACGATAACCAATGGAGAAAGAAAAAGATGGACAAAAATGGTAACCACTGCGGGTCGTAATCATGGCCATGAGAATTGAAGAAGCGAAATCGAGAGGAGATTTTAAAAGAGGAGATTTAACAACGACCATGTGAAGACGACAAAGGCTTAAGAAAGAATCGGGTTCTAAGGGAGGAGAACGACCACCCATTCATATGCTATAAATGCGGAAAGAGGGACATATCACCAAACGCCAACAGATTCAAGGTATGCTATAATTATGGAAAGGGAGGACATATCGCTTCGAGATCAGATGCAGATAGCGAAACCTAGTTCAATGGGGACGGTGACTCAAAAGATCGTCCCCAAAAAGTAAAAGTCAACGGCTCCTCGGAAGAGCGTTTGTTGTGATCGGTCAAAATGCGAGGAACCCAAACAAGGTGATCACGGGTAAGCTATTCATAAATTCTTGCGAAGTTTATACCTTACTTGATACTGTATACCCATTCTTTTATCTCTCCCGCTTGTGCTCAACGCTTAAACTTGACTCGAGAGAATTAGACTTTGACCTATCTCGTGGAAACTCCGTTAGGAGAAACTTTCATCACATCCACATGCTTATAAATCTTGTTTGATTCAAGTTGGCACCATCACCTTACCATGCCACCTTATCTCTTTAAAGATACTTGCTTTTGATGTGATTTTAGGGGATTGATTGGTTAACTTCTCATCATGCCAAAATTGATTGTTTTTGTAAGGTTGTTAGTTTTCATATTCCTAACCAACCCGTTATGCAATTAATCAAGCAACTAAACCATTAAAATCAATCACTGTCATATCTAATCATAAAGTTATTCGTTTATTGAAAAACGGATGTCAAGCTTTCATAGCTCATGTTATGGATTTGAATAAAGACACGTCAGATTTGAATAATATTCCTGTTGTTATTGACTTTCCTGACGTATTTCCTGAAGAACTTCCCGGTCTACCCCCGGAACGTGAAGTTGAATTTTTTATTGATCTTGAACCTGGTACCAAGCCCATTTCTAAAACCCCATATCGAATGGCTCCTATTGAACTTCAGGAGTTAAAGGTCCAACTACAAGAGCTATTGGACATCAGTTTCATTCATCCTAACACATCTCCTTGGGGTGCTCCTGTTTTATTCGTAAAGAAGAAAGACGGGAGTATGCGACTTTGTATTGACTATCGAGAATTGAACCATGTCACCATCAAGAATAGGTATCCTCTACCTCGTATTGATGACTTGTTTGACCAGTTGCAAGGGCACAATTTTTTTTCAAAGATCGATCTTCATTCTGGATATCATCAGCTGAAGATTAGAATTGAGGATATTCCAAAGACTGCCTTTAGAACTCGGTACGGGCATTATGAATTCTTAGTCATGTCTTTCGGATTGACTAATGCTCCTGCGGCTTTCATGGATATGATGAATCGAGTATTCAAGGAATATTTGGATCAATTCGTTGTTGTCTTTATTGATGACATCCTCATATATTCCAAAAGTCGTGAAGATCATGAGCACCATTTAAAGCTGGTACTCCAAAGGCTTCGTGAAAACAAGCTTTATGCCAAGTTGAAGAAATGCGAGTTCTGGCTTGAGGAAGTAACATTCCTTGGGCACGTGGTGTCGAAACATGGAGTATCTGTTGATCCGGCGAAGATTGAAGCAATACAAAGTTGGGAGCAACCGAAGTCGGTGACTGAAGTACGTAGTTTTTTGGGCTTAGCTGGTTATTATCGGAGATTCGTGGGAGGGTTTTCTCGAATCGCTACTCCATTAACCCAGCTAACTCGGAAGGATACAAAATTCGTTTGGAGCGAAGAATGCGAGAAGAGTTTCCAAGAGCTTAAGAGGAGACTTATTTCGGCACCTGTTCTAACAATACCATCTAGTTCGGATGGATTTGTTATCTATATCGATGCTTCGGGAAAAGGGTTAGAATATGTTCTCATGCAACGTGGGAAAGTCATAGCCTATGCCTCGCGACAACTTAAAGAGTATGAGAGGAATTATTCTACTCATGATCTAGAGTTGGCAGCAGTCGTTTTCGCGCTAAAGATCTGGAGGCACTATCTATATAGGGAGAAAGTGGAGATATATTCAGACCATAAAAGCCTCAAATATTTCTTCACACAAAAGGAACTCAACATGCGGCAACGACATTGGCTCGAGTTGTTGAAAGATTACGACCACACTATTCAATACAATCCTGGAAAAGCGAACGTGGTAGCTGACGCGTTGAGTAGAAGATCATATGCAAGAACGAGTGCGATGATGTCAAGTATACATATAGATCCAACTTTAATAGAAAAAGTTAAGGTTGCTCAAGCCACCGACCCGGAGCTGATGCGTATGAAGAAGAAAGTACAAGAAGGTGCTATTCCGAGGTTTAGAATTGATGAAGAAGGAATACTTCGAGTCCACTCCAGACTTTGTGCCCCTAACGACTCTGATTTGAAGTACAAGACTATGATGGAGGCACACAATACACCATTTTCAATCCATCCTGGAAGTACCAAAATGTATCGTGATCTTCGACATACATTTTGGTGGAACAATATGAAGAGAGAGATTGCAAAGTTTATCTCAATGTGTTTAACTTGTCAACGTGTAAAGGCGGAGCATCTAGTACCTAAGGGTCCATTGCAACCACTTGAGATTCCGATTGGAAGTGGGAACACATTACCATGGATTTCGTTATGGGTCTTCCTACGGTTTCTCAAGGCATCAATGCTATTTGGGTTATTGTTGATAGATTAACCCAAGTCTGCTCATTTCTTGCCGATACAGGAGACTTATTTCCTTGAACGTCTTGCTAGTATATATGTAAATGAGATTGTGAGGTTGCATGGCATGCCAGTATCCATAGTTTCGGATCGTGACCCAAGATTCACATCAAGATTTTGGGTTAGCTTGCAAAAAGCTATGGGCACAGATTTATGATTCAGTTCGGCATACCATCCTCAAACGGACGGACAATCAGAGAGGACTATTCAATCTCTTGAAGATTTATTAGGACTCTATGTCCTAGACTTCAAGGGCAGTTGGGATAAGTATTTACCATTAGTGGAATTCTCCTACAACAACAGTTATCAGGCAAGTATAGGTGTGGCTCCATTCGAAGCATTATATGGACGAAAATGTCGCTCTCCGATATGTTGGGACGAGGTGGGTGAAGCAACATTGTTGGGACTCGAGTTGAATACGTATGACTACGGAAAAGATCCAAATGATTCGACAACGTATACAAACAGCACAAGATCGACAAAAGAGTTATGCAGATCTTCATCGAAAAGACGTGGAATTTAGTATTGGGGATCACGTATTGTTGTGTGTAGCTCCATGGAAGGGAGTTACAAGATTTGGGAAGAAAGGAAAGCTCAATCCACGATTTATTGGTCCATTTCAAATTCTTGACCGAGTAGGAAATGTAGCCTATAGACTCGCGTTACCTCCGAGAATGTCTCGTGTTCATAATGTGTTTCACATATCTCGTATTTCAGTAAATATGTGAAAGACCCAACCACGTTATAAAGTTAGAACCCACGAGATAGCCAAGACTTAACGTATGAGGAGGTACCATCAAGATCTTGGATAGGAAGGAGCATGTCCCTACGTCTGAAAGGTCATATCACAAGTTAAAGTTTTGTGGAGGAATCATGCTATAGAGGAAATTACACGGAATTAGAAACGGAAATGAAAGCGAGGTATCCTCATCTTTTCGAAACACCAGGTACGTACGTCAATTTCGAGGACGAAATTTCATAAGAAGGGGAGGTTGTAAGACCCCAAATAATTAATAAATGAAATTTATTTTCCTCTATTATTTTTTTTTAATTAGTAAGGGTTGATTTGATTAATGTGGATAGTTATGGGTAAAATACGCAAATATTTTAAAATATGCAAGTGGTTATAAAATATTCATTGTTGTCGGGGAATATTCGTTTGGTGGTGGAATATTCATACCGCTCTGGGAATATTCGTGATGACTACGACACGACCATATATGGGCCCCATAACTGTGAAAAGCGATTGGATGAAGAAAACAACAAATATAAGTTGTTTAAAAATAACAAATGAAGTTATTACCAATTATCTATTAAAAATACTATGGTTAACACACAAGAAGCTACCAGTATTGCACCAATTATTGATTCTTACGTAAGAAGGCACTACTCAATAATGGTTACAGTAATTACTGTTCAGTATTTTATTGATTTAATAATTGATGCGTTGATATTTTATATTGATATTGTTTCAATAATTGTCATTACACAATATTTTTTTTCATTATCGAAGTAATAATTCATATTATCCTAATAATATTATTAGATAACATTATTGGCAATGTCTAGAAAGTTACGCTCTAAGGAGAGGTTTGGTCACCTAATTACGCCCAAATGAGGAGAAATTCTTATTGAAAGCCCCTCTTTCCGGAGAGCCGCTTGGTTGTCAATATTGTGATTACGTAATATTATTTGTGAATAATTAATTATTGATTCATATGATGAGGAAAAATTGATTTTATGTGGATATAGATGGAGAAAATTTTTAATGTGACAATTGTTGAAAATTGAAATTTTATCTTTTTCTGATAAAATAATTCATTTAAATATATTATTATATTTTAATAATATAATAATGATGATATTTTTACGATGAATATGGGATATATGAGTATATGTGGAGGAGTATTTTTATTACCACAAATATTTAAAGCATGTTTTATGTGTCGGTGGACCCCATTTCTTGACTGAAATTTGATTATAGCGGTAAAATCGCCCGTTTGTGGATTTCGGTCAATTTTTGTTTGGAATTTGGAAAAACTTCCTTCTGCAAAGTTGTAGATAATGGAATTTCCTATAAAAAGTTGGGAGATTCAAATTTTCTGACAAAAGGGCTATTTATTCCGAATTATTGAAGTTCCGAAGCTCCGAAATTATTGATTTTTGGAAGTTTAAAATATTTTTAATTACAAAAGCGTGTTTGTCATTTTGAGGCCCTTATGTAACATGTGATAGAGGCTGAAATCAGTTGGAAGAAGTGTGCGTATGAGATTTTGGAAAAATATAATAATATTATTTAAATTTTCTACTTTGGTGTTCTAAGCATTTTCCTATAAATAGGGTGCTTGGGTTAGAATTGAAAATCACACTAGAAACTGAAGTTTTCTCTTTCTATAATATCGAACGTATTCTTGTGAGTATTTTGAGTATATTTTGAGTATTGCTATATGGTGCAAGTTCAAGTCATAACCTATATCCGGTGTTTCAGCTAGAAGTACTGATCTTTCGAGGTAAGAGATATTTTTTTTTCCGTAATGATATTATTTCTTCAATATCATTATGCTGAAATATTGATCTGAAGTTTTTATCAAATTTGGAACTTTTGGTGTCGGAGTTACTTATTCACGTTTACGGCCTTATTCACGTATACGACACTATTCACGAATCCGGCACTATTCATCGAAAAATAAAAATTTTCCTTTTCGTCTAAAATATCTATTGTGGATACTAGCTTTGATTGTATCCATGTTTTGATCATTCTTGTATTTTACACCACTATGATTATTGTTGAGGTATTTTTGGACATGGATAAAACAAAGTACTAATCCTTAATCCTTAATCCTTGTCATTTTGTTTCATTTGGATTCGTTTCTTCAAAAATATTTTCATCATTCTCGGTCTTAAATGATGATATTATTGAATATCTTTGGCTTTGTAGAGTGCAAAGATGAATGATTTCGATTAATATCTTTGGCCAGTAGTGCAAAGATGAGCAGTGTTTAGATGAACATGACCAATTGATGAATATCTTTGGCTGTAGTGCGAGAGATGAATATTTGATTCCGGATATATATTGATTGATGTTACGGGGATAAAAGATGAGACGATGAACTTTTAAATTCATATATAGAAGATAGTAGTTTGCATTCTCTACTTAACTCTTCTAATGAATTATTATTTCATTGCGAATATTGATTTAAAACTTGTTGTCTATTGTATTCTATTAGATTTTTCCTTTTGAAGACTAACGATAATTTGTTGTATATTATCTTAGTCATAATATTCTTCTTGGGGCTAGTTAAGCTCACCCTTTTCCTTTTTGTTCCATTTTTCTTCTCGAGGCGGCGAATATATAGCGAGTACGAGTCTGGGTATGGAATGAAGGTTCTAGAGAGAGTTGTTTAGTAGTCCTCACCATTTTTGTAAAATATTGTATCAATAAATGTGATGAGGATTTATTTGAGTATAGATATTGTCTGAAGATAATATTTGTATTCAAACTCACAGCTTTCTTGTTGTAATAATAAAGTTATAGTTGTTTCTGTACCATGTATTGACAACTCAGAATGGGTGATGTATACCTATTTTGGGGGCGTCACACAACGCAACCAAGAGAAAGTAGCCGGCAGCATGAAAATACCAGTGGTATCAGTCATCGAAGCGGTGACAACAAACGTGGAGAGAATCAACATGCTAGAAATGGTAACCACTTCGCTGGTAATCATGCCTAAGACAGTAAAAATGGACATTTCAAGAAAAGGAGATTCAACAATGATGGAAAGACGTCAGCACCAGTAACTGTGGTTAAGGAAGGAGAACGACCACCTATCATATGCTTCAAATGCGGAGGGGAGGGACATATCAGTCCAAACTGCGTGATGCCATCCAAAGCGTGTTATAATTGTGGAAGAGAAGGTCACCTAGCCCAATTTTGTCGTTCACCGAAGACAAGTTCAGCTAGGATGGTGGCACCAAAGGCCGTCCCAAAAAAGTCAAAGTCGGTGGTGCAAGGGAGAGCATTTGTCATGACCTCCCAAAAAGCAAAGAACCCGAACGAGGTCATCACGGGTAAGCTTATCATAAACTCTAGCGAAGTCTATACCTTATTTGATACCGGTTCTACCCATTCTTTTATTTCTCCTACTTGCGCTCAACGATTAAATTTGACTCCGAAGAAATTAGACTTTGACTTATCTGTAGAAACTCCGTTGGGAGTAACCTTCATTACATCCACTGTTTATAAGTCTTATTTGGTTCAAATCGGTACCCTCACATTACCTGTCGATCTTATTTCATTAAAAATACTTGCATTTGATGTGATTCTAGGGATTGATTGGTTAACTACTCATCATGCTAAAATTGATTATTTTCGTAAGGTTGTTAGCTTTCATATTCCTAATCAAAGTATTATGCGAATTCAAGCGACCAAACCATTAAAATCAATCACGGTCATCTCAAGCCATAAAGCTATTCGTTTATTGAAAAACGGATGTCAAGCTTTCTTAGCCCACGTCACAGATCTAAACAAAAATACGTCAATTTTGAATGATATTTCTATTGTTAATGAATTTCCTGATGTATTCTCTGAAGAACTTCCTGGCCTACCCCCAGGCGTGAAATTGAATTTTGTATCGACCTTGAACCCTGAAAAAACCCATTTCCAAAGCCCCATATCGAATGGCTCTATTGAACTTGAGTTAAAGACTCAACCGCAGGAATTGTTAGACATTGGCTTTATTAGTCCTAGTACTTCTCCTTGGGGTGCTCTGTTCTATTCGTGAAGAAGAAAGATGGGAGTATGCGGCTTTGTATTGATTATCGGGAGTTGAATCATGTCACCATCAAAAATAGGTACCCATTGCCACGTATTGATGACATGTTTGACCAGTTGCAAGGAGCCAAATTCTTTTCAAGGATTGATCTTCATTCCGGATATCACCAATTGAAGATTAGAACCGATGACATTCCAAAGACGGCTTTCAGAACTCGGTACGGGCATTATGAATTCCTAGTCATGTCATTTGGATTGACTAATGCTCCTCGCGCTTCATGGATATGATGAACCGAGTATTCAAGGAATATTTGGATCACTTTGTGGTCGTCTTTATTGATGACATTCTTATTTATTCCAAAATCTGTGAAGATCATGAACAACACTTGAGGCTGATATTCCAAAAGCTTCGTGAATATAAGCTTTATGCCAAGTTGAAGAAATGCTAGTTCTGGCTTGAGGAAGTAGCATTCCTTGGGCACGTGGTATCAAGTCATGGAATATTTGTTGACCCAACAAAGATTGAAGCTATTCAAAGCTAGGAGAAACTTAAATCAGTGACCAAAGTACCTAGCTTTCTCGGCTTAGCTGGTTATTATCGGAGATTCGTAGAAGGGTTTTCTCGAATTGCTACTCCACCAACTCAGCTGACTCAGAAAGATACAAAGTTTGGTTGGAGCGAGGAATGTGAGATGAGTTTTCAAGAACTCAATAGGAGACTCATTTCAGCACCTGTTCTGACAATACCATCTGGTTTGGAGGGATTTGTCATCTACAGTGATGCTTCGGGCAAAGGGTTAGGATGTGTTCTCATGCAACATGGGAAAGTCATAGCCTATGCCTCACGACAACTCAAAGAATATGAGAGGAATTATCCTACTCATGATCTAGAGTTAGCAAATTATCTCTTCGCACTAAAGATTTGGAGGCATTACATGTATGGGGAAAAAGTGGAGATCTTTACGGATCATAAAAGCCTCATATATTTCTTCACTCAAAAGGAACTCAACATGTGACAACGATGTTGGCTTGAACTGTTGAAAGATTATGATCATACCATCCAATACCATCCTAGAAAAGCAAACTTGGTAGCTGACGCATTGAGTAGAAGATCATATGCGGGTACGAGTGCAATATTGACAACACAAAAGCCCATTTTGTGTGACTTGCAAAGGATGGAGATAGAGTTAAAGACTCCAGGGACCCATGTGATGATGGCGAATATACGAGTAGAACCAACTTTAATTGATAAAGTTAAAGCTGCTCAAGCTACGGACACGAGTGATCGTATGAGGAAGAAAGTGCAAGAAGGTGTTATGCCGGAAGTAAGAATCGATGAAGAATGAATACTTTGAGTCAACTCCAGACTTTGTGTTCCTAACGACCTTGATTTAAAGTATAAAATCATGACGGGGGCGCACAACACACCGTTTGCAATCCATCCTGGGAGTACCAAAATGTATCATGATCTTCGACATACATTTTGGTGGGGCAATATGAAGAGAGAGATAGCGATGTTTATTCCAAGGTGTTTAACGTGTCAACGAGTTAAGGCGGAGCATCAAGTACCAAAAGGTCCATTGCAACCACTTGAAATTCTAGAATGGAAGTGGGAGCACATTACCATGGATTTCACATTATGGCCTTCCTAAGGTTTCTCAAGGTATAGATGCGATTTGGGTCATTGTTGATAGATTGACCAAGTCCGCTCATTTCTTCCGATCGAGAAACTTATACACTTGAACGTCTTGCTCAGATATACATAAACGAGATTGTAAGATCAAGCATGGTATGCCAAGATCCATAGTTTACGATTGAGACCCAAGATTCACTTCACGATTTTGGGTTAGTTTACAGAAAGCTATGGGCACAGATTTACTATTTAGCTTGGCATATCATCCTCAGACGGAAGGACAGTCGGAGAAGACTATTCAAACTCCTTAAGATCTATTAAGACTCAGTGTCCTTGATTTCAAGGGAAGTTGGGACAAGTTCTTACCATTGGTGGAGTTTTCCTACAACAACAGTTATCAAGCAAGTATTGGCATGGCTCCATTCGAAGCGTTGTATGGAAGAAAGTGTCATTCTCCAAAGATCTTTGGGATGAGGTGGGGAGAAGCAACGTTGTTGGGACCGGAGTTGGTACGTATATGACTACGAAAAGATTTAAATGATCCGCAGAACGTATAAAAACCTCACAAGATCGACAAAAGAGTTATGCCGATCTTCATCGAAAGGATGTGGAATTCGATATAGGAGATCATGTGTTGTTACGTGTTGCTCCATGGAAAGGAGTTACTTAGATTTGGAAAGAGAGGAAAGCTCAATCCTCAATTCATCGGCCCATTTTAATCCTCGATCAAGTAGGAACTGTAGCTATAGACTCGCTTTTACCGCCAAGTATGTCTCAGATTCATAACGTTTTCACATATCCATGCTACGTAAATATGTGGAAGACCCGAACCACATTATTGAGTTAGAACCGGACAAAATAGCGGAAGATTTGACGTACGAAGAGGTTCCTGTTCAAATCTTGGATAAGAAGGAACATATTCTATGCACCAAGGTTATACCTCAAGTTAAAGTTTTGTGGAAAAACCTCGAGGTTGAGGAAATGACATGGGAGTTAGAATCTGAAATGAAATCAAGGTATCCTTACCTATTCGACATACCAGGTACGTACCCTAATTTTGAGGGCAAAATTTCATAAGAATGGGAGATTGTAAAACCCCAACTTTTTGAATAAAGATGAATTTTCTATAAATATTATTTTTAAATATTATGGAATAAATTTGATATAATGTTATAGTTGTGGGTAATATTTATAAATTTTGCAAAGTATGCAAGTTGTTATATAATATTAGAATTGTCGGGGAATATTCGTTTTAACAGGGAATATTCCTACGACGGCATAATTATTGGTGGACCCCACAACAAAATTATTGTCGGATTGAGAAAACGACAAAAATATTTTATTGAAAATAACGGTAGAAGTTTTACCATTAATACTATTGAACTACTTGGTAGTAAAAGTACAGTAATACGCGTGGTTGCGTAATAGCACATGGTATTGATTATTAAGGCTTACGTGAGAAGTCATCTCAGTTTTATTTTATTACTTATATATATATATATATATATATATATATATATATATATATATATATATATATATATAAGTATGTATTTATATATATTATATATATATATATATATAAGTTGTCAAGTGGGTGGGTTGGAAAATTTTTATTCACGTGGAGGAGTACAATTGTTATTATTATTATTATTATTATTATTATTATTATTATATTATTATTATTATATATATATATATATATATATATATGTATGTATAGCTTTGTTGACAAAGTGGGGGATTTGGCTAGATTACATAATGGTGCATTATTGCATTATTAAATTTATGCAAGATTGAAAACTTGGTGATGAAATCAATTGAAGTCCCGGTCTAGATATTGTCTACACATGTTATATATATATTATATATATATATATATATATATATATATATATATATATTAAAAGATTTTGCTTTAAATATGGACCGTCCGATTAAAAGTAAATCAATCTGGACCGTTCATGAGTTAGTTACTATGCAGTCCATTTTTCTATAAATAGCAACTCATTCCTTTATTATTTCTTACGAATTCACTGAAACTCTAGAGAGATAAACTATAGAGAGAAAGAAGAAAGTATTCTGCTACTTCACTACTTATCTAGTACTCTTCTTCTCAAGGAAGGGAATATTATTTGTTGTACTCGTAAGGGGTGTTATTCTTTTATATTCATGAAGAGAACTTATGTTATTCCATCCTTTATTATTCTGTTGTAATAACCTGTATACGCGGGCTACCCTATACTTGGTGATATTCTTCTATTATTCTGTCTTTACTATTCTATTGGAATATCCTGTCTGTGCGTTTTACGCCGGACCTGATTCCATCCTTATTAGTATTCTGTTGGAATAACCTGTCTATGTGAAGTACCGCATGCATGGTGATTTATGTTGTTATTCCATTCTTTATTATTCTGTTGGAACATCCTCGCTTGCGGTGTAATTTCACTTTGACACGGTTCCGTTATTTAGTCTTATATTGGAATAACTTTACATGGCGAGTACCGCATGCATGGTGATTTCTTTTGTTATTCAATTCTTTATTATACTCAGTTGGTTAAAGTTTTGACTTCTATACTCCATGAAATTAGTGGAATATCCTTGATATTTGAGCTTCATCCAGTATCTTTTCATGGAAATATTCTTCTGAGCATTCTTGAATTTTACTCTTCAAAACAGTATCATGTTGACAATTTGGACGTTATTGGTTCTTGGACAAATTAATTCTTGAACTTGTTTTATTGAATCCTTATATCATTGTCATCATCCTCATATTTATATTTTTTGAAAGTCATCTGTGGCCTGTAGTGCATAGATGGACTTGGTATGATTATGAGTAGGGATTATTCGGTGTAATCATGACCGTAATGTTACAAATGATGTGGTAAAAGTCCTCATTGGCCCGTAATGCATTGATGGACAGTTGTTGGCATGATCATGACCATTAATGAATACACAAATATTTTTGGTCCGTAGTGCATGGATAATTGTGGTCGTGATACTAAAGAATATCCTTGGCCGTAGTGCAGGGGTGATTCGATGATGTGAATTATTTATTAAGATGAGTCTCAGCGATAAAAGTCATGAAAAATCTTTTAAATCATAGAAGATAGTAGATTTTATTCTATACTTGACTCTTCTAATGGATTGCTTGTTCCGCTGCAGTTAAACTTGATGTTTGTTATATTTTATCAGTTTAACACTGTTGAAGGCTAATGATAATTTATTCTGTATTATCTTAGTCATAATATTTCTTACTGGGCTAGTTGAGCTAACCCTTTCTTTCACTATTCTCTTCAGGAAATGAGAATATAGCTGGGACGAGTTGGGGAACGGAGTGATGGTCCGGATGATAGTATTAGCTAGTAGTCCTCACTATTCTATTAAATAGTGTGACAATAAATGTAATGAGGACTTATTCTGAGAGTGGATATTGTCTAGAAGACAATATTTGAATTAAAACTCACAGCTCTCTTGTTGTATATTAAAATTATATTTGTATTCTGTACCATGTATTTGGCGACTCAGAATAGGTGATGTATACCTATTTTGGGAGCGTCACATATTATATATATATATATATATTTATATATATATTGACTAACATTATTGAGTTATGCCTCGATTGAGCCTAGACTTCGGTCTGGAGTGTTTATTTGCTTTAATATATATATATATATATATATATATATATATATATATATTAATTGTGTGTCTGACTGCTTAGATGAGGTTGATTTTATATCCGTGCGTTTATTCGCTTTTATATATATATATGCTTATATATATAAGCGTGGTCGAACTCGCATTCGATGAGCCCGGATTTTACATCCTATATGCGTTTATTGTTTATATATATATATATATATATATATATATATATATATATATATATATATATATTTCGTCCCACCTGGAGTTTACTTCGTGGTGGTTGATCGCTTTTACAACTTTCTTTACTTTTTGTCCTGCTTGGGGTTTACTTCGTGGCAGTTGATCGCTTTGTACAGCTTTATTTACATTTTGTCCCGCCTGGAGTCTCCTTCGTGGCGGTTGACCGTATTTATAGCTTTATTTACGTTTTGTCCCGCCTGGAGTTTCCTCCGTGGCGGTTGATAACTTTTACAGCTTTATTTACATTTATGATCCCCCATGGAGGTGCTTCGTGGTTGTTGATCATGTCTGTATATATATATTTACAGCTTTTATATATATACCGCTATCGCTTTCAAACAAATTGCGATGATGCATGCTTTAGAATCATGTGATCACGATTCATCCCATTGGATCTAGATTCGATTCCCGTGATGGACATTTTCAGCTGTAAGCAGCTTGTAAATTATTCTGCGTTGTCTGAATTTCCTCAGATGGTTTCCATAACCATGAGGAAGTTGGCATTATTTTATACATTATTATCGTACGGATGCCTCGCATCTGTCAAATAAAATCAATCAAGCCGAACACTTAATAAAATGGGAGTGTAAAAGGTCTCAATTACTATTGAGCATCAAGGTTTGAAAAACCTCTTTATAAAAAAATCATCATCACATATCTTGCTTAAAATTGAATTTTTACATAAATTCAAACCCTGTGTATATAGGTGCGAATGAGGCCTCGCACTACTTCCAAATAACAGCACATTGACCCCCCCACACACACATTCAGATAATAGTTTCTTGAAAAGAGGCGGTCACCGTGGGAACACGGATGTCGGGGGGGGGGGGTGCCTATCTCCTTCCCTCCGCATAACCAAGTCCCCGGACCCTAATGAATCTCGATTTCACCAACTCGTTTAGCAGTATCACATCACTGGGTTAATGTGCAAACCTTTTCTCGGTTGTGTTGGTACAACCATTTAAAAAACCAACTGGCGACTCTTAACAGTCCCATCGTCGACATTATACATGTTGGACCTTTTTCACTTGTTTTTTCAAATAAATCTCACCTAAAATGAGAACACCAAAGAACAAGTAACGGAAAGGGACATCCAAAAATCTCGACGTCGACAGGTGGCGACTCCGCTGGGGACTCCAGTAAGAGGACTTAAGCCGCTATTACAATCATTTCAAAACTGTTATCTGCTTGTGTGTGGATGTTTCATTTACATTTGATGAATGTGTACGAATGCATTTCCTTATTGTACTTAGTGCTTCGCACCATAACTACTGGTGATATTAGTACTTCGCACCATATCTGCTTGTGATATTAGTGCTTCATACATGTCATCATTTTTCATACGGTGAGACGCGATGTATGTGAATGTATATTGTGTGGTCCCTCCACCAGGAGGCTATCCCGCCGGTGTTTGATTACTGGACTCGTGAGAAGACTAATTCTCCAAGGCTCAGGAAAGGCACCACCCAAATTTGCTCCAATTGAAAGACCGGATTAACTTCCCGTCATGTAGATTGCGATGATTTGGGAACCTTCATGTAGAAAAGCCGTGAGAGTAACCTAAGATAGGTCAGCCTCTGATAAACCCAAAACGAATTAAAGTCTCTTCATGCTCTCTCATTTCAATTACTTGTAAACACAATTACTTGTAATTTCATTCCATGTCTATCTCCACGTAATGAGAAATTAAAGTCTCTTCATGCTCTCTCATTTTAATTAAACATGCTACAAACAGCTGACATCCATTTTGCAGGATAAAATTCCTAAAATGGACACATCACATAGCATGTTATTTACACACTTTCCCTAAAGAACTACACTAGTCCAATCAGGGTCCAAAAATACCAGTACATGCTAAATCCTCCACACAAGGGGGAACCCAGGTCATTACAATACCTGAACAGCAGTTGGATATGACAAACAAAACTAATGATGTTGCCAATCCCACTAGAAATCCAGACACTGGTTGTGGCGCCCCCAAAATTAGGTATACATCACCCATCTTGGGTCGTCAGCTACATGGTACAGAATTCAAATACAACTTACTAATACAACTGTCCTGTACAATACGACAAAACATAAACTGTGAGTTTGAATTCAAATATTGTCTACTAGAGATTATACAAACTCAAAAGGAGTCCTCATTATAATTATTATCACACTATTTCACAGAATAGTGAGGACTACTAATGTTATCCTCTGGACCATCACTCCGCTCCCCAGACTAAGTCCCAGCTATATTCTCATTTCCTGAAGAGAACAGTGAAAGAAAGGGTAAGCTCAACTAGCCTAGTAAGAAATATTATGACTAAGATAATGCAGAATAAATTATCATTAGTCTCCAACAATGTTAAACTCATAAAATATAATAGACATCAAGTTTAACTGCATCGGAACAAGCAATCCATTAAAAGAGTCAAGTTAAAAATAAAATCTACTATCTTTTATGATTTAAAAGGTTATTCATCACTGTTATCGCTGAGGCTCAGCTTAATAAATATTCCACATCATCGAATCACCCCTGCACTACGGCCAAGGATATCTTTTAGTATCACGACCATAATTATCCATGTACTACGGCCAAGAATATTTGTGTATTCATTAATGGTCATGATCATGCCAACAACTTGTCCATCAATGCACTACGGGCCAATGAGGACTTTTTCCACATCATTTGTAACATTACGGTCATGATTACACCGAATAATCCCTGGTCGTAATCATACCAAGTCCATCTATGCACTACAGGCCATAGATGACTTTCAACATAATATAAATATGAGGATGATGACAATGATATAAGAATTCAATAAAATAAGTTCAAGAATTAATTTATCTAGGAACTAATAACGTTCAAATTGTCAACATGATACTGCTTTGTAGAGTAAAATTCAAGAATGCTCAGAAGAATATCTCCATGAAAAGATACTAGATGAAGCACAAATATCAAGGATATTCCACTAATTTCATGGAGTATAGTAGTCAAAACTTTAACCAACTGAGTATAATAAAGAATGGAATAACAAAAGAAATCACCATGCATGCGGTACTTCGCATAGACAGGTTATTCCAACAGAATACTAAATAACGGGACCAGGTCAGATGAAATTCGCACCGACACGATGTTCTAATAGAATAATAAAGAATGGAATAACAACAAAAATCACCTTGTATGCGGTACTTTGCATAGACATGTTATTCTAACAGAATACTAATAAGGACAGAATCAGATCCGCCGTAAAACGCACAGACAAGATATTCCAACAGAATAATAAAGACGGAATAATAGAAGAATGTCACCAAGTATAGGGTAGACCGCATATACAGGTTATTCCAACAGAATAATAAGGAATGGAATAACAACAGTTCTCTTCATGAATAAGAAAGAATAACACCCCTTACCGTAAAAGATACTGGATATAGGAAAAGAAAGGTAGTAGACTTCTCTTTTTCTTTCTCTCTAAAATTTTCTCTCTCTAGAGTTTCAGTGAATTCGTAAGAAATAATGAAGGAGTTTCTATTTATAGGAGAATTGAAGGATACTATTGGACTGTGTAGTAAGAATTCAGACAAAATTATTTTTAGAGTCACGGGCGAAAGGAAAATTGTTTTAGACGCAACTTAATCATCCACATGTGAATTCCCTCAAATTCAACGACAACTTATATATATATATATATATATATATATATTATATATACAACATGTTGGCCACTACTTTATATACTATATATATCCCATTTTAATTTTCCACCCTCTCGTGTCTAGATCATTTCCCCCACCATTATCAAATAATGTCATATATAATACAATCCACCACCCACCAAAATCTCTTACATTTTAAAACATATAATTCCTTTCCTCACCAAAATCTCATACCACACATACACGGTACATAGATTATATATTATATATATAACCTATATAATATGCACATGTATATATATATATATATATATATATATATATATATATATATATATATATATATATATATAATACAAAATTGAGACAACTTTCTACATTTATTTTGGAAAATGGGTAAATGAGAATCCAAATAATACGCCAATATTTACAACAAATACTTCATAAAAATCATCTAAATATTTTTAACAACATATCCTCATTATTATAATTCTGTCATTTCAATTATTGATTTAATAATATATAAAATATCGACAATAATTGAATCTAACTAAGTGACTTCTCACGTAAGCACCAATAATCACTACCGTGTGCTACTATGCAATCACGCGTATTACTGTACTTTTACTACCGAGTAGTTCAACAGTATTAACGATAAAACTTCCGCCATTAGTTTCAATAAAATATTTTTATCGTTTTCTCAATCTGACAATAATGTTGTTGTGGGGTCCACCAATGATTGTACCGTCGTATGAATATTCCCTGACAAAAAGAATATTTCCCGACCAATCGAATATAATATGACAACTTGTATACTTTGCAAAAATTATAAATATTACCCACAATTATAACATTATATTAAACTCATTCCATAATATTCAAAAAGGATAATTATAGAAAATTCATTTTTATTCATAAAAGTTGGGGTCTTACACTGGTGACATCAAAAAGAAAGTCCTCCAAATGGAAGAGACCCTTCGTGCTATCAAAGGAATTGGAACACACGGGAGTGTTTCATATGCTGATCTTTGCATTTTTCCTGGTGTTCATTATCTAGATAAATTTAAAACTCCTGACTTTGAAAAATATGTTGGGTTAGGAGATCCTTACACACATTTAAAGGTGTTTATTGGAGAACTTGGATCTTATGCAAAGGACGAAAAACTCAAAATGCAATTATTCCAAAATAGTCTAACTGGAGAAGCCCGTTCGTGGTACACAAGATTAGACAACTCCAAGATCCATAGCTGGGAGGAGCTAGCACATGCCTTCCTCACTCAATACAACTTCCAGTCTCAAATGGCTCCTGATCGGTATCAAATTACCAAGATCAAGAAACAGTCTAACGAGTCTTTCAAAGAGTATGCTCAAAGGTGGAGACGCCTGGCTACCCAAGTTAGTCCTTCCATGACAGAATCAGAGATGGTCATGACTTTCATAGACATACAAGAAGCGTCTTTCTATGAAAGAGTTTTAGCCGGCATCGGCATACCATTTTCTGAAATTGTAAGACCCCAACTTTTATGAATAAAAATGAATTTTCTATAATTATCCTTTTTGAATATTATGGAATGAGTTTAATATAATGTTATAATTGTGGGTAATATTTATAATTTTTGCAAAGTATGCAAGTTGTCATATTATATTCGATTGGTCGGAAAATATTCTTTTTGTTAGGGAATATCAATTTACTTAGATAATCATTAGTGGACTCATTAATAAAATTATTGTTTGATTGAGAAAACGACAAAAAATATTTTATTGAAAAAAAATGGCGGAAGTTTTACCGTTAATACCGCTGAACTACTCCTTAGAGTAAAAGTACAAGAATACGCGCTGGTCGTTGCGTAAAGTAGACACATGGTAGTGATTATTGGTGCTTACGTGAGAAGTCACTTAATTAGATTCAATTATTATCGATATTTTATATATTATTAAATCAATAATTGAAATGATGTAATTATAATAATGAAGATATGTTGTTAAAAATATTTAGATGATTTTTATGAAGTATTTGTTGTAAATATCATGTATTATTTGGATTCTCATTTACCCATTTTCCAAAATCGTCGGTAGAAAGTTGTCTAAGTTTTGTATTATATATATATATATATATACATGTGCATATTATATAGGTTATATATATAATATATAATCTATGTGCCGTGTATGTGTGGTATGAGATTTTGGTGAGGAAAGGAATTATATGTTTTAAAATGTAAGAGATTTTGGTGGGTGGTGGATTGTATTATATATGACATGATTTGATAATGGTGGGGGAAATGATCTAGACACGAGAGGGTGGAAAATTAAAATGGGGTATATATATAATATATAAAGTAGTGGTCAGCATGTTGTATATATATATACATATATATATATATATAAGTTGTCGTTGAATTTGAGGGAATTCACATATGGATGATTAAGTTGCGTCTGAAACGATTTTCCTTTCGCCCGTGACTCTGAAAATTATTTCGTCTGAATTCTTACTGCACGGTCCAATAGTATCCTTCAACTCTCCTATAAATAGAAACTCCTTCATTATTTCTTACGAATTCACTGAAACTCTATAGAGAGAAAATTTTAGAGAGAAAGAAAAAGAGTAGTCTGCTACCTTTCTTTTCCTATATCAAGTTTCTTTTACGGTAAGGGGTGTTATTCTTTCTTATTCATGAAGAGAACTGTTGTTATTCCATTTCTTATTATTCTATTAGAATAACCTGTATACGCGGTCTACCCTATACTTGGTGACATTCTTCTATTATTTCATCTATATTATTACATTAGAATATCACATCTGTATGCGTTTTATCTTTGACTCGATTCCGCCTCTTTATTATTTTGTTGGAATATCTTATCTCATATGTTATACGCCGGACTCGGGTTTCGCTCTTTATTATTATTCTTGCAATATCATATGCATGCGTTTTACGCCGGACTGATTCCGGCCCTTATTAGTATCTTCATTGAATAACTTTATATCATCTAAGTACCGCATACAAGGTGATTTCATTGTTATTCCATTCTTTATTATTACATTTGGAACATCCTGCATGCAAGGCGATTTTCACTTTGACTTCGTTCCGTTATTCAAGATTCTGTTGAATAACTTTGCCTATGCTGATACCGCATACATGGTGATTTCTTTTGTTATTCCATTCTTTATTATACTCAGTTGGTTAAAGTTTTGACTACTATACTCCATAAAATTAGTGGAATATCCTTGATATTTGTGCTTTATCCTGTATCTTTTCATGGAAATATTCTTCTGAGCATTCTTGAATTTTACTCTACAAAGCAGTATCATTTTGACAATTTGAACGTTATTAGTTCCTAGATAAATTAATTCTTGAACTTGTTTTACTGAATTCTTATATCATTGTCATCATCCTCATGTTTATATTATGTTGAAAGTCATCTGTGGCCTGTAGTGCATAGATGGACTTGGTATGATTATGACCAAGGATTATTCAGTGTAATCATGACCGTAATGTTATAAATGATGTGGAAAAAGTCCTCATTGGCTCGTAATGCATTGATGGACAGTTGTTGGCATGATCATGACCATTAATGAATACACAAATAATCTTGTCCCGTAGTGCATGGATAATTGTGGTCGTGATACTAAAGAATATCCTTGGCCATAGTGCAGGGGTGATTCGATGATCTGGAATATTTATTAAGCTGAGCCTCTGCGATAACAGTGATGAAAAACCTTTTAAATCATAAAAGATAGTAGATTTTATTTTCTACTTGACTCTTTTAATGGATTTCTTGTTCCGCTGCACTTAAACTTGATGTCTATTATATTTTATCAGTTTAACATTGTTGGAGACTAATGATAATTTATTCTGCATTATCTTAGTCATAATATTTCTTACTAGGCTAGTTGAGCTCACCCTTTCTTTCATTGTTCTCTTCAGGAAATGAGAATATAGCTGGGACGAGTCGGGGAACGGAGTGATGGTCCAGAGGATAGCATTAGTAGTCCTCACTATTCTGTGAAATAGTATGATAATAATTGTAATGAGGACTCCTTTTGAGTTTATATAATCTCTAGTAGACAATTTTGTATTCAAACTCATAATTTATGTTTTGTCGTATTGTACACGACAGTTGTATTTGAATTCTGTACCATGTATCTGACGACCCAAGAAGGGTGATGTATACCTAATTTTGGGGGCGTCACAGTTGGTATCAAAGCTTAGGGATATGGCCCCTGGCTATGATATGAGACTAGAACTAGGAGGTGAGAGACGGGGATTTCCTTCGCTAGTATGACCTACCTAAGTTTTTTTGGTATTTAATTGGTCGGTCAAAGTATATGGATAATATATTATATGTTAATGAACCTTTGTTTTGTGGCAGTATCTGAAAATGACATTCGAGAATGATAAAAATAGCAATGGAGCACAAGAGACTGTTGAGTCTCCACATATCAATAATTAGGAGAATGTGCATCAGGAAGGCGACAATCCTCATGCAAACAACAACACTGACCAAATAATGAATGATGGACTGTTCAGAGGCTTTATGCATTTCATGCAACATCAAGCGAGAGCGGCTCCTGTCCAAAATATAGGTGGAAACATTGGAAACTCTCGGACGGTCACTGCTAAACAGTTCAAAGAGCTGGGACCACCGGAGTTTATAGGAGAGCCAAAACAACTTAAGGCGGAAGCATGGATAAAGCAGATCACCAAGATGTTTGATGTCTTGGGATGCTCCGAGGAGCAAAAGGTTCCCTTTGCCACCTTCATGTTACGTGAAGAGGCAGATTCTTTGGTGGGAATCAGAAACACCCGACTGGCCTTTCAAGATGTCTTGGGAGAAGTTCCAAGAGCTATTCAACAACGAGTACTTTCCCGAGAGTATTCGTCACATGAAAGAAGTGGATTTTATCAAATTGGAACAAAACAATATGACCGTGTTGCAATACGAGGCTAAATTTGCCGAGTTATTCCGGTTTGCATCCCATTTGGTCGATAATGATGAGCGAATGACGTAAATGTTTTTAAGAGGTTTGAAACTGGAGATACGTCAATATCTTATTTCTCATAAACTGTGTTTGTACTCAGATGTTGTAAATAGGGCTCAGTTATTGGAGCGCGATAACGAGTCAACTCGACTAAGAGAAAACAATCAATGAAGATGAAAATACCGGTGGTATCACCATCGTGAAACTAGCGACAACAAACGTGGAGGGAATCAACATGCCGAAATGGTAACCACTTCATTACTAATCATGGCCAAGCGGTAAAATGGACATTTCAAGAAGAGGAGATTCAACAATGATGGAAAAGACGTCAGCACCAGCACCCATTGTTAAGGAAGGAGAACGACCACCTATCATATGCTTCAAATGCGGAGGAGAGGACACATCAGTTCAAACTGCGCGATGCCGTCCAAAACATGTTATAATTGTGGAAGAGAGGTCACCTAGCCCAATTTTGTCGCTCATCAGAAAGACAAGTTCAGCTAGGATGGAGGCACCAAAGGCCGTCCCAGAAAATTCAAAGCCAGTAGTGCAAGGGAGAGCGTTTGTAGTGACCTCCCAGAAAGCAAGGAACCCGAATGAGGTCATCACGGGTAAGCTAATCATACACTTTAGCGAAGTTTATACTTTATTTGATACTGGTTCTACCAACTCTTTCATTTCTCCTACTTGCGCTCAACGTTTAAATTTAACTCTAGAGAGATTAGACTTTGACTTATTTGTTGAAACTCCGTTGGGAGAAACCTTCATTACATCCACGGATTATAAGTCTTGTTTGGTTCAAGTTGGTACCCACACATTACCTGTCGATCTTATTGCATTAAAAATACTTGCATTTGATGTAATTCTAGGGATTGATTGCTTAACTACTCATCATGCAAAAATTGATTATTTTTGTAAGGTTGTTAGCTTTTATATTCCTAATCGACCTATTATGCGAATTCAAGCAACCAAACCATTAAAATCAATCACTGTCATCTAAAGCCATAAAGCTATTCATTTATTGAAAAATGGATGTCAAGCTTTCTTAGCTCATGTCATGAGATCTAAACAAAAATACGCCGGTTTTGAATAATATTTCAATTGTTAATGAATTTCCGACGTATTCCCCTCAAGAACTTCCTCGCCTACCCCGTAGTATGAAATTGAATTTTGTATCGACCTTTGAACCCTAGACAAAACCCATTTCTAAAGCCCCATATCGAATGGCTCTATTGAACTTGAGAGTTAAAGACTCAACTGCAGGAATTATTAGACATTGGCTTTATTCATCCAAGTACTTCTCCTTGGGGTGCTCCTGTTCTATTCGTGAAGAAGAAAGATGGGAGTATGCGACTTTGTATTGATTATCGGGAGTTGAATCATGTCACCATCAAAATAGGTACCCATTGCCACGTATTGATGACTGTTTGACCAAATTGCAAAGGAGCCAAATTCTTTTCAAAGATTGATCTTCATTCCGGATATCACCAATTGAAGATTAGAACCGATGACATTCCAAAGACGGCTTTCAGAACTCGGTACGGGCATTATGAATTCCTAGTCATGTCCTTTGGATTGACTAATGCTCCTGCTGCCTTCATGGATATGATGAACCGAGTATTCAAGGAATATTTGGATCACTTTGTGGTCGTCTTTATTGATGACATCCTTATTTATTCCAAAATCTGTGAAGATCATGAACAACACTTGAGGCTGATATTCCAAAAGCTTCGTGAATATAAGCTTTATGCCAAGTTGAAGAAATGCGAGTTCTGGCTTGAGGAAGTAGCATTCCTTGGGCACGTGGTATCAAGTCATGGAATATTTGTTGACCCAACAAAGATTGAAGCTATTCAAAGCTAGGAGAAACTTAAATCAGTGACCAAAGTACCTTGCTTTCTCGGCTTAGCTGGTTATTATCAGAGATTCGTAGAAGGGTTTTCTCGAATCGCTACTCCACTAACTCAGCTGACTCGGAAAGATATAAAATTCGGTTGGAGCGAGGAATGTGAGAAGAGTTTTCAAGCACTCAAGAGGAGACTTATTTCAGCACCTGTTCTGACAATTCCATCTGGTTCGGAGGGATTTGTCATCTACAGTGATGCTTCGGGCAAAGGGTTAGGATTTGTTCTCATACAACATGGGAAAGTCATAGCCTATGCCTCACGACAACTCAAAAAATATATGAGAGGAATTATCCTACTCATGACCTAGAGTTAGCAGCTGTGGTCTTCGCACTTAAAATTTGGAGGCATTACTTATATGGGGAGAAGGTGGAGATATTTACGGATCATAAAAGCCTTAAATATTTCTTCACTCATAAGGAACTCAACATGCGACAACGACGTTGGCTTGAACTGTTGAAAGATTATGATCATACCATCCAATACCATCCTGGAAAAGCGAACGTGGTAGCTGACGCATTGAGTAGAAGATCATATGCAAGTACGAGTACGATATTGTCAACACAAAGGCCCATTTTGTGTGACTTGTAAAGGATGGAGATAGAGTTAAAGACTCTAGGGACCCATGTGATGATGGTGAATATACGAGTAGAACCGACTTTAATTAATAAAGTTAAAGCTGCTCAAGCTACAGACCTGGAGCTGATACGTATGAGGAAGAAAGTGCTAGAAGGTGTTATGCCGGAAGCAAGAATCGATGAAGTAGGAATACTTCGAGTCAACTCCAGACTTTGTGTTCCTAACGACTCTGATTTAAAGTATAAAATCATAATGGAGGCGCACAACACACTGTTTGCAATCCATCCTGGGAGTACCAAAATGTATCATGATCTTCGACATACATTTTGGTGGGGCAATATGAAGAGGGAGATAACGTTGTTTATCTCAAGGTGTCGAACATGTCAACGAGTCAAGGCGGAGCATCAAGTACCAAAAGGTCCATTGTAACCACTTAAAATTCCAAAATGGAAGTGGGAGCACATTACCATGGATTTCGTTACCGATCTTCCTAAGGTTTCTCAAGGTATAGATGCGATTTGGGTCATTGTTGATAAATTGACCAAGTCTGCTCATTTCTTACCGATACGAGAAACTTATACACTTGAACGTCTTGCTCGTATATACATAAACGAGATTGTAAGACTGCATGGTATGCCAGTATCCATAGTTTCTGATTGAGACCCAAGATTCACTTCACGATTTTGGGTTAGTTTACAGAAAGCTATGGGCACAGATTTACTATTTAGCTTGGCATATCATCCTCAGACGGAAGGACAGTCGGAGAAGACTATTCAAACTCCTTAAGATCTATTAAGACTCAGTGTCCTTGATTTCAAGGGAAGTTGGGACAAGTTCTTACCATTGGTGGAGTTTTCCTACAACAACAGTTATCAAGCAAGTATTGGCATGGCTCCATTCAAGCGTTGTATGGAAGAAAGTGTCATTCTCGGTATCTTTGGGATGAGGTGGGAGAAGCAACGTTGTTGGGGCCGGGAGTTGAGTACGTATGACTACTGAAAAGATTTAAATGATCCCAAGAACGATATAAAACCTCACAAGATCGACAAAAGAGTTATGCTGATCTTCATCGAAAGGATGTGGAATTCGATATAGGAGATCATGTGTTGTTACGTGTTGCTCCATGGAAAGGAGTTACGAGATTTGGAAAGAGAGGAAAGCTCAATCCTCAATTCATCGGCCCATTTTTAATCCTCGATCGAGTAGGAACTGTGGCCTATAGACTCGCTTTACCGCCAAGTATGTCTCGTATTCATAACGTTTTTCACATATCCATGCTACGTAAATATGTGGAAGACCCGAACCACATTATTGAGTTAGAACCGGACAAAATAGCGGAAGATTTGACGTACGAAGAGGTTCCTGTTCAAATCTTGGATAAGAAGGAACATATTCTACGCTCCAAGGTTATTGGGACTGGAGTTGGTACGTATGACTACGGAAAAGATTCAAATAATCCGGCAATGTATAAAAACCTCACAATATCGACAAAAGAGTTATGCTGATCTTCATCGAAAGGACAAGGAATTCGATATAGGAGATCATGTGTTGTTACGTGTTGTTCCATGGAAAGGAGTTACGAGATTTGGAAAGAGAGGAAAGTTCAATCCTCGATTCATCGGCCCATTTTTAATCCTTGATCGAGTAAGAACTGTGGCCTATAGACTCGCTTTACCGCCAAGTATGTCTCGTGTTCATAACGTTTTTCACATATCTATGTTACGTAAATATGTGAAAGATCCAAACCACATTATTGAGTTAGAACCAGACGAAATAGCGGAAGATTTAACGTATAAAGAGGTTCCTGTTCAAATCTTGGATAAGAAGGAACATATTCTACGCTCCAAGGTTATACCTCAAGTCAAAATTTTGTGGAGAAACCATGATGTTGAGGAAATGACCTGGGAGTTAGAATCTAAAATGAAGACAAGGTATCCTTACCTCTTCGATATACCAGGTACGTACCCTAATTTCGAGGGCGGAATTTTATATGAAGGGGTGATTGTAAGACCCCAACTTTTATGAATAAAAATGAATTTTCTATAATTATCCTTTTTGAATATTATGGAATGAGTTTAATGTAATGTTATAATTGTGGGTAATATTTATAATTTTTGCAAAGTATGAAAGTTGTCATATTATATTCGATTGGTTGGGAAATATTCTTTTTGTTAGGGAATATCCGTATGACTCTGCATAATCATTGGTCGATTCCAACAAAAAATTATTGTTGGATTGAGAAAATGACAAAAATATTTTATTGAAAATAACAGCGGAAGTTTTACCATTAATATTGTTGAACTACTCGGTAGTAAAAGTACAGTAATACGCGTGGTTGCATAGTAGCACACGGTAGTGATTATTGGTGCTTACGTGCGAAGTCACTTAATTAGATTCAATTATTGTCGATATTTTATATATTATTAAATCAATAATTGAATGACAGAATTATAATAATGAGGATATGTTGTTAAAAATATTTAGATGATTTTTATGAAGTATTTGTTGTAAATATTGGCGTATTATTTGGATTCTCATTTACCCATTTTCCAAAATCGTCGGTAGAAAGTTGTCTCAGTTTTGTATTATATATATATATATATATACATGTGTGTATTATATAGGTTATATATAATATATAATCTATGTGCCGTGTATGTGTGGTATGAGATTTTGGTGAGGAAAGGAATTATATGTTTTAAAATGTAAGAGATTTTGGTGGGTGGTGGATTATATTATATATGACATGATTTGATAATGGTGGGGGAAATGATCTAGACACGAGAGGGTGGAAAATTAAAATGGGGTATATATATAATATAAAAAGTAGTGGCCAACATGTTGTATATAATATATATATATATATATATATATATATATATATATAAGTTGTCGTTGAATTTGAGGGAATTCACATGTGGATGATTAAGTTGCGTCTGAAACAATTTTCCTTTTGCCCGTGACTTTGAAAATTATTTTGTCTGAATTCTTACTGCTTAGTCCAATAGTATCCTTTTATTTTTCTATAAATAGAAGCTCACTTTTTCATCATTTCTTACGAATTCACTGAAACTCTAGAGAGAGAAAATTTTAGTGAGAAAGAAAAAGAGAAGTCTGCTACCTTTCTTTTCCTATATCCAGTTTCTTTTACGGTAAAGGGTGTTATTTTTTCTTATTCATGAAGAGAACTGTTGTTATTCCATTTCTTATTATTCTGTTGGAATAACCTGTATACGCGGTCTACCCTATACTTGGTGATATTCTTCTATTTCGTCTTTATTATTCTGTTGGAATATCCTGCTCATGCGTTTTTACGGGACCGATTCCGCCTTTTATTATTCTCGCTGAATATCCTGTGCTCATGCGTTTTACTGTGGGACACGGTTCCGTCTTTTATTATTATTATGTTGGAATATCCTCGTCTGCATGCGTTTTACGGCGGGACTGATTCCGTCCCTTATTAGTATTCTCATTGAATAACTCGCCATGCAAAGTACCGCATACAAGGTGATTTACATTGTTATTCCATTCTTTATTATTCTCATTAGAACATCCCATCTTGCATATAATTTCGCTTTGACTCGGTTTTCGTTATTTAGTATTCTCGTTGGAATAACCTTTATCTATGCGAACTACAAAGCATGCATGGTGATTTCTTTTGTTATTCCATTCTTTATTATACTCGGTTGGTTAAAGTTTTGACTACTATACTCCATGAAATTAGTGGAATATCCTTGATATTTGCGCTTCATCCAAAGATCTTTCATGGAAATATTCTTCCGAGCATTCTTGAATTTTACTCTATAAAGCAGTATCATGTTGACAATTTGACCGTTATTAGTTCCTAGATAAATTATTTCTTGAACTTGTTTTATTAAATTCTTATATCATTGTCATCATCCTCATGTTTATATTATGTTGAAAGTCATCTCGTGGCTCAGAGTGCATAGATGGACTTGGTATGATTATGACCGAGGATTATTCGATTGTAATCATGACCGTAATGTTACAAATAATGTGGAAAAAGTCCTCATTGGCTTGTAGTGCATTGATGGACAGTTGTTGGCATGATCATGACCATTAATGAATACACAAATATTCTTGGCCCGTAGTGCATGGATAATTATTGTTGTGATACTAAAAGATATCATTCGCCGTAGTGCAGGGGTGATTCGATGATGTGGAATATTTATTAAGCTAAGCCTCAGCGATAATAGTGATGAAAAACTTTTTAAATCATAAAAGATAGTAGATTTTATTTTCTACTTGACTCTTTTAATGGATTGCTTGTTCATTGCCATGAGCTAAAACTTGATGTCTATTATATTTTATCGGTTTAACATTGTTGGAGACTAATGATAATTTATTCTCGCATTATCTTAGTCATAATATTTCTTCTTGGGCTAGTTGAGCGCACCTTTCTTTCACCGTTCTCTCTTGAAATAAGAATATAGGCGGGACGAAGTCGGGGAACTGAGTGATGGTCCGGAGGATAGCATTAGTAGTCCTCACTATTCTCGTGAAATAGTGTGATAATAATTGTAATGAGGACTCCTTTTGAGTTTGTATAATCTCTAGTAGACAATATTTGTATTCAAACTCACAGTTTATGTTTTGTCGTATTATACACGACAGTTTTATTAGTAAGTTGTATTTGAATTCTGTACCGTGTATCCGACGACCCAAAATGGGTGATGTATACCTAATTTTGGGTGCGCCACAGAAATGGTCAAACATGGGTAAATGGCTGAAATGGGATTGAAGTCCGGAAAAATTCAAGACCTCACTGCACTTAAAGCTGTTGTTGATCACATCCTATCCGGAAATTATGGAAATAACCCCCGGAGGGTCCATAAAAAGAAAGAGGAAGATATTTCCCTGATACTACAGGGTTAAAAAGGCAGTCAGAACATGCCTATTCAAAGGAGAAACTACACTCCCTTTCAAGCACAGTTTGCGAACCTTCTAATACCAAAAGGTGGAGAATTCAAACGCCCTTGAGTGTTTATGTAGATCCCCCAAATTCGAGTACTTCAATTCCAAGGGATTTGGTGTTCACTGTAAAAATATCATCTATCTATCTACCCATAATAAATGCAAGTTATGCAATAGATAGAATAAAAACCTTCTCCTTAAGGGTTACAACATCTGAATAATAATAATACAATCCCAGGTTAAACTAACCTTAAACATCTGTGCGGAATAATAAACAAATAAGTCTTAAACAACATCATTAACTCGAGTCTTAAACATAAATACATCATCTAATAAAAATAACAAGTCTTCATCACTTGCTAACTTTGCCCTTGCCTTTACTAGTGGAAGGTTCATCGGTTCTTTCGTTCTTAACTGCAATGTTATTATTGAGCAAGAGTGAGCACTATTGCCCACAAGTATAATAATGAAATAACAGTATAATAACATGCGAGTAAATCAAAAACATCTGAATAAAAGCTCAACTTTTGAATCAAGAATGAATAGCAAGAATCAAAAGAATTCTGATGGTCATAAGACCTTAAACTATGTCCTAGGTTATCAAGGGTTATACTTGAAACCTTTAACAATCATAAGACTATGGACCTTTATACTGTACTTTGGGGATCAACCCTTAGTACCATCTCGCGCACAATATCTTAACGCTAACGCATAAGTAAATCCCTTTGCAGGGTTGTTCATCTCAGTTTGACATTCGAGTCCATACCAAAGGATGTTTGGTTTGGATAATTCAATAAGGGTTCTGAAATTTAGAGCGTTCATCAACTAAGGACTAGTTGAATCAATAAAGTTCAGTAGTCTAATAAGGTTTAACAATAATGATATTTGATTTGAATAATAATCTCAAGAAGTATACAATAGAACAATTATTGTATAACTGAATCATGCTTTGAAAAGATAATATATCTTTAATATAACAATTGAACTTGAATAATAAGACCGATAATTTACTCGAGGTAACTAATAACTTGAACAATAATGACAAGTAGGGTTAGGAAACTTGCCTCGTGCGTAGGCTAAACGATTACTACTTTCGTTCACCACAAAATCTACACACATACATATATATTCACGACATTCATTAGTTACATTTTCACTTAATTATTTAATATAAACTCCACTTTATTTAACAAATCATTACCCTTCTAATTTAATTACTTAATTAAATTAGAATATTTTCATTCTCTTACTATTATTACACTCGAATAAATTATTTCATAATAATTTCCATCGAATATTTATTTTATTCCATAAATATCTCAATTAAAATATTTACTTTATTTTATAAATATTTTAATAATAATTTTCATCGAATATTTATTTTATTCCATAAATATCTCAATTAAAATATTTAATTTATTTTATAAATATTTTAATAATAATTTTCATCGAATATTTATTTTATTCCATAATATCTCAATTAAAATATTTAATTTATTTTATAAATATTTTAATAATAATTTTCATCGAATATTTATTTTATTCCATAAATATCTCAATTAAAATATTTAATTTATTTTATAAATATTTTAATAATAATTTTCATCTAATATTTATTTTATTCCATAAATATCTCAATTAAAATATTTAATTTATTTTATAAATATTTTAATAATAATTTTCATCAAATTTTATTTATTTATTATTATTATTATTATTTTTATTTATTTATTTATTTATTTATTTGTCGAGAGGGATAATTTAGTTTAGTAACGCTTGCGTAGAAGGGCGGGTTACCTGACTCATTTCTGCAGTTCATAGCTCATTCTCAGATTCATGAACATATAAGGCCAAATTAGGCCAAAAATCAATCACAGGTAAAATTATACATGAATACAGCCATAACTTCCAATTAGTTATTTTTACACCAATTTAGACTTACCCAATCATTGCAATACATATATAATCATTACTTAACCCATCTAGCATGATTTTTAACAAGTTACAACACATAATTTGCAAAATTAACACATTTACTTCCACTGTTCTTGATGTTCTTGAAGGTTTTGAAAATAAAACATGGAAATTGATACTACGGATTCGTTATAACAACGAATCCGTTCGTTTAAAGTTTGGTCTCTTCGTACCAATATGTATAATAATATACGAGTGTAAAATTTAGGGATAATATATGATCAACGCATTAAATACCACTTATAGGGCCATAAGGCCAAAACCCATACTTTGTAATTTTGAAAAACATATAAGACATGTATTTTAATGAAACAGATGATATGGTCTACATAGTAAACATGTTATACTACTCGAATTCTCACACATATTCTTATAACAATCATCATTTCCCAATTCATAGAGATTTACAAAATATATGAAAGCCATTTTTATAAAAACTAAATTACGTAACTTTAAAATTTGGGAAGAAGGGATTACCCTTGAATACTCTGCTTAGATTACACAGGGTGACAACAATTCCCAATTTCTCACACTTCTTCTCCTTTAATCACAGTATTCACAATCTCTCTCAAAGTTCTCAAACTCTCTCGGTGAATATTTCTTAGACTTAATAAAAAAAACAATAAAGAAGACGTATGATATAATAAGAGAACTGACGCACTGAGTGGTCAGTTAACTCAATAATGGGTAACTGCTCCAACTCCCCATAGGGCCTTGTTTGGCTAGCAAAATAGATTTAAAAACCATTTAATTTAATAAAGCTTAATCATATAGTTTAATTAATGTCACACTCCTTCATAAAATAAATTAATATCTTATTTATTTTAAATAAAATATTATAATTTCTCATAAATTTACATAGTCACATAATAAATTTTCTCATTAATAAATAATGTCAAATTATTAACTCTTTAATTAATAATTAAATTAATTAAATAACATCATGTTTAACTAAATATTTCATTTAATTAGATAAGCTCACATAATTACATATTTGAATAATAATTATTCTCTACATTAATTTAATAAATGTAACACATATAATTAAATTAATCTACCACAATTGCATCAATTAATTATTAAATTTAATAATTAAATCATCGAAAAATATTTATTTAATTCAATAAATATTAAAATTAATTTACAAAAATCTCGTTCATCACATCTTTCCCCCCTTAAAAGGATTCTGTCCCCAGAATCACGACTCAATAAATTCTACCCGTTACATTCTCCCCCCTTACAAGGATTTTGTCCCCAGAATCGTTTACAAATAATTAAGTAAATAAATGAGGGTAGTTCTTCATCATATTCTCTTCGAGTTCACACGTAACTTCTTCAGTGTTGTGGTTCCTCCAAATTACCTTAACAGAAGGTATAACTTTATTTCTGAGAACTTGTTCTTTTCGGTCGACAATTTGGACAGGAATTTCTTCATAAGATAAGTCTTTCTCAAAATTTAGGGGTTCGTATTCAATTACATGCTTGTAATCGGCTTTGTAGGGTCATAACACAGAAACATGGAAGAAGTTGTGGACATTCTCAAGTGTTGGAGGTAAGGCTACCTCGTACACGACTTCTCCGATTCTTCTCAGTATTTCAAAGGGTCCAATAAATCTTGGACTCAATTTTCCTTTTTTTCTGAACCTGATCTTCCCCTTCCAGGGAGAGACCTTCAAGAAAACATAACTACCTGATTCAAACTCGATATTTTTACGATGTGGATCAGCGTATTTCTTCTGTCGATCTTGAGCCGCTACCAGTCGTGCTCGGATAACTTTGACTATTTCTGCTGTCTGTTGTACCAATTCTGGCCCTAGCAATTGTCTTTCACCAACTTCATCCCAATAAAGTGGAGTTCTGCACTTTCTGCCATATAATGCTTCATAAGGTGGCATGCCTATACTAGCGTGGTAACTGTTGTTGTAGCCGAACTCTACTAACGGTAGGTGATCATCCCGATTTCCTTTGAAGTCCATCACATAGGCTCTTAGCATATCTTCTAACGTTTGAATTGTTCGCTCACTCATCCATCTGCTTGAGGGTGGTAAGTCATACTCATTCGCAATTGTGTACCCATGCATTCTGAAGACGTTTCCAGAAATTTGATGTGAAGCGCAGATCCCTATCTGAAACAATTGATACAGGAACTCCATACCTCGAAACAATATCTTTTACGTATAGCCTCGCCAACTGATCTAAGTTGAATCTAATTTTGATCGGAAGGAAGTGTGCGGATTTCGTTAGTCGATCAACGATAACCCATACTGCATCGTAGCCTTTTTGAGTCGTCGGAAGGCCAACCATGAAGTCCATTGTAATATGTTCCCATTTCCATTCTGGGATTTCTAATGGTTGTAGCAATCCACTCGGTCTCTGATGTTCCGCTTTCACTTTCTGACAGGTAAGACACTTGGTAACACATTCTGCAACATCACGTTTCAAATTCGGCCACCAAAAATGTTGTCTAAGATCTAGGTACATCTTGGTACTACCAGGGTGAATCAAATATCGTGAACTATGAGTCTCGCTCAAAGTATCTTCCTTAATCTCTTGTAGTAGCGGTACCCGAATTCTACTCTCAAATCTCAGTATTCCTTCCTTATCCATCTTAAATCTCGATTCGGTTCCTTTAGATATCTTCCTTGTCACCTTTTTGCATTCATCATCCTGAAGTTGAGCCTCTTTAACTTTATCTAGTAGAGTTATACCAGATTGCATCTGAAATAGCTTCTCATCGATCTCCATAGGATACTTCCCTTCCAACTCCAGTTTCTCCATTTCTGCAATTAGCTCCTCCTGAGCAGTCAACATCGTTAATTTCTCCTGACCCTTTCTACTTAAGGCGTCGGCAACCACATTTGCTTTACCCGGATGGTATAAAATCTCACAGTCGTAATCCTTAATTAATTCCAACCATCTTATTTGACATATATTTAAGTCCTTCTGTGTGAAAATATATTTAAGACTCTTATGGTCCGTATATATTTCACACTTCTCCCCGTAGAGATAGTGCCTCCAAATTTTCAAAACGAAAACAACCTGCAGCTAACTCCAAGTCATGGGTCGGATATCCCTTCTCGTAATCGTTCAATTGTCGTGATACATACGCAAGGAATTTGCCATTTTGCATCAGCACACAGCCAAGTCCTTTATGCGATGCATCACTATAAACAAAAAAATTTCTTGTATCATCCGGAAAAGATAACACAGGGGCCGTACTCAACCTCTTCTTCAATTCTCGAAAACTTTCCTCACACTTATCCGTCCAAACAAATTTCACAGCTTTTTGAGTTAAATTCGTTAACGGAATTGCGATCTTAGAAAAGTCTTGTATGAACCTTCTATAATATCCTGCCAATCCAAGAAAACTTTACACTTTCGATAGCGTCCTCGGCTGATCCCAGTTAATCACGGCTTTGACTTTGGATGGATCTACCGAAATTCCATTTTTATCGATCACGTGCCTAATAAATTGCACTCGTTCAATCCAAAATTCGTATTTCAAAAACTTGGCATACAACTTTTCCCTTCTCAATACTTCCAACGTTAATCTCAAATGCTCTTCGTGTTCTTCTTTGGTTTTCGAATAAACCAAAATGTCATCTATAAATACCACTACGAACTTGTCCAAAAACGGCTTGAACACACAATTCATTAGTCCCATAAATGCTGCAGGAGCATTCGTAAGACCAAACGACATTACTAAAAATTCGTAGTGACCATATCGCGTTCTGAACGCTGTCTTCGGTACATCCTCTAGCCTCACCTTCAGTTGATGATAACCGCTTCTCAAGTCTATCTTGGAAAAGTATCTTGCTCCTTTCAATTGATCAAACAAGTCGTCGATCCTCGGTAATGGATATCTGTTCTTAATCGTGACCTTATTCAGTTCTCTGTAGTCAATGCAGAGCCGCATCGATCCGTCCTTCTTTTTCACGAATAACACCGGCTCCCCACTACGATACGCTTTGGTTGAATGTACTTCTTGTCCAACAATTCTTGTAGTTGTACCATTAATTCCTTCATCTCTACTGGTGCCATTCGGTATGGTGCCTTCGATATTGGAGCAGTTCCTGGCGCCAAATTGATCACGAAATCTACCTCTTTATCTGGTGGAAGTCCTGGCAAATCGTCTGGAAATACGTCGACGAAGTCCCTCACAATCGGTATTTCTTATACCTTCGGATTCTCTTTTCGACTGTCGACTATGTAAGCTAAGTATCCTACACAGCCTTATCTTAATAACTTCCTGGCCTACATCATCGTCAGACAACTCGCTTGTCTAGGCAACTTGCTACCATAAAATACAACCTTTGATGGAGTCATAAGGTTAATACGCTTCTTTTGGTAATCAATTACAGCCCCGTAATTGAATAACCAATCCATTCCCAAAATAACGTCAAATTCCCCAAGTCGAATAGGGATAAGATCTACATTCATGATATTACCCTTAATATCCACTCTACAGTTATTATGTACGTACTTAACAGGGATTATTTCTCTATTCGCAATTTCTATGTTCATCGGATAATCCAATTCATTCTTAGGCAAATCTAATTTCTTGGCAAAATCATCAGATATAAAGGAGCAAGTAGCACCCGAATCAAATAAAACATAAGCATTAATTTTATTAATCAGAATGATACCCGACACCACATCACGGATTGAATCGCATCTTGCCGTCATGTTGAAAGTCCTTGCGGCTTGATCCGATTTGTTGCGGTTGGTCCGGTGATGGTTAAGGCATTTCCACTATTGTTTCCCCCATTTCCTCCTGATCCTGGCCCTCCAGATCCCTCCTTGGGACAGTCTCTTGCCAGATGGTCCTTAGAACCACAAGTAAAACAAGCACCCTTCTTTGGGTTTGGATAGTTTGGTGCTATGTGGCCTTCCTGACCACAATTGTAGCACACTCTTTTTCCTTTCATACAAACTCCCAGATGGGCTTTCCCGCAAGTCGGGCATGCTGTGATTCTTTTCTTCTGATTATCTTGCTAATTCCCCGATGATGAGTTGTCATTCCATCTTTTCTTCTGATTAAAATTTCCACCTCTTATGCCACTTCCACTAACCTTGTTATTTCCCTCACCTTCACTCTTCTTCTTTTTTTGATCTTGATTGTACTTGGTCACCACATCGCTTCCTCCTTCAGCGAGGATGGCCTTTTCCAGTACTCCAGTAAACGTGTTTAGCTGAAACATTGATACCTTGATGTACACCCAAGGCTTTAGTCCTTGCTCAAACTTCTCTTTTCTCTCATCCGTGTGTACTTGATACAGGGGCGAACCTTGCTAACTAGTTGAATTTAGCCGCGTAGTCGTGGCACGCTTATATTTCCTGCTTCAACTCTAGAAATTGAACTTCCATATGGTTCTCGCGAACTAGTTGGGAAATACATTTTGAAAAACATCTCTTTAAATCTCTCCCACGTAATTACACCTTCACCTCCTCGCACTTTGTTTGCTTACCACCAAAGAGCTAGCCTCGGACTTCAAAGACATAAACGCGTTACAAAAGCGGTCTTACGGTCTTCTCTAAGCCTAGCAACGTCGAAAACCTTCTCCATTTCCATAACCCACGTTTGAGCCTCGATTGGGTTCATGGAACCTTTAAATTCTGGCGCCCCCACCACCTTGAAATATTAAATGTAGTATTTGGTGGAGCTTGAGGTTGATTATTCATTGCTCCAAATTCAGCAAGTTAACCAACAACCTGAACATGATTAGCATTGGCATTGTTGTTATTGTTGACTCTTCTTGAGTTGGTTGAACGTGGTTTTCTTCTCCTTGGCGGCATATTTTTCATTAAGAATAATATATGCTTATTAAATCTCTATTAAATTCTCTAAATAGTTAAGACTTTACTCAACAATTTAATATAATCATTAAACACATCATCTCAAACAACTTAATATATTTAATTCAAACTAAAGTTTTACATCAAACGATAGCATAATCATTATTTACATCCACCATCCTCGATATATAGAATCCACGAGTTTTAAATATTAAAATATTCTTTCGTTCATAAACAAATCGAATTTACATATAAAAACTAATTAAGTTCTTTCACATAATTAAACAAATTCTATCACCGTCATCGGTCAAGGTGCTGAATAGCCTTGCCACGCTCCTCATCCATGATACGAGACATCGTCCTGCGATCTAGCATGTACGATGGAAGTCCTTCAAACTGGATGGGGTACCTCAAAACTCGATCTTGGGCCTCATCCATTGCATAATTAAGTGTAGAGTATGTCTCTCCAAGCTTCTCCTTCATTGCACGACCATCTTCTTCCGCAAGATCAGCACGACATGACTCTCTTACCGAGCCCTCCTTTGCAATGACAAGCCTCTCTAAACTCTCTTTCAGATCCTTCTTCAACTTTTCTATCTCTGCGGTCTTATCTTCGGTTTGACCCTTCTCGTGGACCAAATCCCATTCTATATTTCCCAGTCGTGAGTGAAGAGTCAAAATCTCCCTCTCCTTCTCCTCTACAGTAATCTACTGAATAATAGCTCGCTCAGTCAGATCCTATACCTCATCTCGTAACTCCACGTTACGGTCGTATAATGTGTCATACATCTCAAAGATCAACGTATCGTGGTAACTCCTCTTCTTCCTCTTCCTCGTCAAACCCCTCCTCAGGATCCTCCTCAGGATCAGTCTCAGGTTCATGCTCGTGACCAACAACGGTGATCAATGGAGATGACTCCCTCTGAACTAACTGTTCCCTAACGACATGTATGTCTCTGGGCTCCTCCTCTGTCGGTACTATAGGTACTCGGGGGTTCCTCCTCCCCTGCTCGACTAGTTCCTCCAACGTCAGACATCCTGACAACAAAAATTTTGAATTTTAGTTACTAAGTCGTACTAGCGAGCACCTAATTTAACACATAAGCACATAAAGTCTTTTATTATCTTTAATGAATTACAGAAATTCATTTCCTAGAACTCGATAAGAGTTTTCCATTACTATCTTCTTCTATAAGGCTACTACCTAAGGTTGTTCCCCCACCTAAGGTTCATAACCTACAGCTTTGATACCAACTTGTGACACCCCCAAATCCGGATACTTCAATTCCACGGGATTTGGTGTTCACTGTACAAATATCATCTATCTATCCACCCATAATAAATGCAAGCCATGCAATAGATAGAATAAAAACCTTCCCCTTAAAGGTTTCAACATCTGAATAATAATAATAAAATCCCAGGTTAAACTAACCTTAATCATCTGTACGGAATCATAAATAAATAAGTCTTAAACAACATCATTAACTCGAGTCTTAAACATAAATACATCATCTAATAAAAATAACAAGTCTTCATCACATGCTAACTTTGCCCTTGCCTTTACTAGTGGAAGGTTCATCGGTTCTTTCGTTCTTAATTGCAATGTTATTATTAACCAAGAGTGAGCACTATTGCCCACAAGTATAATAATGAAATAACATTATAATAACATGCGAGTAAATCAAAAACATCTGAATAAAAGCTCAACTTTTGAATCAAGAATGAATAGCAATAATCAAAAGAATTCTGAGGGTCATAAGACCTTGAACTATGTCCTAGGTTATCAAGGGTTACACTTAAAACCTTTAACAGTCATAAGACTATGGACCTTTCTACTCGTACTTAGGGGGATCAACTCTTAGTACCTTACTGTGCACAATATCTTAACGCTAACGCATAAGTAAATCCCTTTGCAGGGTTGTTCATCTCGATTTGACATTCGACTCACTTTTGAAGGAAGTTTGGTTTGGATAATTCAATAAGGGTTACGAAATTTAGAGCGTTCATCAACTAAAGACTAGTTGAATCAATAAAGTTCACTAGTCTAATAAGGTTCAACAATAATGATATTCGATTTGAATAATAATCTCAAGAAGTATACAATAGAACAATTATTGTATAACTGAATCATGCTTTGAAAAGATAATAAATCTTTAATATAACAATTGAACTTGAATAATAGTAATGATAATTTACTCGAGGTAACTAATAACTTAAACAATAATGACAAGTAGGGTTAGGAAACTTGCCTCGCATGTAGGGCTAAACGATTACTACTTTCGCTCACCACAAATCCTACACACATACCATATGTATTCATGACATTCATTAGTTACATTTTCACTTAATTATTTAATATAAACTCCACTTTATTTAACAAATCATTACCCTTCTAATTTAATTACTTAATTAAATTAGAATATTTTCATTCTCTTACTATTATTACACTAGAATAAATTATTTCATAATAATTTCCATAATATTTATTTTATTCCATAAATATCTCGATTATTTATTTTTTATTCCATACATATTTTAATAATACTTTTATCGAATATTTATTTTATTCCATAAATATCTCAATTAAAATATTTAATTTATTTTATAATTATTTTAATACTAATTTTTATCGAATATTTATTTTATTCCATAATATCTCAATTAAAATATTTAATTTATTTTATAAATATTTTAATAATAATTTTCATCGAATATTTATTTTATTCCATAAATATCTCAATTAAAATATTTAATTTATTTTATAAATATTTTAATAATAATTTTCATCAAATATTTATTTTTTATTTTTTATTTTTTTATTTATTATTATTAATTATTTATTTATTTATTTTTTTTATTTTTTTAATTTTTTTAATTTAATTTAGTTTATGAGGTAATTTAGTTTGGCATTGCTAAGTGAAGCGGGGTTACCTGTGCTCATTTTCTCGATTTCAGCCGAGTTCATGAACATAAAAGGCCAAATTAGGCCAAAAATCAATCACAGGTAAAATTATACATGAATATGACCATAACTTCCAATTAGTTATTTTTACACGAATTTAGACTTACCCAATCATTGCAATACATATATAATCATTACTTAACCCATCTAGCATGATTTTTACCAACACATAATTTGCAAAATTAACACATTTACTTCCACTGTTCTTTATGTTCTTGAAGGTTTTGAAAATAAAACATGAAAAATGATACTACGGATTCGTTATAACACCGAATTCGTTCGTGTAAAGTTTGGTCTCTTCATATCAATATGTATAACAATATACGAGTGTAAAATTTAGGGATAATATATGATCAACGCATTAAATACCACTTATAGGGCCATAAGGCCAAAACCCACACTCTGTAATTTTGAAAAACATATACGACATGTATTTTAATAAAATAGACGATATGGCCTACATAGTAAACATGTTATACTACTCGAGTTATTACACATATTCATATAACAATCATCATTTCCCAATTCATAGAGATTTACAGAATATATGAAAGCCTTTTTTATAAAAACTAAATGACGTAACTTTAAAATTTGGGAAGAAGGGATTACCCTTGAATACTCTGCTTAGATTACACAGGGTGACAATAATTCCCAATTTCTCGCACTTCTTCTCCTTTAATCACAGTATTCACAATCTCTCTCAAAGTTCTCAAACTCTCTCTGTGAATATTTCTTAGACTTAATAAAAAAAACAATAAAGAAGACGTATGATATAATAAGAGAACTGACGCACTGAGTGGTCAGTTAACCCAATAATGGGTAACTGCTCCAACTCCCCATAGGGCCTTGTTTGGCTAGCAAAACAAATTTAAAAACCATTTAATTTAATAAAGCTTTATCATATAGTTTAATTAATGTCACACTCCTTCATAAAATAAATCAATATCTTATTTATTTTAAATAAAATATAATAATTTCTCATAAATTCACATAGTCACATAATAAATTTTCTCATTAATAAATAATGTCAAATTATTAACTCTCTAATTAATAATTAAATTAATTAAATAACATCATGCTTAGCTAAATATTTCATTTAATTCGATAAGCTCACATAATTACATATTTGAATAATAATTATTCTCTACTTTAATTTAATAAATGTAACACATATAATTAAATTAATAAACCACAATTGCATCAATTAATTATTAAATCTAATAATTAAATCATCAAAAATATTTATTTAATTCAATAAATATTAAAATTAATTTACAAAAATTTCGTTCATCACAGCTTACACCCTTAGGGGATACCCTCGAGAACATTCTCAATCTTCTGACAACACATAAGAAAATTACACATCTTCTTCCACCAAATTAAAAATGGAATGGACGGGGTTTAATGTCGCTTTCGAAAATGTGCTTATCATGCCGGGGCACCTGGACATGATACTCAGGATCGTTGGGCCTTGAAACACAAGATCCAGGACCTGATAGACAACGAGGAGATCGTGGTCACCAAACCAGATCAGCCTCATGTTCAAGACAACCCTCTTCCTCAACACAAAGAGGAAGAGGTAAACATGATCAATTGGAGCAATGGATAGAATTCCAATTTTAGATGTGAATCCTCCCAGACCCTCAAAGACGGTTATGATAAATGGGATTATGCCAAGTTCCAATTCACAATGGAACGAAAGATGAAATCTCTATGCAAGCAAATTGAACAATTGGCGGAACTGGTGACTTATCAGCATCAAGTGACACGTCAATTAATCAGCCAGGAGCATGCCAGTCTCCTACCTCTTGTCATGAATATTCCCTCATCACTTTCAGAAAATGAAATGCTGGAAGACAAAGTGACAAAGAGAGCAAATGCCAAAGCCCAGTGGGATTTTGCCAACAAAGGGGAATTCACCTATTTGGGCCAACCTATGGAGGAAATCCTTCATATGTTAATCAATTAAGGAAGGATCAGTTCCCTTCTACCTCCTATCAACCCCTGTTTGGGACGGTACAACTCTGATGGAGTATGTCAATATCACTCCCAGTCTCGCGGTCACATCACAGAAGAATGTTGGGCGCTCTGCCACCTTATCCAAAATCTAATTAACAGTGGTGTACTGCACCTAGCAGACAACGATACTGTGTTATGTGCAAGTGAAGATTCAGGCCCTACTAAGTAGAAGAGTGTGGTAGCAGTCATATCCGCTGAAACTAACGGGGTTGACAAATCACTCACAATGCCAACAATTCAACTCAAGGGAAGCAACAATCCTTTGAAAGTGGTCGTTCCCGAGCCAATCTACTTGCCGTGCAGAGCACACTATCCTATTGTTAGCTTGCACACAGTTCCGTGGAATTATGGAGAAGGTGAAGGATCCACCTCACATACAACTTCTACAGTGTCGAAGGAAAATCCACTGTATCTTCCCCAACGGGTGATGAAGTCTACCATCAAATCAAAGGGGAAAATACCCATGGAGAAAATTGAAAAGGTCCTCCGTACTATGGGTCATAACGAAGCCAAGGTGGTTTTAAGCTTAAAAGAAGCTCCACAACAAATATCAATTTTGGACTTGGTCCTAACTTCCGAGAATCACCGGAAGGTCTTGTTAAAGGTTTTAGAAGAAGTCTATCTACCGACATCAGTTGATATGGAAAATTTTCAACATCTGGTTGATCACATTTTCAACAACATTATGATATCCTTCACTGATGACGACATACCACTTGAAGGGACCGGTCATTGTAAGCCCTTACACATTGCAGTTTTGTCCTCCGGATACATACTACTGGAGTCTTGATAGATGGAGGTTCGTCTCTAAATATCTGATCCATACGCTACCTTGGTGAAGATGAATATCAATCTCAACCGAATTCGGAGTAGCCATACTGTCATCAAAGCTTTTGATGGAGCCCGCCGAAATTTGGTTGGAGTAATTGAGCTTCCAATCGAAATTGGTCCGCACACATTTTGCGTATCTTTCCATGTGCTCAAGATCGATTCGGGATACAACCTACTCTTGGGACGACCATGGATTCACATGGCAGGGGCAGTCCCCTAAATTCTTCACCAACAATTGAAATACATTATCAACAATAGCTTGGTCACGGTCAACGCTGAACCAGAGTGTCCTCAACACGGGGACATGTCGTTCATTAATGCCAATGCGGATGTTGAGCCGGTCAGCTTTCATGCCTTGGAAGTAAGCAATACCCAATACCATGCTATTTGAATGCCATTACTCGAACCCAAGATTTCTGCCGAGGTAATGTCGGCCACTCAAGAAATAATGTCATTGGGTCATAAATCGGGACAAGGGCTGGGTAAAGATTGCTAGGGTATCAAGTACCCCATTTGATTAACCAAGCAAATTGGAACAGCTAGACTAGGCTATTCTGCCAGTTCTAGTCACAGAAATCTTCATAAGCATCAGCAGATTCCTTCAGTTTCCACCATGCGGCGTTTATCTTCGCCTTCAAGCTTTGAGTTCGCACAACCTCCTATAAAGGTGCCAGCCAATGTAATGGCTTTGTTATTTCCCAAGCCGGTACCGGTAAAGGAGAAAGAAGTCTTTGTTTAAAATACCGCAGTGGAAGAGGAAGAACGAAGAATCAAGCATGACATCATCCGAATGATGTCAGGCATACGCATCATCGTTCATGATGAACATACCAACAAATACACCCTGCATTTATGATTGCCCGGACATAATGGCCATCATTCTAGATGACAGGAGGATGATGACAATCCCTCCATCATCAAGCGGTCCACCCGGACTTTGCCTCTCGCCAATTGGAACAACACTCCTTGTATTGGTCATCAAGGTAAAGCGCGTAAACTCTTTTTTGCCACAGAGATATAATAACCGCTTTTTTCATGCATGTATTAGCGGTTTATTTTGCCAGTATATGCTAACACTGTGTATGATCAAACACGTTTCATATATACTAAGTGAAAGCATATTTTGTTTCAGGACTCTGAATTTAAATGTACATGTACTTGCTGATACGGTGCCTCTTCTACACAAGGATTGTACCTTTGATGTAGAGATGAATTCAGCCTTGATGGATATACAGGATGACATTGAGTTGCCTCCAGAAATTCAGGAATGGGTCAAAGACAAACCTAAACCCAACCTTAATCAAACCACTTCTTTCAATCTCGGAACCTTAGAAAGCCCTAAGTTAATCCAGATTGGTTCAGACCTTACCCCAAACCAACAGAATGACATGGTTACGCTAATAACCCAATTCCAAGATGTGTTTGCATGGTCTCATGAAGACATGGTGGGTTTGTCCACTGACATTGTCCTTCATCGCCTTCCCATTAAAAAGGGATTTAAGCCAGTCAAGTAGAAGCTCAGGCGATTAAAACCTGAGTGGAGTTTAAAGGTAAAAAATGAAATTGTGAAATAATTTCAAGCTGGCATCATCATGGTGTCCATATATCCTGAGTGGATATCCAACATTGTTCCCGTGCCTAAACCCAGAGGGAATGTGCGAGTTTGCGTGGATTACCAGGACTTGAACAAAGCTTGCTTAAAAGATAGCTTTCCCGTGCCATTTATCCACATTCTCATTGACAATACTGTGCAATACGATATGTACTCCTTTGTTGATTGCTTCACGGGGTATCATCAGATCATGGTTGCTGAGGAAGATCATGAGAAAACTACTTTCATCATGCCTTGGAAAACCTTTTGCTATAAACGGTTGTCATTCGGCCTCATCAATGCTGGAGCTACCAATCAACGAGCTATAATGGCTCTTTTCCACGACTTAATACATAAAGAGATCGAGATCTACGAGGATGACATCATTGTCAAGTCCCGAAAATAGGATAACCATATAGACCATCTCAGAAAGTTGTTCAACAGGTTGCGTAAGTACAACTTGAAGTTGAATCCAGCTAAATGCGCCTTTGGTGTTAAATCAGGAAAATTGCTAGGATTTCTAGTCAGCCACAAAGGAATTGAGCTGGATCCTGCCAAAATCCAAGCCATCACGGAAATGCCCATTCCTCGATGTAAAAAGAAATACGGGATTTTTGGGAAGAATCAACTTCATTAGCGTGGCTTATCTCTCAACTCACAAAGAACTCGTGAGCCAATCTTCAAGCTATTAAGGAAGAACTCCTCCATGAAATGGAATGATGAGTGTCAAAATGCCTTCCTCATAATTAAGAAACAACTAGTCAAAGCTCCCGTGTTGGTACCACCCAGGGATGATGTTCCCCTGTTCATGTACCTGTCTATAAGTGACAATGCCATAGGCTGCATGCTGGGACAGAAGGATGATAGAGGCCAAGAACGAGCTATCTATTACCTCAGCAAAAGATTCAGCAGGAGTGAACACAAGTACACTCTGATCGAACAGACGTGTTATGCTTTAGCATGGGCTTCCATGAGGTTACAACATTATCTCCATGGTCACACAACCCATCTCATATCCCGCGTGGATCCTCTCAAGTATGTGTTCGAAAAACCCATGTTAAATTGCCCACTGTCCAGATGGCAGTTGATCCTACAACAGTTTGACATCGTGTATTTGACTCAAAAGTCCATCAAAGGTCAAGGAGTTGCGAATCAATTGGTCGCCGCACCTTCAGGGGATTTCAAACCTTTGGAAAAATATTTCCCTGATGAAGGAGTAATTGACAGTTCAGCAACACCATCAGTACGATACGCGCCAATCATAGAAGATGTATTTTCATGGAGCTATTAATCTGGAAGGTTCTGGAGCCGAGCAGCTTCTAATATCCGCACGGGAGCAAAGATCCCGTTGTCTTTGCAAAATGCGCGCTTGTTAGCACCAACAACACAGCTGAGTGTGAAGGCTGTCTCATGGGGCTAAAACATGCCCGTTCGATGGGTATTAGAAGGTTAACTGTCCTTGGAGATTCAGAGTTGGTAATCAGACAATCCATCGGAATCTATCAAACCAAGGAACTACATTTGCTGCCTTACCATCGACAGGTTTTGAAGATGGCTTTGGAGTTCGAAGAAATCTCCTTTTTTTAATTTCCTCGTAATAAGAATGACTTTGCGGACGCATTATGTGGCGCCCCCAAAATTAGGTATACATCACCCATCTTGGGTCGCCGACATGGTACAAAATTCAAATACAACTTACTAATACAATGTCGTAAATCGTATAATCTGACGAAAACATAAATCTGTGAGTTTGAATACAAATATTGTCTACTAGAGATTATACAAACTCAAAGGAGTCCTCATTACAATTATTATCACACTATTTCACGAATAGTGAGGACTACTAATGCTATCCTCTGGACCATCACTCTGCTCTCAGATCGTCCCGGCTATATTCTCATTTCTGAAGAATAACGGTAAAAGAAAGGGTGAGCTCAACTAGCCCGATGAAAAATAATATGACTAAGATAATGCATAATTTATCATTAGTCTCCAACAATTTTAAACTGATAAAATATAATAGACATCAAGTTTTCTTTACTTGATGAACAAGCAATCCATTAAAAGAGTCAAGTAGAAAATAAAATATACTATCTTTTATGATTTAAAAGGTTTTTCATCATCAATTATTATCGCTGAGGCTCGCTTAATAAATATTCCACATCATCGAATCACCCCCACTCTGCCAAGGATATTCTTTAGTATCACGACCACAATTATCCATGCACTACGGGCCAAGAATATTTGTGTATTCATTAATGGTCATGATCATGCCAACAATCGTCCATCAATGCACTTCGGGCAATGAGGACTTTTCCACATCATTTGTAACATTACTATTAATGATTACAAGAATAATCCTCGTCATAATCATACCAAGTCCATCTATACACTACAAATACATATGACTTTCAACATAATATAAACACGAGGATGATGACAATGATATAAGAATTCAATAAAACAAGTTCAAGAATTAATTTATCTAGGAACTAATAACGTTCAAATTTTCAACATGATACTGCTTTGTAGAGTAAAATTCAAGAATGCTCAGAAGAATATTTCAATGAAAAGATACTGGATGAAGCACAAATATCAAGCATATTCCACTAATTTCATGGAGTATAGTAGTCAAAACTTTAACCAACTGAGTACAATAAAGAATAGAATAACAAAAAAAATCACCATGCATGCGGTACTTCGCATAGACAGGTTATTCCAACAGAATACTAAATAAATAACGGAACGAATGTCAAAATTAAATTGCATCGACGGGATGTTCCAACAGAATAATAAATAATGGAATAACAATGTAAATCACCTTGTATGCGGTACTTTGCTTGTAGAGTTATTCCAATGTTACTAATAAGGATCGGAATCAATCCCAAGAAACGCATGAGCATGTGATATTCCAACGAGAATAATAATAAATACGAACCGAACCAGTGTCCTAAAATGCATGCATAAGATATTCCAATGAATAATAAAGACGGAATCGTGTTTACCAATATTCCAACGTAATAATAAAAAACCGGAATAATAGAAGAATGTCACCAAATATAGGGTAATCAAGCGTATCACAGTTATTCAACAGAATAATAAGAAATGGAATAACAACAGATTCTCTTCATGAATAAGAAAGAATAACACCCCTACTGTAAAAGAAATCGGATATAGGAAAGAAATGTAGCAGACTTCTCTTTCTCTTCTCTCTAAATTTTTCTCTCAGAAGTTTCAAAGGAATTGTAAAGAAATAATGAAGGAGTGAGCTTCTAGTTATAGGAGAATTGAAGGATACTATTGGACTGTAAAGTAAGAATTTAGACGAAATAATTTTCAGAGTCACGGGCGAAAGGAAAATTGTTTCAGACGCAACTTAATCATCCACATGTGAATTCCCTCAAATTCAACAACAACTTATATATATATATATGTTTATATATACAACATGTTGGCCACTACTTTATATTATATATATATATATATATATCCCATTTTAATTTTCCTATAAATAGAAGCTCACTCCTTCATTATTTCTTACGAATTCACTAAAACTCTAGAGAGAGAAAATTTTAGAGAGAAAGAAAAAGAGAAGTCTGCTACCTTTCTTTTCCTATATCCAGTTTCTTTTACGGTAAGGGGTGTTATTCTTTCTTATTCATGAAGAGAACTGTTGTTATTCCATTTCTATTATTCTCGCTGAATAACTCGTATACGCCGGCTTCACCCTATACTTGGTGACATTCTTCTATTATTCCGCCTTTTTATTATTCTCGTTGAATATCATGTTCAGACGCTTTACGCCGCACTGATTCCGCCTTTTATTATTCTCGCTGGAATATCCTGTCTGTGGCATTTTACGCCGAATTCGATTTCGCCCTTATTAGTATTCTCGTTGAATAACTCGCTTGCCAAGTACCGCATACAAGGTGATTTCGCGTTATTCCATTCTTTTTATTCTCATGGAACATCCCGCTGGTACGTAATTTCGCCGACCCGTTCCGTTATTTAGTATTCTATCGAATAACCTCGCTCATAATGGCAACGCATGCATGGTGATTTCTTTTGTTATTCCATTCTTTATTATACTCAAATTGGTTAAAGTTTTGACTACTATACTCCATGAAATTAGTGGAATATCCTCGATATTTCATGATTCATCCAAAGATCTTTTCATTGAAATATTCTTCCGAGCATTCTTGAATTTTACTCTACAAAGCAAGATCATGTTGAAAATTTGAACGTTATTAGTTCCTAGATAAATTAATTCTTGAACTTGTTTTATTGAATTCTTATATCATTGTCATCGCCCTCATGTTTATATTATGTTGAAAGTCATCTCAGTACAAGAGTGCATAGATGGACTTGGTATGATTATGACCAGGATTATTCTTGCGTAATCACGACCGTAATGTTACAAATGATGTGGAAAAGTCCTCATTGGCCCGTAGTGCATTGATGGATGCTTGTTGGCATGATCATGACCATTAATGAATACACAAATATTCTCGCCCGTAGTGCATGGATAATTGTGGTCGGATACTAAAGAATATCCTCGTCAGAAAAGTGGGTGATTCGATGATGTGGAATATTTATTAAGGTAGCCTCAAATGATAACAATGATGAAAACTTTTTAAATCATAAAAGATAACATATTTTATTTTCTACTTGACTCTTTTAATGGATTGCTTGTTTCACTGCAATTAAACTTGATGTCTATTATATTTTATCAGTTTAACATTGTTGGAGACTAATGATAAATTCTTCATTATCTTAGTCATAATATTTCTTACTGGGCTAGTTGAGCTCACCCTTTCTTTCACTGTTCTCTTCAGGAAATGAGAATATAGCCGAGACGAGTCGTGAACGAGAGTGATGGTCCGAGGATAGCATTAGTAGTCCTCACTATTCAAAGAAATAGTGTGATAATAATTGTAATGAGGACTCCTTTTGAGTTTGTATAATCTCTAGTAGACAATATTTGTATTCAAACTCACAGCTTATGTTTTGTCGTATTGTATACCGACAACAGTATATTAGTAAGTTGTATTTGAATTGCACCATGTATCCGATGACCCAAGATGGGTGATGTATACCTAATTTTGGGGGCGCCTATAGTTGGTATCAAAGCTTAGGATATGATCCTCGCATGATGCGAGACTAGAACTTGGGGGAGAGACGGGAATTCTCTTCAGCTAGTATGACCTACCTAAGTTTATTTGGTATTTAATTGGTCGGTCAAAGTATATGGATAATATGTTATATGTTAATGAACCTTTGTTTTGTGGCGATGATCTCAAAAATGACATCCGAGAATGTTGAAAATAGCAATGGAGCACAAGAGACCGCTGAGTCTCCACATATCAATAATCGTGAGAATGTGCATCGTGAAGGCGACAATCCTCATGCAAACAACAACACCGACTAAATGATGAATGATGGACTGTTCGTCAGGGCTTATACGCAATTCATGCAATATCAAGCGAGAGCGGCTCCTGTCCAAAATGTAGGTGGAAACACTAGAGACTCTCGGACGGTCACTGCTAAACAGTTCAAGGAGCTGGGACCACCGGAGTTTATAGGAGAGCCAAAACCACTTAAGGCGGAAGCATGGATAAAGCAGATCACCAAGATATTTGATGTCTTGAGATGCTTCGAGGAGCAAAAGGTTTCCTTCGCCACCTTCATGTTATGTGAAGAGGCAGATTACTGGTGGGAATCTGTAAAACGTACCCAGCCTGACGCACTCAAGATGTCTTGTTAGAAGTTCCAAGAGCTATTCAACGACAAGTACTTTCCCAAGAGTATTTGTCACATGAAAGAAGTGGAGTTTATCAATTTGGAACAAAACAATATGACCGTGTCGCAATACGAGGCTAAATTTGTGGAGTTATCCCGGTTTGCATCCCATTTGGTCGATAATGAGGAGCGAATGACATGAATGTTTTTAAGAGGTTTGAAACCGGAGATACGTCAATATCTTATTTCTCATAAACTGTGTTTGTACTCGATGTTGTAAATAGGGCTCGCCTATTGGCCGCGCAGAACGAGTCAACTCAACTAAGAGAAAGCGGTACAGAAAGATGAAAATAACAAATGGTATCACCATCAAAATGGGGACAAAAAACATGGAGGGAATCAACATGCCAGAAATGGTAACCACTTCGGTGGTAATCATGGCCAAGACAGTAAAAATGGACATTTCAAGAAGAGGAGATTCAACAATGATGGAAAGTCGTTAGCACCAGCGACCCATTGTTAAGGAAGGAGAACGACCACCTATCATATGCTTCAAATGTAGAGGAGAGGGACACATCAGTCCAAACTGCGCGATGCCGTCCAAAACATGTTATAATTGTGGAAGAGAAGGTCACCTAGCCTAATTTTGTCGTTCACCGAAGACAAGTTCAGCTAGGATGGAGGCACCAAAGGCCGTCCCAGAAAATTCAAAGCCAGTAGTGCAAGGGAGAACATTTGTAGTGACCTCCCAGAAAGCAAGGAACCCGAATGAGGTCATCACGAGTAAGCTAATCATAAACTCTAGCGAAGTTTATACTTTATTTGATACTGGTTCTACCCACTCTTTCATTTCTCCTACTTGTGCTCAACGTTTAAATTTAACTCCGGAGAGATTAGACTTTGACTTATCTGTTGAAACTCCGTTGGGAGAAACATTCATTACATCCACGGTTTATAAGTCTTGTTTGGTTCAAGTTGGTACCCACACATTACCTGTCGATCTTATTGCATTAAAAATACTTGCATTTGATGTAATTCTAGGGATTGATTGGTTAACTACTCATCATGCAAAAATTGATTATTTTTGTAAGGTTGTTAGCTTTCATATTCCTAATCGACCTATTATGCTAATTCAAGCAACCAAACCATTAAAATCAATCATTGTCATCTCAAGCCATAAAGATATTTGTTTATTGAAAACGGATGTCAAGCTTTCTTAGCTCATGTCACGATCTAAACAAAATACGCCAGCTTTTGAATAATATTTCTATTGTTAATGAATTTCCGACGATTCCCCAAGAACTTCCTGCCTACCCCCTCAGCGTGAAATTGAATTTTGTATCGACCTTGAACTCTTGTATAAAACCCATTTCTAAAGCCCCATATCGAATAGCTCCTATTGAACTTCGTGAGTTAAAGACTCAACCGCAGGAATTATTAGACATTGGCTTTATTCGTCCCTAGTACTTCTCCTTGGGGTGCTCCTGCTCTATTCGTGAAGAAAAAAGATGGGAGTATGCGACTTTGTATTGATTATCAGGAGTTGAATCATGTCACCATCAAAAATAGGTACCCATTGCCACGTATTGATGACCTGTTTGACCAATTGCAAGGAGCCAAATTCTTTTTAAGATTGATCTTCGTTTGGATATCACCAATTGAAGATTAGAAATGATGACATTCCAAAGACGGCTTTCGTAACTCCCAGACGGCATTATGAATTCCTAGTCATGTCCTTTGGATGGACTAATGCTCCTGCTGCCTTCATGGATATGATGAACCAAGTATTCAAGGAATATTTGGATCACTTTGTGGTCATCTTTATTGATGACATCCTTATTTATTCCAAAAGCCGTGAAGATCATGAGAAACACTTGAGGCTGATACTCCAGAAGCTTCGTGAATATAAGCTTTATGCCAAGTTAAAGAAATGCGAGTTCTGGCTTGAGGAAGTAGCATTCCTTGGGCATGTGGTATCAAGTTATGGAATATCTGTTGACCCAGCAAAGATTGAAGCTATTCAAAGCTTGGAGCAACCCAAATTAGTGACCGAAGTACGTAGCTTTCTCGGCTTAGCTGATTATTATCGGAGATTCGTAGAAGGGTTTTCTCGAATCGCTACTCCACTAACTCAAATTGACTTCTTAAAGATACAAAGTTCTATTGGAGCGAGGAATATGAGAAGAGTTTTCAAGAACTCAAGAGGAGACTCATTTCAACACCTGTTCTAACAATACCATCTGGTTCGGAGGGATTTGTCATCTACAGTGATGCTTCGGTCAAAGGGTTAAGATGTGTTCTCATGCAACATGGGAAAGTCATAGCCTATGCCTCACGACAACTCAAAAAATATATGAGAGGAATTATCCTACTCATGACCTAGAGTTAGCAGCTGTGGTCTTCGCACTTCATATTTGGAGGCATTACTTGTATGGGGAGAAGGTGGAGATCTTTACGGATCATAAAAGCCTCAAATATTTTTTCACTCACAAGGAACTCAACATGCGACAACGACGTTGGCTTGAACTGTTGAAAGATTATGATCATACCATCCAATACCATCCTAGAAAAGTGAACGTGGTAGCTGATGCATTGAGTAGAAGATCATATGCAAGTACGAGTACGATATTGTCAACACAAAGGCCCATTTTGTGTGACTTGCAAAGGATGGAGATAGAGTTAAAGACTCCAGAGACCCATGTGATGATGGCGAATATACGAGTAGAACTGACTTTAATTAATAAAGTTAAAGCTGCTCAACCTACAGACCTGGAGCTGATACGTATGAGGAAGAAAGTGCAAGAAGGTGCTATGCCGGAAGAAAGAATCGATGAAGAAGGAATACTTCGAGTCAACTCCAGACTTTATGTTCCTAACGACTCTGATTTAAAGTATAAAATGATGATGGAGGCGCACAACACACCGTTTGCAATCCATCCTTGGAGTACCAAAATGTATCATGATCTTTGACATACATTTTGGTGGGGCAATAAGAAGAGAGAGATTGCGATGTTTATCTCAAGGTGTCTAACGTGTCAACGAGTCAAGGCGGAGCATCTAGTACCAAAAGGTCCATTGCAACCACTTGAAATTCTAGAATGGAAGTGGGAGCACATTACCATGGATTTCATTACCGGTCTTCCTAAGGTTTCTCAAGGTATAGGTGCGATTTGGGTCATTGTTCATAGATTGACCAAGTCTCGCTCATTTCATACCGATACGAGAAACTTATACACTTGAACGCCTTGCTCAGTATGTACATAAACGAGATTGTAAGATCGCATGGTATGCCAAGATCCATAGTTTCCGATCGAGACCCAAGATTCATTTCACGATTTTGGGTTAGTTTGCGAAAAGCTATGGGCACAGATTTACGATTTAGCTCTCGGCATATCATCCTCGTATCGATTTGACGACGGACAATGGAGAGGACTATTCAAACTCTTAAAGATCTATTAAGACTCTGTGTCCCCGATTTCAAGGAAGTTGGGACAAGTTCTTACCATTGGTGGAGTTTTCCTACAACAACAGCTTATCAAACAAGTATTAGCATGGCTCCATTCAAGCGCCAGTATAGAAGAAAATGTCGTTCTCCAAAGATCTTTGGGTGAGGTGGGTGAAGCAACGTTATTGGGACCGGAGTTGGTACGTATGATTACGAAAAAGATTCAAACAATCCGGCAACGTATAAAAACCTCACAAGATCGAGAAAAGAGGTATGCTGATCTTCATCGAAAGGACGTGGAATTCGATATAGGAGATCATGTGTTGTTACGTGTTGCTCCATGGAAAGGAGTTATGAGATTTGGAAAGAGAGGAAAGCTCAATCCTTGATTCATCGGCCATTTTTAATCCTTGATCGAGTAGGAACTGTGGCCTATAGACTCGCTTTACCGCCAAGTATGTCTCGTGTTCATAATATTTTTCACATATCCATGTTACGTAAATATGTGAAAGATCCGAACCACATTATTGAGTTAGAACCAGATGAAATAACGGAATATTTAACGTATGAAGAGGTTCCTGTTCAAATCTTGGATAAGAAGGAACATATTCTACGCTCCAAAATTATACCTCAAGTCAAAGTTTTGTGGAGAAACCACGATGTTGAGAAAATGACCTGGGAGTTAGAATCTGAAATGAAGACAAGGTATGCTTACCTCTTCGATATACCAGGTACGTACCCTAATTTCAAGGGTGAAATTTCATAAGAAGGGGAGATTGTAAGACCCTAACTTTTATGAATAAAAATGAATTTTCTATAATTATCCGTTTTGAATATTATGGAATGAATTTAATATAATGTTATAATTGTAGGTAATATTTATAATTTTTGCAAAGTATGCAAGTTGTCATATTATATTCGATTGGTCGGGAAATATTCTTTTTGTAAGGGAATACCCGTACGACGGTACAATCATTGGTGGACCCCACAACAAAATTATTGTCAGATTGAGAAAACGACAAAAATATTTTATTGAAAATAACGGCAAAAGTTTTACCGTTAACAATCGCTGAACTACTCTAAGTGAGTAAAAGTACAAAGAATACGCTGTGGTTGCATAAGTAGCACACTACAGTAGTGATTATTGGTGCTTACATGAGAAGTCACTTAATTAGATTCAATTATTGTCAATATTTTATATATTATTAAATCAATAATTGAAATGATGTAATTATAATAATGAGGATATGTTGTTAAAATATATTTAGATGATTTTTATGAAGTATTTGTTGTAAATATCATGCGTATTATTTGGATTCTCATTTACCCATTTTCCAAAATCGTCGGTAGAAAGTTGTCTCAGTTTTGTATTATTATATATATATAAATACATGTGCGTATTATATAGGTTATATATATAATATATAATCTATGTGCCGTGTATGTGTGGTATGAGATTTTGGTGAGGAAAGGAATTATATGTTTTAAAATGTAAGAGATTTTAGTGGGTGGTGGATTGTATTATATATGACATGATTTGATAATTGTGGGGGAAATGATCTAGACACGAGAGGGTGGAAAATTAAAATGGGGTATATATATAATATATAAAGTAGTGGCCAACATGTTGTATATATAATATGTATATATATAAGTTGTCGTTGAATTTGAGGGAATTCACATGTGGATGATTAAGTTGCGTCTGAAACAATTTTCCTTTCGCCCGTGACTCTGAAAATTATTTCATCTGAATTCTTGCTGCACAGTCCAATAGTATCCTTCAATTCTCCTATAAATAGAAGCTCACTCCTTCATTATTTCTTACAAATTCACTGAAACTCTAGAGAGAAAAAATTTTAGAGAGAAAGAAAAAGTGAAGTCTGCTACCTTTCTTTTCCTATATCCAGTTTCTTTTACGGTAAGGGGTGTTATTCATTCTTATTCATGAAGAGAACTGTTGTTATTCCATTTCTTATTATTCTGTTGGAATAACCTGTATACGCGGTCTACCCTATACTTGGTGACATTCTTCTATTATTCCGTCTTTATTATTCTGTTGGAATATCCTGTTTTGTGTGTTTTACGCGGACCGATTCCATTTTTATTATTCTGCTGAATATCCTCGTCACAGGTGTTTTACGCCGGACCGGTTCCGCCTTTATTATTATTATTCGCTGAATATCCTCATGCATGCGCGCTTTTGTTGGACTGATTCCGCCCTTATTAGTATTCTCGTTAGAATAACTTTGCCTATGCTGCTGTACCGCATACAAGGTGATTTCTGTTGTTATTCCATTCTTTAATATTCTGTTGGAACATTCTGTCGCTGCGAATTTCGCCTGACCTGGTTCCGTTATTTAGTATTCTATTGGAATAACCTGTCTATGCGAAGTACCGCATGCATGGTGATTTCTTTTGTTATTCCATTCTTTATTATACTCAGTTGGTTAAAGTTTTGACTACTATACTCCATGAATTTGAGGAATATCCTTGATATTTGTGCTTCATCCAGTATCTTTTCATGGAAATATTCTTCTGAGCATTCTTGAATTTTACTCTACAAAGCAGTATTATGTTGACAATTTGAACGTTATTAGTTCCTAGATAAATTAATTTTTGAACTTGTTTTATTGAATTCTTATATCATTGTCATCATCCTCACGTTTATATTATGTTGAAAGTCATCTGTGGCCTATAGTGCATAGATGGACTTGGTATGATTATGACCAAGGATTATTCGGTGTAATCATGACCGTAATGTTACAAATGATGTGGAAAAAGTCATCATTGGCCCGTAGTGCATTGATGGACAGTTGTTGGCATGATCATGACCATTAATGAATACACAAATATTCTTGGCCCGTAGTGCATGGATAATTGTGGTCGTGATACTAAAGAATATCCTCGGCCGAAAGTGCAGCAGGGGTGATTCTAAGTGATGTGGAATATTTATTAAGTCGAGCCTCAAATGATAATAGTGATGAAAAACCTTTTAAATCATAAAAGATAGTAGATTTTATTTTCTACTTGACTCTTTTAATGGATTGCTTGTTCCGCTGCAGTTAAACTTGATGTCTATTATATTTTATCATTTTAACATTGTTGGAGACTAATGATAATTTATTCTGCATTATCTTAGTCATAATATTTCTTACTGGGCTAGTTGAGCTCACCCTTTCTTTCACTGTTCTCTTTAGGAAATGAGAATATAGCTGGGACGAGTTGGGGAACAGAGTGATGGTCCAGAGGATATCATTAGTAGTCCTCACTATTCTATGAAATAGTGTGATAATAATTGTAATGAGGACTCCTTTTGAGTTTGTATAATCTCTAGTAGACAATATTTGTATTCAAACTCACAGTTTATGTTTTGTCGTATTGTACACGACAGTTGTATTAGTAAGTTGTATTTGAATTCTGTACCATGTATCTGATGACCCATGATGGGTGATGTATACCTAATTTTGGGGGCGCCACACGCTCCTTGTTAAGAAAGTCCTCCGAACGGGACATTATTGGCTATCTCTCAAAGCTGATTGCCATGACCACGTCAAGAGATGCTATCAGTGCCAGATTCATGGGAATGCTATACACGCCCCTCCATGGGAACTCCAGAATATGAGTTCACCTTGGCCGTTCTCAATGTGGGGAATGGACGTTATCGGGCCCATTGAGCCTAAAGCCAGTAATGGTCATCGATTTATCTTCACCATGATCGACTACTTCACCAAGTGGGTAGAAGCAACCTCCTTCCCCTGGGTTACCAAAGAAGTCATCATTGCTTTCATCAGAAACAATTTTGTTTGTCGATACGGACAACCAGAGGTGATTGTGTCAGACAATGCTAAGAACCTAAACAACAGAATGTTGGAGGAATTATGCAGTAAGTTCCACATCAAACATCTCAACTCTGCCATCTATCATCCGAAGATGAATGGTGATGTTGAAGTGGCTAACAAAAACATCAAGAAGATTATGCAAAAGATGTCCGCCAACCACAAAGATTGACCTGACCTATTGCCTCTTACTCTGTTAGCCTATAGAACCTCAATGTGCACTTCCACCGGGGCAACCCCTTACGCTTTAGCCTATGGGATGGAAGCAGTGCTCCCCATAGAAGTTGAAATGGAATCCCTCAGAGTGTTGATAGACACTCAACTGGATGAAGACCAATGGGTACAAGACATGTATCACCAATTATCTCTGATAGACGAAAGGCGAACTGCGGCTATCTTCCATTGTCAGTTATATCAACAAAGGATCGCTAGATCCTACAACAAAAAAGTCCGGCTACGGCAATTTAAATAACATGACTTGGTTTTGAATAAAATCCTTGACAACCAAGATCAATCTAAGGGAAAATTCGCTCCTAACTGAAAAGGCCCATTTATTGTCAAGGAAGTATTGACAGGAGGCGCTCTCAGATTGCAAGAAATGGACGGCGATGAATTTCCACAACTCATCAATTTGGACACCGTGAAACGATACTATGTCTGAAGTTGCCATCAAGTAAACATCCTGGTGTTAAACCATCAGATCACCAATCATTCCGGTTCTTTAACCCTTTACCACTTACAACTTTTCCACACTTTGCCCCTTAGGGAAATATGCTTTTCAAGCCAACAGCATGGCTCTCCTTTGCGCTCCTACAACTTAGGTCATCCCACTGCAGATTGAACCTCTTGCGTTTAAAGTTTGGCTACCCATACCTGGGATCAAATTTTTCGTACCTACAGTTTATCCTCAACCTAGGATTAAACTTTCTACTCCCCGCACTCTGACCTGCACATGGGATTACGCTTTTTTACTCGCCCTGAGGGGCGTAATACGTCAACCGGATCTCCTCTTCAATAGGAGTATGTAGGCAACCATTTCATATGGCCCGGTCGCAATAAAATAAAAACAACAAAAACATTTCCACCCTCTTTTTCTTACAAAAACAACAAAAATATTCCTACACCATTTCTGCCATATACATCGTTGAACCTCTTACACCAGGTTCAAACTACGCAGACCTGGTCTCCTCTTCAATACGAGTACGTAGGCAGCCATTCATGGTTCGGTCTCACCCTCTACCAAAACACAAACCCTTGTCAACTGGTACTGGGATCAAACATCAATCCACTACATTTCATTCGGGTTCAGACCAAAGGGATGGAATTACCTGAACTCCTCACAAATAGGAGATTCGGCGACCATCTAAGCTGTGGTCATACCTTGAAGAGCAACCCCAATCCATAAGAGGTGGAATTAACTAGGCTTCTCCTAAATAGAAGTATTGGCGACCATCTGTGGTGCGGTCAATCTCAAAGAGGAAAGCCACACTCCTCTCTACATTTCCATACAGAAATCAGTCCCAAGACACCAAAGATGGTAGGGATAAATACAGATTGATGATCTATTCTAAACTATCCAGAGACAACTCAATGTCCATCCACCTAGGAGGAATTCAGAGTACATCCGGGTCACAAGCCCTGAAGCAGCAGGCAAAATATCAAGCAAGTAGCAAAGCATATCTAAAAGGGAAGTGATCCAAAAATATATTTCCCTATCATATATATAATGTTGTTTGATATATACAATGTAAACTGTATATGACAAAACGACTAAGCTAGTCTGTGCAGGTAAATACAAGCTCATCTACGAGTCAGGGTATATGCGAGCTAACAAGCCCAATATGGCATCCCTCTCAAATGAAGGAGGTGAAGCTGTGGTCTCATGTACGACAATATCCACACGACCCAACAGATCTGCAGCCATCTGCATGGTGACCATATGATCATCAATATATGCGCTCATCTCTGTGATTATGCTAGTGGTAAGGGACCTCACTGCAGTACTATCTGTGATGGCTACATCCCGGGCAGATATGGCACTATCACACTCAACTATCACTACATCTCTGGCTGATCTGGCCTCATCCCGCTCAACAACAACGACATCTCTGCGAACTAATGCCTCGTCTCTCTCTAATAGAGCTGCATCTCTCCCCTCAAAGGCAGTCAACATCATAGATCGAGCCTGATCTCTCTCAAAGGTCATCAGATGAAGACTCTGCTCAAAGTACTGTGCTGAGTACTGAATCACAACAGTACTGGTAGAGGGAGAATCCGAAGGAAATGATGGCAACCCAACAACGGGCTCCTCCTCGATGTAGGAATCGATGTCCTCCATAGGCTCTACATCATCTGACTCACTATCTGGTACTGTAGATACTGTTGCATCGGATAAAATCTCTGTCTCCATCCATGCAGAATACTCTGCAGAGCAACTAGGATAGCTCACAGAAAAAGCAGCTATCTCACACTGATCCCAGCAAGCATACACACGGGATCGATCCTCGGCTGAGAGATATCGAGAAGCTGCACGCTGACCTGTCGCACCCTCGAAAGGATGAAAATCCAGGAACTGGTCAAACTGTGACATCACGGCCAGTGGGTGATAAGTAGTCACACCCCTCAAACCAGCCAGAGGAAGATAGTCCATGCCCGGAGCATGAGTAATGAAGCTGTATGGTGAGCCAAGCCCCAAACACGGCAATATACTGAATGGATCTCTGATATCTGCCAAAAATGTGGACCAGGACAGAGCACATATACACTCCGATGGCTGAAAAGAGTATGACATGGCTATATCATGGGAGAAACAATACCCATGTCGTCTAAAGGTACCAATCGGTCTCAAGTGTGACATAAACCACACATGCAGCATGACCGAACTAGCTGTGAACACTCCTGATGGGTAAGTACAGCAGTAGGATGCTAACTGCAGGGTCTCTACTACAATCATAGGTACAATGGTACAACCCTCCCTGAGAGCTCTCACGACCATGATGACACCTATGTCTATCTCATCCATGTACCGTGGCATATAGACGTACGACAGTACGCATAGCATCAGTACATCAACCCTGGCCAAATGCCAATGATCCTCCGGTGCAGTGAAATCCCCGGAATGTCATGAATACCTATCCTCCGAGCCAAATCTGTCATACAGAAAATGCTGGGATATCACGTGGCCAGACGTCAACTCATCCTGCACTACTCTGCGCCGCAATCCAATGAGAGTCATGAACCGTCTACTCATGTCTCCCAAAGCCATGTGCACGCAAGGTCTGTCTAAAGGAAGCATCATCAATCGTGCATACTCCTCCAGAGTAGGAGTCAACTCATGGGTACCGAATCAGAATACGTGCCTATCCGGTAGCCAATGCTCTAGCATCCCATCCATAAACCCTGCGAGAACCTGAAAAGGCAATAAGGTCATGGTATGTTGCAGCAACTGATCTACAGTCACCTTTGTCTGGTGGTGACATGCTATCGTACCAAGATCGCATACCCAATGCCACTAATGATGGGGGGGTATGATCTATACGACTAACTGTCTAAGAAGACATCTGTGCGGGCCATGTCATAAGACCATCCAGGGGTCAATGCCGAATATCTCTGGACATACATACATATGCATAACATGATACATGCATAACAGGTAATAGATGGCAATATGATATAGGGAATGGAAATACGTATATACATTCCTAAATATATCATCATCTACATACATCATCTCTGTACAGTTAAATAATACAGGGAAATGGGTCATATACACCCAACAACTACCTGTGGCACCCCTATGTGGGCCCCACCCCTCCGGCTCAGTCCAGTTCGAGTTGCAAAGGAGTTCTTGAGGACTAGAAAGGTCAAATCGAGAATAAAAATGCCACGCAATTGAACAAAACAACATACAATCCTGGTCTTCTCAGATGAAACTATGAGTCTGTACATCGCTCATTGGTAGTCACCCAAACACGAGGTATACCCTCCCAATGATATCATTTGCTACGAATCACATTCGACAATACCTTGTACAGGTCTGATGCCGCCAACTTCGGGTCATTAACCTAAAGATCAATGTAGATCCCCGACGGGGGTTACAACTAGATCCCCGACGGGGGTTACAACGTAGAGCCTCGACGGGTGTTACAATGCATATTCATCCATTGACACACAAAGCAACAAAGGTCAAGCAGCCTTGACATCATGATAACCTTTGGAAGTAAACCCAACAGAGCCTCGGAACCCATCCGATAACCAGCCGCTGCTACACACATCGGCAATGGTTACAACGTGGATCCCCGACGGGGGTTACAACGTGAAGCCCCGGCAGGGGGTTACAACGCGAATTCAAGCCGTTGACACAGATATCGAGGATTTCATACTCGATAGCGATTAAACCTATCAGAGCTCTAGAGCTATTCGAGGATTTCATACTCGATTACTCATACTCCCCAGCGGATCCCCAGCTGGGGTCACAACGCAATACTCCATTGATTCACACGTCAGCGAAGGTTGAGCAACCTTGACAATCTACCCACAGAGTGTCAGCCATTGATTCACACGTCAGCGAAGGTCAAGCAACCTTGACCGTATATCCCACATGATTTTTAAGCCGTTGATTCACATGTCGGTGAAGTACACGTAAGCGAAGGTCGTGCATCCCGATAACATTTTTGTTGTCGATAAATCCAATGTAATCGTGACATATTCTGGCGATACTAACCAGGAAAGGTCAACGTTATCCAAAGAGGATAGATGATGGAATATGTTATACACATCCTCAAACAAATCAAGCTTTATCCCCACAGATCTCTTACACATAAAAGGTACATCTTCAGGATCAAGTCATTATCAAAGACACAGGAATTTGGTGATAACTCCAACATCAACATCCTAACAGATTCAGATTACATATCAAATCTGGTCATCATTGCCAATCCCCTGTTTAAGCAACAGAGAGCCAAAAATCATCCCAGCATATTGGGCTACAACTTCGTACACATGCATCATACATTTGCATCATGTTGCTACATATAGTACCATATTTGTCTTGTTGCGTTTCAAGTGTCTAGGATTCTTTATCCTACCCATGCATCACCATGCATGAGTATGATAAAGAGGGGCATCTGTAGACACCCGAAATTTTCTGTACTGCTGTCACTAACATTGCAGGAGGACAACGTCTTTTAAGAGGGAACCACGAAAGACAATCCATATCCATACCGGACACTACCGGATGTTCAGCATCAACCCCGGATCGCAATATGGGACTAACAAGTCCAACCTCGGAGATAACCCCGAGGCGTGCAGATCCAATACCGGAACACACACCGAAGAAGACCGATTAATCTCGGAGATAACCCCGAGATATCATGTCTCAGCCCCAACCATGGGAATAGCCATCAACCTTGGTGATAACCCCAATGAATGCAGTTTCGGCGATAACCCCGAAAATTCTTGTTTCAAATGCAACCAGCTTCAATCTCAGAACTCACAAAGAGATACTCTGTGTGACGAACAAGATTTTTGTAATTTAATTTTTAATATTTATTGAAGTAAATAAATATTTTCGATGATTTAATTATTAGATTAAATAATTAATTGATGCAATTGTGGTAGATTAATTTAATTATATGTCTTACATTTATTAAATTAATGTAGAGAATTTTTAATATCGAAATACGTGATTATGTGAGCTTATTGTATTAAAAGAAATATTTAATAAGCCTGTTGGTATTTTAATTTAATTATTAATTAGAGATTTAACAATTTGATATAATTAATTAATGAAAAAATTAATTATGTGACTATGTGAATTTATGAGAAATTATTATATGTTATTTAATTAAATTAAATAAGATAATTGAATTATTGTGTAAGGGTGTGACATGATTTAAACTATATTATAAAGCTTTTATTAAATTAAATGACTTTGAATCAATTAAGGGTTGTCAAATAAGGCCCTAGTAGTGGTTGAATGCAGTTACCCATGACTGGGTTAACTGACCATAGTGCCCAGTTCTTATTACGACGTCTTTTCCATTCCTTATTTTTTCTAAGTATGGAAAAACAGAGAAGGAGAGAGTTCGAGAAATTGTCAGAGAGAAATATTTAGATTGAGAGAAATTGTGAGTGTGTAGTTAACAATTATTGTGAAAGGATCATCATTGATCACCTCTTCTAAATTATACTCTGGGTAATTCTCCTTCCCAAATTCTATTTCACGTTGTTTAGTTTTTATAAAAATTGGCTTTCATAGTTATGATTTAAACCTCTGTAATTGGGATAGGAGTAATGATTATGGGTTGTATATGTGTTATGTCATATCACATCGTATTTGATTATATTTATTATGTAGACCATATCATCAGTATCATAAAACATGTCATTATACAATGACTTGTTATTTCAAAATTTACAGAGTTTGGGTTTTGGTCATATGGCCTTATACGTGATATTTCATGTGTTGATTGTATATTATCCCTAAATTTTACACTCGTATATTGTTATGCATGTTGATACGAAGAGACCAAAGTTTAAATAAACGGATTCGGTGTTATAACGAATCCGTAGTGACAATTTTCATGTTTTATTTTCAAAACCTTCAAGAACATCAAAGTTAGTGAAATTGCATGCTTAAACTCTGTGATTATGTGTTTTAATGGGTTAAAATCACTTTATAAATGTTGGGTAATGATTATATACGAATTCTAACATGTGGGTATGATTAAATTCGTGTAATGATAATTTAATTGGAATTTTTGGTTGTGTTTTGCAATTTTCGCGAATTGCAGAACAATTTCTGAATCATGCATGTATGGCGCCAAATTCAACGCCTTAAGGCCCGCATCAAGAATACTATAGCCACTGCCAGTAGAAGCTATTAAGTGTCCGTCAGCAATAGCCATGGCACCGCAATAATAAGACTTAAGTATAAATGTGGAAATGCAAAATACCACTCTGCATAATGGTCCAGAAATGTAATTTTTAAAGTGTTAAGTCTAGCAATGTATTGTTAACTTAATGTAATGAACATGTAAACATGTTAGAAGTATAATGAGATGTAAAATAGATGTTTAACATGTAAATAACATAATTGCATGTGGATCGAATTATTGAATACATAATTAGCTTGTTATTCATTAGGTATAAATTATGTGACAAAGTGGTAAATTAACTATGTATAGTTAATAATCAAAGTAGACAAAGAGAATGAGTTTTGATGATTAGTTAAGTTATAATTAACTGGTATTGTGAATGTGAATGGTATGTAGGATTAAATACAAAGAACGTGCTTAGTTAAAGTGTAATCTACGCATGAGGCAAGTTTCCTAAACCTACTTGTCATTATTGTTCAAGTTTATTATTAACCTTGAGTAAATTATCATTACTATTATTCAAGTTAGAATTATTATATTAAAGATTGATTATCTTTTCAAAGTATGATAATGTTATACAATAATTGTTCTATTGTATACTCTTTGAGATTATTATTCAATTTGAATATCATTATTGTTGAACCTTGTTAGACTAAAGAATCCTTATTGATTCAACTAGTCCATAGTTGATGAAAGTTCTAAATTTTAGAACCCTTATTGAATTAACCAAACCAAACTTCCTTTGGTTCGGACTCGAATGTCAAACTGAGATGAACAACCCAGCAAAGGGATTTACTTATGCGTTAGCGTTAAGATATTGTGCACAGTATGGTACTAAGGGCTGATCCCCATAAGTACGAGTAGAAAGGTCCATAGTCTTATGACTGTTAAAGGTTTCAAGTATAACCCTTGCTAACCTAGGACATAGTTCAAGGTCTTATGACCCTCAGAAATATTTTGAATTCTTGCTATTCATTCTTGATTCAAAAGTTGAGCTTTTATTCAGATGTCTTTGATTCACTCGCATGTTATTATACTATTATTTCATTGTTATACTTGAGGGCAATAGTGCTCACTCTTTCTTATTAATAACATTGCAGTTAAGAACGAAAGAACCGATGAACCTTCCACTAGTAAAGGCAAGGGCAAAGTTAGCAAGTGATGAAGACTTATTATTTTATTTGATGATTTATTTATGTTAGACTTGAGTTAACGATGTTGTTTAAGACTTTTTGTTTATATTTCCGCACAAGATGTTTAAGGTTAGTTTAACCTGGGATTATGCTTATGATTCAGATATTGTAACCCTATAAAGGGAAGATTTTATTTCTATCTATTGCATGGTTTGCATTTTTTTATGGGTAGATAGATAGATGATATTTGTACAGTGAACACCAAATCCCGTGGAATCGAAGTACCCGAATTTGGGGGTGTCACAAGTTGGTATCAGAGCTGTAGGTTATGAACCTTAGGTGGGGGGACAACCTTAGGTAGTAGCCTTATAAGAGGAACATAGTGATGGAAAACTCTTATTGAGTTCTAGGAAATGAATTTTTGTAATTCATTGAAGATAATAAAAGACTTTATGTGCTTATGTGTTAAAATTATGTGCTCACTAGTATGACCTAGTAACTAAAACTTAAAATTTTGTTGTCAAGATGTCTAACGTTAGAGGAACTAGTCGAGCAGGGGAGGAGGAACCCCGAGTACCTATAGTACCTATAGAGGAGAAGCCTAGAGACATTCATGTCGTTAGGGAACAACTGGTACAGAGGGAGTCATCTCCATTGATCACCGTTGTTGGTTAGGAGCATGAACCTGAGACTGATCCTGAGGAGGATCCTGAGGAGGAATTTGACAAGGAAGAGGAAGAAGAGGAGTTTCCACAGCACTCCATTGATGCTGAGATGTATAACACATTATACGACCGTAACATAGAGTTACGAGATGAGGTGCAGGATTTGACTGAGCGGGCTATTATTCAGCAGATTACTTTAGAGGAAAAGGAGAGGGAGATTTCGACTCTTCACTCACGACTGGGAAATGTAGAATGGGATTTGCTCTATGAGAATGGTCAAACCAAAGATAAGACCGCAGAGATAGAAAAGTTGAAGAAAGATCTGAAAGAGAGTTCAGAGAGGCTTGCCATAGTAGAGGAGGGCTGGGTAAGAGAGTCACGTAGTGCTGATCTTGCGAAAGAAAACGGTCGTGCAAAGAAGGCGAAGCTTGGAGAGACATACTCTACAATTAATCATGCAATGGATGAGGCCCAAGATCAAGTTTTGGGGTACCCCATCCAGTTTGAAGGACTTCCATCGTACATGCTGGATCGTAGGACGATGTCTTGTATCATGGAAGAGGAGCGTGGCAAGGCTATTCAGCACATTGACAGACAGTGATATAAACTATTTAATTATGTGACAGACTTAGTTAATTGTTATATGTAAATTCCGATATGTTTAAGAATGAAGGAATATTTTAATATTTAAATCCTGTGGATTCTTTATCTCACGATGGTGGATGTAAATAGCCGTTATGCTATCGTTTGATGTAAAACTTTTAGTTTGAATTAAATATATTCAGTTATTTGAGATGATGTGTTAAATGATTATATTAAATTGTTGAGTTAAGTCTTAACTATTTAGAGAATTTAATAGAGATTTAATAAGCATATATTATTTTTAAAAGAAATATGCCGCCTAGAAGAAGACAACCACGTCAACCAGCTCAGGAAGAGTCAACAAATAACAACAATAATGCCAATGTTAATCTCGTGCGGCGTTAGCTTGGTTAACTTATTGACCGAGCAATGAATAATCAACCTCAAGCTCCACCAAATACTACGTTTAAAGATTTCAAGGCGGTAGGACCGCCAGAATTTAAAGGTTCCATGAACCCGATCGAGGCTCAAATGTGGGTTATGGAAATGGAGAAGGTTTTCGACGTTGCTAGGGTTAGAGAAGATCAGAAGACCGCTTTTGCATCGGTTATACTGAAGTTTGAGGCTAGCTATTGGTGGCAAGCAAACAAAGTTCGTGGAGGTGAAGGTGTAATTACTTGGGAGAGATTTAAAGAAATATTCTTCGAGATGTACTTCCCAACCAGCTCACAGAATCAGATGGAGGTTCAATTTTTGGAATTGATGCAGGGAAATATGAGCGTACCTGATTATGCGGCTAGATTTAATGAGTTGGCGAGGTTTTCCCCGTATCAAGTACACACAGACGAAAGAAAAGCCAGAAGATTCGAACAAGGACTAAAGCCTTGGGTATATAGTAAAGTATCAATGTTTCAGATAAAAACTTTTGCTGGAGTACTAAAAAAGGCCATCGTCGCTAAAGGTGGAAGCGATGCGGTGACCAAGTACAATCAATATCAGTAGAAGAAGAAGAGTGAAGGTGAAATTAATAACAAGGCCAGTGAAAGTGGCACAGGAGGTGGAAATTTCAATCAGAAGAAAAGGTGGAACAATAGCTCATCATCCGGAAATCAGCAAGGTAATCAGAAGAAAAGAATTGAAGCATGCCCGACCTGCGGGAAAGCTCATCTGGGAGTATGTATGAAAGGAAAAAGAGTATACTACAATTGTGGTCAGGAAGGCCACATAGCACCAAACTGTCCAAACCCAAAGAAGGGTGCTTGTTTCACTTGTGGTTCGAAGGACCATCTAGCAAGAGACTGTCCCAAGAAGGGATCGAGAGGGTCAGGATCAGGATTAGGAGGAAACCGGGGAAACAACAGTGGAAATGCCTTAACTATCACCGGACCAACCGCAACAAACCGACCGACCGCCCGGACTTTCAACATGACGGTGCATGATGTAGTTCAATCCCGTGATGTGGTGTCAGGTATCATTCTGATCAATAAAATTAATGCTTATGTTTTATTTGATTCGGGTGCTAATTGTTCCTTTATATCCGATGACTTTGCCAAGAATTTAAATTTGCCTAAAGATGAATTGGATTACCCCATGAAAATAGAAATTGTGAATAGAGAAATAATCCCTGTTAAGTACGTACATAAGAACTGTAGAGTGGATATTAAGGGTAATATCATGAACGTGGATCTTATCCCTATTCGACATGGGGAATTTGACGTTATATTGGGAATGGATTGGTTATTCAATTACGGGACTGTAATTGATTGCCAAAAGAAGCGTATTAACCTTATGACTCAGTCAAAGGTTGTATTTTATGGTAGCAAGTCGCCTAGACAAGCGAGTTGTCCAACGATGATGCAGGCCAGGAAGTTATTAAGATAAGGCTGTGTAGGATACTTAGCTTACATAGTCGACAATCAAAAAGAGAATCCAAAGGTAGAAGAGATACCGATTGTGAGGGACTTCGTTAACGTATTTCCAAACGATTTGCCAGGACTTCCACCGGATAGAGAGGTAGATTTTGTAATCGATCTGGCACCCAAAACCGCTCCAATATCGAAGGCACCATACCGAATGGCACCAGTAGAGATGAAAGAACTAATGGTACAACTACAAGAATTGTTTGACAAGAAGTACATTCAATCGAGCGTATCGCCGTGGGGAGCGCCGATGTTGTTTGTGAAAAAGAAGGATGGAGCGATGCGGCTTTGCATTTACTACAGAGAACTGAATAAGGTCACGATTAAGAACAGATATCCATTACCGAGGATCGACTACCTGTTTGATCAATTAAAGGGAGCGAGATACTTTTCCAAGATAGACTTGAGAAGAGGTTATCATCAACTGAAGGTGAGGCCAGAGGATGTACCGAAGACAGCGTTTAGAACACGATATGGTAACTACGAATTTTTAGTAATGTCGTTTGCTCTTACGAATGCTCCTGCAACATTTATGGGACTAATGAATGGTGTGTTCAAGCCATTTTTGGACAAGTTTGTAGTGGTATTTATAGATGACATTTTGGTTTATTCGAAGACCAAGGAAGAACCTGAAGAGCATTTGAGATTAACATTGGAAGTATTGAGAAGGGAAAAGTTGTATGCCAAGTTTTCAAAATGCAAATTTGGATTGAACGAGTGCAATTTCTTGGTCACGTGATCGATAAAAACAGAATCTCGGTAGATCCATCTAAAGTAGAAGCCGTGATTAACTTGGATCAGCCGAGAACGCCGTCAGAAGTAAGAAGTTTTCTTGGATTAGCAGGATATTATAGAAGATTCATACAAGACTTTTCTAAGATCGCAACTCTGTTAATGAATTTAACTCAAAAAGCTGTGAAATTTGTTTGGACGGATAAGTGTGAGGAAAGTTTTCAAGAATTGAAGAAGAGGTTGAGTACGGCCCCTGTGTTATCTCTTCCGGATGATACAGTAAATTTTGTTGTTTATAGTGATGCATCGCATAAAGGACTTGGCTGTGTGCTGATGCAAAATGGTAAAGTCATTACGTATGCATCATGACAGTTGAAGGATTACGAGAAGGGATATCTGACCCACGACTTGGAGTTAGCTGCAGTTGTTTTTGCTTTAAAAATTTGGAGGCACTATCTCTACGGGGAGGAGTGTGAAATATATACGGACCACGAGAGTCTGAAATATATTTTCACACAGAAGGACTTGAATATACGTCAAAGAAGGTGGTTGGAATTAAATAAGGATTACGACTGTGAGATTTTATACCATCCGTAAAGCAAATGTGGTTGCCGACGCCTTAAGTAGAAAGGGTCGTGAGAAATTGATGATGTTGACTGCTTAGAAGGAGCTAATTGCAGAAATGGAGAAACTAGAGTTAGAAGTGAAGTATCCTATGGAGATTGATGAGAAACTATTTCAGATGCAATCTGGTACAACTCTACTAGATAAAGTAAAGGAGGCTCTGCTTCAGGACGAAGAATGTAAAAAGGTGACAAAGAAGATATCTGAAGGAACTAAACCGAGATTTAAGATGGATAAGGAAGGAATACTGAGATTTGAGAGTAGAATTTGGGTACCACCAGTACAAGAGATTAAGGAAGATATTTTGAGCGAGGCTCATAGTTCACGATATTCGATTCACCCTGGTAGTACCAAAATGTACCAAGATCTTCGACATCATTTCTGGTGGATGAATTTAAAACGTGATGTTGCAGAATGTGTTGCCAAGTGTCTGACCTGATCAGAAAGTGATGGCAGAACATCAAAGACCAAGTAGATTGCTACAACTGTTAGAGATCCCAGAATGGAAATGGGAACATATTACAATGGACTTCGTGGTTGGCCTTCCGACGACCCAGAAAGGCTACGATGCAGTATGGGTTATCGTTGACTGACTGATGAAATCCGCACACTTCCTTCCGATCAAAATCATATTCAACTTAGATCAGTTGGCGAGGTTATATGTAAAAGAGATTGTTTCGAGGTACGGAGTTTCGGTGTCAATTGTTTCTGATAGAGATCCGCGCTTCACATCGAATTTCTGGAAACGTCTTCAGGAATGCATGGGTACGCAATTGCGAATGAGTACAGCATACCACCCTCAAACAGACGGACAGAGCGAAAGAACGATTCAAACATTAGAAGATATGCTAAGAGCTTGTGTGATGGACTTTAAAGGAAATTGGGATGATCACCTATCGTTAGTAGAGTTCGGCTACAATAACAGTTACCACGCTAGTATAGGCATGCACCTTATGAAGCGTTATACGGCAGAAAGTGCAAAACTCCCCTTTACTGGGATGAAGTTGGTGAGAGACAATTGTTAGGGCCAGAATTGGTATAGCAGACAGCAGAAATAGTCAAAGTGATCCGAGCACGACTAGTAGCAGCTCAAGATAGACAGAAGAAATATGCTGATTCACATCGTAAAAATATTGAGTTTGAGGCGGGTAGTTATGTGTTCTTAAAGGTCTCTCCCTGGAAGGGAAAGATCAGGTTCGGAAAGAAAGGGAAATTGAGCCTAAGATTAATTGGACCATTTGAAGTATTGCGTAGAATAAGAGAAGTCGCGTACGAAGTAGCCTTACCTCCAGCACTCGAGAATGTCCACAACGTCTTCCATGTTTTTGTGTTACGACCCTACAAAGCCCATTACAAACATGTAATTGAATATGAACCCCTACATTTTGAGAAAGACTTATCTTATGAAGAAATTCCTATTCAAATTGTCGACAGAAAAGAACAAGTTCTCAAAAATAAAGTTATACCTTCTGTTAAGGTAATTTGGAGGAACCACAACGCTGAAAAAGCTATGTGGGAACTCGAAGAGAATATGATGAAGAACTACCCTCATTTATTTAATTAATTATGTGTGTTTATTCTTGGGGATGTAATCTTTGTAAGGGGGAGAATGTAATTCGTCAAATGCGACTGCTTAATCTCTTGTGTACTCACAAAGAGATACTCGTGTGTGACGAACGAGATTTTTGTAATTTAATTTTAATATTTATTGAAGTAAATAAATATTTTCGATGATTTAATTATTAAATTAAATAATTAATTTATGTAATTGTGGTAGATTACTTTAATTATATGTGTTACATTTATTAAATTAATGTAGAGAATTTTATTATCGAAGTATGTGATTATGTGAGCTTATCAGATTAAAAGAAATATTTAACAAGCCTATTGGTATTTTAATTTAATTATTAATTAGAGATTAAACAATTTGATATAATTAATTAATGAAAAAATTAATTATGTGACTATGTGAATTTATGAGAAATTATTATATGTTATTTAATTAAATTAAATAAGATAATTGAATTATTATGTAAGGGTGTGACATGATTTAAACTATATTATAAAGCTTTTATTAAATTAAATGACTTTGAATCAATTAAGGGTTGTCAAACAAGGCCCTAGTAGTGGTTGGATGCAGTTACCCATGACTGGGGAAACTGACCGTAATGTGCCAGTTCTTATTACGACGTCTTTTCCATTCCTTATTATTTCTAAGTCTAGAAAAACAGAGAAGGAGAGAGTTTGAGAAATTGTCAGAGAGAAATATTGAGATTGAGAGAAATTGTGAGTGTGTAGTTAACAATTATTGTTAAAGGATCATCATTGATCACTTCTTATAAATTATACTCTGGGTAATTCTCCTTCCCAAATTCTATTTCACGTTGTTTAGTTTTTATAAAAATTGGCTTTCATAGTTTTGATTTAAACCTCTGTAATTGGGATATGAGTAATGATTATGGGTTGTATATGTGTTATGTCATATCACATCGTATTTGATTATATTTATTATGTAGACCATATCATCAGTATCATAAAACATGTCATTATACAATGACTTGTTATTTCAAAATTTACAGAGTTTGGGTTTTGGTCATATGGCCTTATACGTGATATTTCATGTGTTGATTGTATATTATCCCTAAATTTTACACTCGTATATTGTTATGCATGTTGATACGAAGAGACCAAAGGTTAAATAATCGGATTCGGTGTTATAACGAATCCGTAGTGACAATTTACATGTTTTATTTTCAAAACCTTCAAGAACATCAAAGTCAGTGAAATTGCATGCTTAAACTCTGTGATTATGTATTTTAATGGGTTAAAATCACTTTAGAAATGTTGGGTAATGATTATATACGAATTCTAACATGTGGGTATGATTAAATTCGTGTAGTGATAATTTAATTGGAATTTTTGGCTGTGTTCTGCAATTTTTGCGAATTGCAGAACAATTTCTGGTTCGCCACGCCGCAATGCCAGTCCAACGCCTTAAGGCCTATACCATGGCATATGCCATTATGTTCAATAAATGTCCAGATCCTGGTCAAGAATACCACAACGAACAAGAAAGACCAAGACCTAGTATAAATGTGGAAATGTAAATACCACTCTGTGAATGGTCCAGAAATGTAATTTTTAAAGTGTTAAGTCTAGCGATGTATTGTTAACTTAATGTAATGAACATGTAAACATGTTAGAAGTATAATGAGATGTAAAATAGATGTTTAACATGTAAATAACATAATTTCATGTGGATCGAATTATTGAATACATAATTAGCTTGTTATTCATGAAGTATAAATTATGTGACAAAGTGGTAAATTAACTAAGTATAGTTAATAATCAAAGTAGACAAAGAGAATGAGTTTTGATGATTAGTTAAGTTATAATTAACTAGTATTGTGAATGTGAATGGTATGTAGGATTAAATTCAAAGAACGTGCTTAGTTAAAGTGTAATCTACGCACGAGGTAAGTTTCCTAACCCTACATGTCATTATTGTTCAAGTTTATTATTTACCTCGAGTACATTATCATTACTATTATTCAAGTTCGAATTATTATATTAAAGATTGATTATCTTTTCAAAGTATGATTTTGTTATACAATAATCGTTCTATTGTATACTCCTTGAGATTATTATTCAATTTGAATATCATTATTGTTGAACCTTGTTAGACTAGCGAATCCTTATTGAGTCAACTAGTCCGTAGTTGATGAACATTCTAAATTTTAGAACCCTTGTTGAATTATCTAAACTAAACTTCCTTTGGTGCGGACTCGAATGTCAAACTGAGATGAACAACCCTGCAAAGGGATTTACTTATGCGTTAACGTTAAGATATTGTGCACAGTATGGTGGTAAGGGCTGATCCCCATAAGTACGAGTAGAAAGGTCCATAGTCTTATTACTATTAAAGGTTTCAAGTATAACCCTTGCTAACCTAGGACATAGTTCAAGGTCTTATGACCCTCAGAAATATTTTGAATTCTTGCTATTCATTCTTGATTCAAAAGTTAAGCTTTTATTTAGATGTCTTTGATTCACTCACATGTTATTATACTATTATTTCATTATTATACTTGTAGGCAATAGTGCTCACTCTTTCTTATTAATAACATTGCAGTTAAGAACGAAAGAACCGATGAACCTTCCACTAGTAAAGGCAAGGGCAAAGTTAGCAAGTGATGAAGACTTGTTATTTTATTTGATGATGTATTTATGTTAGACTTGAGTTAACGATGTTGTTTAAGACTTATTGTTTATATTTCCATACAAGATGTTTAAGGTTAGTTTAACTTGGGATTATGCTTATAATTCAGATATTGTAACCCTATAAAGGGAAGATTTTATGTCTATCTATTGCATGGTTTGCATTTATTATGGGTAGATAGATAGATGATATTTGTACAGTGAACACCAAATCCCATGGAATCAAAGTACCCGGATTTGGGGGTGTCACAAGTTGGTATCAGAGCTGTAGGTTATGAACCTTAGGTGGGGGGACAACCTTAGGTAGTAGCCTTATAAGAAGAACATAGTGATGGAAAACTCTTATTGAGTTCTAGGAAATGAATTTTTGTAATTCATTGAAGATAATAAAAGACTTTATGTGCTTATGTGTTAAAATTATGTGCTCACTAGTATGACCTAGTAACTAAAACTTAAAATTTTGTTGTCAGGATGTCTGACGTTGGAGGAACTAGTCGAGCAGGGGAGGAGGAACCCCGAGTACCTATAATACCTATAGAGGAGGAGCCTAGAGACATTCATGTCATTAGGGAACAACTAGTACAGAGGAAGTCATATCCATTGATCACCGTTGTTGGTCAGGAGCATGAACCTGAGACTGATCATGAGGAGGATCCTGAGGAGGAATTTGACGAAGAAGAGGAAGAAGAGGAGTTTCCACAGCACTCCATTGATGCTGAGATGTATGACACATTATACGACCGTAACGTGGAGTTACGAGATGAGGTCTGAGGATCCGACCGAAGCGGGCTATTATTCAAATTAGACACTTTAGAGGAAAAGAAGAGGGAGATTTCGACTCTTCACTCACGACTGGGAAATGTAGAATGGGATTTGCTCTATGAGAATGGTCAAACCAAAGATAAGACCGCAGAGATAGAAAAGTTGAAGAAAGATCTGAAAGAGAGTTCAGAGAGGCTTGCCATAGCAGAGGAGGGCTGGGTAAGAGAGTCACGTCGTGCTGAACTTGCGGAAGAAGACAGTCGTGCAAAGAAGGCGAAGCTTGGAGAGACATACTCTACACTTAATCATGTAATGGATGAGGCCCAAGATCGAGTTTTGGGGTACCCCATCCAGTTTAAAGGACTTCCATCGTACATGCTGGATCGCAGGACGATGTCTCGTATAATGGAAGAGGAACGTGGCAAGGCTATTCAGCACCTTGACAGATAGTGATATAAACTATTTAATTATATGAAAGACTTAGTTAATTGTTATATGTAAATTCTGATATATTTATGAACGAAGGAATATTTTAATAGTGGATGTAAATAGTAGTTATGCTATCGTTTGATGTAAAAATTTTAGTGTACTTTCTCCTTTTAAACACCTTTGAGCTCATATATAGCCTCTTTTGTACCTACAAAAGCCAGTGTTTACCCACTCTAAAGATTTAGAAGTCTTCTTTGGCAGTCAGCTATAAGCCTTCTCACACACTTTAGAGTCTTTCTCTTCATCTTTGCACACACCCTTCTACACGTTGAGAGTCGTGTTGCTTGCTTTTGCCCGGGCTTCGGTCTGTGGTTTCATTTTCGTCCGTATATATACATATATTATATATATATTTATCGAGTTATGCCTCGATTGAGCCTGAACTTGATGCGAGCGTTTATTTGCTTTAATATATATATATATATATATATATATATATATATATATATACATTTATATATATTAACCGTGTGTCGAACTTTTTCTATGAACCTAGACTTGATTTTATTCAGTGCGTTTATTACTTCAATATATATATATATATATATATATATACATTTATATATATATTAATCGTGTGTCGAACTTTGTTCGATGAGCCCGAACTTTGGTCTCAATGCGCAGATCGCATATATATATATATATATATATATATATATATATATATATATATATATATATATATTTATATATATTAACTATGTGTTTGGACTTTGTTCGATGAGCCTCGATTTTATATCTCAGTGCGTTTATCGCTTTAATATATATATAATATATATATATATATATATAAAATTTATATATATTAACTGTGTGTGTCGACTGCTCGATGAGCCCGGATTTTTTATATCCTATGCGTTTATTCGCTTTATATATATATGCTTATATATATTAATTGTGGTCGAACTCGTTCGATGACCGTATTTTACATCCTAGTGCGTTTATTGCTTATATATATATATATATATATATATATATATATATATATATATATATATATATATATATATATATATCGTCCCACCTGGAGTTTACTTCGTGGTGGTTGATCGCTTTTACAGCTTTCTTTAGTTTTTGTCCTGCCTGGAGTTTACTTCGTGGCAGTTGATCACTTTGTACAACTTTATTTATATTTTGTCCCGCCTGGAGTCTCCTTCGTGGCGGTTGACCATATTTATAGCTTTATTTATGTTTCGTCCCGCCTGGAGTTTCCTCCGTGGCGGTTGATAGCTTTTACAGCTTTATTTACATTTATGATCCCCCATGGAGGTGCTTCGTGGTTGGTGATCATGTCTATATATATATATTTACATCTTTTATATATATACCTACTTATTGCTTTCATACAAATTGCAGTATTCTGTGCGCCTAGGAATCATGTGATCACAGATTCATCCCATTGGATCTAGATTCGGTTCCCGTGATGGACTTTTTTAGCTGTAAGCAGATTGTAAATTATTCTGCATTGTCTGAATTTCCTCAGATGGTTTCCATACCCATGAGGAAGTCGGCATTATTTTGTACATTATTTTCGTACGGATGCCTCGCATCTGTAAAATAAAATCAATCAAGTCGAACACTTAATAAAATTGGAGTGTAAAAGGTCTCAAATACTATTGAGCATTAGGGTTTGAAAAACCTATTTTATAAAACATCACTGCCATATCTTGCTTAAAATTGAATTTTTACATAAATTCAAACCCTGTGTATATAGGTACGAACGAGGCCTCGCACTACTTCCAAATAATAGCACATTGACCCACACACACACATTCAGATAATAGTTTCTTGAAAAGAGGCGGTTACCGTGGTAACACAGATGTCGGGGGTTGCCTAACACCTTCCCTCCGCATAACCAAGTCCCCGGACCCTAATAAATCTCAGTTTCACCGACCCGTTTAGTAGTGTCACATCACTAGGTCAATGTGCAAACCTTTTCTCAGTTGTGTTGGTACAACCATTTAAAAAACTAACTGGCGACTCTTAACAGTCCCATCGTCGACATTATACATGTCAGACCTTTTTCACTTGTTTTTTCAAACAAATCTCACCTAAAATGAGAACACCAAAGAACAAGTAACGGAAAGGGACATCCAAAAATCCCGACGTCAACAACTCTTAACCTATAAATGAGAAATGACAAGAGAAATACTCACCAGCAGTAATGGGTAGAAGCCTAACCAAGCCTCGGTTAAACCATGTGAGCGCATACGCATGCCCTGGGGGGAAATATGCAAAGGTGTAGGAACCCCAATCATACTCTCCAATACGGTCAACGTGACGCGTGGCGCTGATCAAAGCGAAAGACACCGTAGAAGAGTTATCTGCTATGAAGCAGCCTCTAATGATCATCAGGAACAATCGCCGCATAATGCGATCCCTAATTCTTTTATCATCAGGCATGGGCTCACTCAAAAGCCCGCTCATATCATCTATGCTCAAAGGACCTGAACGAACAATCCTGCCCTTGAGCGCCTCCGTCGAAACTCCTAACAAGGATCTGATGGTAGTATGGGTAATATTCGCCATGCAAGGCACTGGCTCCCCTCTAAACTCCATACATGTGATAAATCTCCAATCCATCAGCGTCATCATCACCTCGCAATCCAACAGATGGAGTGACTGAGTTTAATGAAACCATCGCTCAGACAATGCCTTCAAATAACCCCAGGGACAACGACGGGGAAGGATGGAGAAGAATGCCCCAAATCCCCAATCACGCACTACAGTTCTGTAATCAGGATGAAGAGCCTAATACATGGAGTGTATACTAAACCAATTCCCTTGAGGCTGTGTGAAGTCGGGAACCTGCATGAAATATTGATCAACATCAGAATCCTTTACTCCTCGTCAATAGGAAAGAAGGAAGATTAAGATATAACGTCATACCTCGTAAGCATTCAAGTACATAGAGGGATGTCTGCTCAAATAACCTAGAAGCTCTGGGTTTGCCACCTGAATACAAGGGAGCTCCCTATGGGGAACATGTGCAGCAGGAGTGGGATCCTCAATCGGAATATCCTCATCCACGTCCTCAACGTATGGCACGTCTACCCAGACTGGACGAATCACAACCTCCACCAATCGACGAGGTTGTTTGACAGAATGGGGTCGAGGCACTTCAGAAGACCTCCTCCGTATACCAGAAGTGGTCCTACGGGAACTACTCGGCTGATCTAGATCCATGATATCTGGACAACAAGTCTCCAAATCACCTCAGAAAGGATGTGGTATTTCCATACCTGGAGCTTTCTAGAATGCATTTTAAGACTATATGCATGCATACATTTATTTTAACATATAATAGAGTTAAAATGCATGACTACCCAATCCCTATATTTTGAAATTTTTTGCCATAGTCCCCTTTGAAAATAGAACTATCTACATACACATAGGCATGTCTAGTTGGCCATTCAGTAGCACACCTGTCCCAAAGTCATATATGTAATATATGCATTAAAAATCAAAATCATCCATGCATAAGGTTAACCTCAATATCAGGAGTACTTTGCCTTTCTACCTTTTGCTCATTGGACTTCAAATAGGACAAAAAATAGAAGAAAAAGGTGCCAATTTGACTGTCTGAAAAGTTAAATTTTTTCACATCATTATGTTCAGCATGGTTTAATACTAACATATATTATGTTGAATATTTTTTATCAATTCATTTGTGCATACATAATCACTACTATGTGTTTAGATGCATTTAATGCTATAATTCAAAATCCAACGGATAAAAACTGGAAAAAAAATATATGCATATCGCTACTGTGATAGTGCGTAACACTTGTACGGTGGATGTAATTTGTAGAAAATAGCCCGAACTCAGCAAATCTGAAGGAGGCTCACGGATTTCTCTTAGCGAATCAAGTTAAAAATGACTTGTGAGACCAACCTGCTAGATTATATCATCCACGATTGGCCGCAGGCTCATCTGCGGCTGAAGCAGGTGCACCTGTGGCATCTCTATGTGGGCCCCACCCCTCCGGCTCGGTCCAGTTCGAGTTGCAAAGGAGTTCTTATAGACTAGAAAGGTCAAATCAGGAATAAAAAATGCCACGCGATTGAGCAAAATAGCATGCAATCATGGTCTTCTCAGATGAAACTTTGAGTCTATCCATCGCTCATTGGTAGTCACCCGAACATGAGGTATACCCTGCCAATGATCTCATTTGTTCAAAATCACATCCGACAATACCTTATACAGGTCCAATGCTGCCAACTCCGGATCATTACACTAAAAGATCAACGGGATCCCCGACGGGGGTTATAACATTGATCCCCGACAGGGGTTACAACGTAAATTCTCGACGGGGGTTACAACGTGAATGCCCGACAGGGGATTAAAACGCATTCAAGCCGTTGACACATATATCAACGAAGGTCAAGCATCCTTGACTTTATCTCAGCCGATGACGATTAAACCTATCGGAGCTCTAGAATTATTCGAGGATTTCATTCTCGATTACTAATTTTCTCCAGCGAATCCCCGGCGGGGGTCACAATGCAATGTTTTGTTGATTCACACGTCAGCGAAGGTCAAGCAACCTTGACAATCTACCCACAGAGTATCAGCCGTTGATTCACACGTCAGCAAAGGTCGAGCAACCTCGATACCTATCCCATTGGGTTTTTCACCGCCGATTCACTTGTTTGTGAAGTACATCGCCAACGAAGGTCGCATCCCCGACAAAGATTTGTTGTTGTTGGCAGTAAATCAAACATAATCTTGACATGTCCTGGCGATACCAACCAGGAAAGGTCAATGTTATCAAAGAGGATAGATGATGGAATATGTTATACACATCCTCAAACAGACCAAGCTTTATTCCCACATATCTCTTACGTATAAGAGGTACATCTCCAGGATCAAGTCGTTACCAAGGATATAGGAATTTGGTGATAACCCCAACATCAACATCCTAACAGATTCGGATTACACATTAAATCTGGTCATCATTGCCAATCCCAGTTGAAGCAACAGGAGCCAAAGAATCATTCCCAAAGATGTTGGGCTCTGAACCCCACATACATGCATCATACATTTGCATCATGTTGCTACATATAGTACCATGTTTGTCTTGTTGCATTTCAAGTGTCTAGGATTCTTTATCCTACCCATGCATCGCCATGCATGAGTATGATAAACAGGGGCATCTGTAGACACTTGGAAATTTTTTGTACTACTGTCACTAACATTACAGGAGGACATATTCGTCTTTTAAGAGGGAACCCTGAAAGACAATCCATATCCATTTCGGATACTACCGGAAGTTCATCATCAACCCCAGAACACACACTAGGAGTAACAATTCCAACCTCGGATATCACCCCGAGGCGTGCAGTTCCAATACCGGAACACACACCGAAGAAGACCGAATAATCACGAAGATAACCCCGAGATATCTAGTCTCAGTCCCAATCATGGGAATAACCACCAACCTTGGTGATCACCCCAAGGAATGTACACTACAACAAAAAGGCTTATCAATGTATCAAGACATCTCATGATCAGATGCGCGGTAAGCAGATATTATCTCATGCGATCAGATGTCGGTCACGATACGAAGTCGCATGATAATCTGTCATTGGAAGGACATCAACGACCACCAATAGCGACCGAATTATTAGCGACTGCAATTAGCGACCGATACCGTCGCTATTATGACTTATGCTGAGTCATTTGTCTTGCTTGACGTGTCACACGTGTCAGCGACCGATAATAGCGACCGCAGCGGTCGCTAGATTCAAGCGATTGATATTTTTTTAAAGACACTCACGCGTCACGATCCTTTTTTTTTTTTAAAATTTTTGCCTATTTTATTGATTTCCCAAAAATAACCTCGCTTTGTACTGCTTCAATCCTAACACAGTATATATATATATATATATATATATATATATATACAAGCATCCATATTAACATCCATCCAATACAATACAAAACATTCAAATATCCATGAATAAACATTCATCCAATACAATACAAAACATTCCTCCAACACAATATAATCGATATCGTAAACATCCATATAAACTAATACAATTGTCCAAAGAATGAATCTAAAAGAGTACAAGGCTTTAAAATTCTAAAAAATAAGTCTAGCGCTTCTTCATGGATCATCCAAATTAGGATCCTGTAATTATCAAAGTAATAAAACATATATGTTACATATAAGTAAGACATCGACTCGTAGACTATAAATATATAAGACAATGTAGCTAAACAATAAACGATATATATATACCTGCTCCTGTTGTTGTGTTGCTGCTCCTGCTGCCACTGCCGCCACTGCCTCCGCCAACTCATCAGGACTCAGAGACTGCAGATGCCTTGACAAAGATATGAAGAAGATCACGATCTGACAGATCACTCTCTCACGATCGGCAGGAGTATGATAGGTCGGAATACCTGATGGTCGTGTAGACTGGTGGCGTGAGTCACCAGTGCCATCGATGGTCGGGCGCCGTCTTTGTCCTTGGCCTTTGACATAATTTTTCTTCACGATGGACGCCTCTCCCCATAATTCTTGATCAATCGACGACGCGGGGTGCCTTCAGGATAGCGCTGCTCATTAAGCCCTTATAAGTGTCTCCGTCGGAAGATGAACAATTAAATAGTTAAAATAAATAAAAAAATACTAAAGAAGGTCGTTACAATTTATAAACAACATATTAGGATAAAGTGAACTTATTACCGCTTATCCGAAACGACTTTCGTGTAGACAATCGCGAGTGGCCACATACACATCCAACCAATTGATAGGTTGACCTTGAGACCGAGACTCCTATAGTTCATTTCCTCATATTATTATGTAAACATATGATATTTTAGCTAAAAAAGATGATCAGAAACATAACATACGTACCTTGGCGTGAATGTGTTGCAAATACCGTGATATACCGCCGCCCGATCGTGCCTTTTGCCTTCTCGCTGTCGATACACACGAGGATCTGTTTCGAGGCGGCGATCTTCAAGGCTCTTGACCCAACTCTCGCCTTTCCATCGGTCACACATACGCACCTATATATGGGCCGCATGCGCACCACCGTGGGCTATGCTCATGCATATATCGCTTTCACCACATCTCGGATGGTCAATCTCAGCATTGTGCAGGGCTTTTTGTCGTTCCTTGTTCAAATTATCTTTAGTTCGTACGGCGCACTTCTGCCAGAATAGTGTCTGAATAACTGATGCTTGTGCGTCGTCCCATCTATATCGTTTCTGCAAATAAAACAACAATAATAATATTACTAAGCAATATTATTTGATTAACTATGTATTATCTATCAGAGTGATAAAAAAATATACCTGAAATTCAGCCCAAACTGCATCCTTATGGGCGAGAGGTGTGCTCGCCCATGTAATCACTGGCGTAGGCCAGTTCTGTAAGCATAATTGTGAAATGCACTTCACAATTTTACTATCTTGAAAATCACTACAATATACAATAATTTATATTAAAACCCTTATATATATATATATATATACACGATGTTTAACTTACGTGCTATCTGGAGGAGGACGGATCTCAGATAAGAATGCGATCATCCGGGATTAGCCGGGCCTTTGACACATGATTAGGGCCCCACCCAACCCAAGGCTTTTAGCTTCTGCAGTTTGTAAGACATCTATAAATAAAAAATTTAGGATGTTAGTATAAGTTATAAATGAAAGGTACATAAACATGTCGTGGATATAGAGAACATCACCATGTAGACCTTAACTAACTTAGGGAACCATGTAGACCTTAACTAACTTAGGGAACCATTTTACATGTTATCTATAGGCAATGTATGTACTCCTCACTATCTAACAACACTAGTCACACAAATCTCCAATACCACAATAGAACACATATGGTCTTTAAGCATTCCTATATATGATTCGAGGGTCCATATCTGAACACAACAAAAAAACATCACATATACTCATTGCCATCACATATACACGAATGCATATATAGCCATTTGACTTATATATGAAGATTTAGACAAGTATGGATATTTTAGAAACAACTCATTAATAGTGTGATTGAAAAGAGTGCTTGTGTTTGTGTTTGTACTTTTCATTTTCTTTCTATTCTAAGCTAAGTTATACTTATAGCATACATATTAATAGTGTGTCATTTTCTTTATCTTCTCGACTGTGAATTATGGAAAAACTTCTTTGAACCTTCTTCTTGATTGAATTATGGATAAACTTAATTCCTAGTTATGTTTTATGTTATACTCATGTTCAAGTTATACGGCCATTTGACTTATATATGAAAAAAATTCGGCAGAGTCTCCCTTATAATATGGACTATCCACATCCACGAGGGCATGCATACTTGACCAATTTCAGCAAAATATAATCCCAACACACAAAAACAGAATGTGCACAACTATAATTCAAGGCACAATTTAGGAGAATCCAATATTCACAATGTATGAGCATAAATGTATGAGCATTATAGTACAATATTCACAATGTGTTTGCATATAAACCAACTGAAATTGAAAGGTGTCGAGGTGTATGAGCTTATGAGTGCAGAAAAGAACACGAGAGGAAACACAATTTTATTGCCTTCTTTAATTCAATATATATATATATATATATATATAGGGTTAGGATGTGAATGAACCTGGATTATGTTTGATATTATATCCTTTTCCGATCCATATAGTTGGATTCTAGGCCTAGCCATTACAATTAGAAGAGTGAGTGAATATCGGATACGATTATATCAATCTGATGATCCAAAAAGAATCCAGGTTAAGGGAGTTACAAAGTACTCCATAAAATTCAAAATTCAATATAACAGTTGAGCGAGCTACCAGTGGGTAGGGTAGAAACATATCAATAATACCTCTTATTTTAATTATGTCAAAACATATCAATAATACCTCTTATTTTGAAGATCTTTTCAAGACTTTTCTAATAACATAGATTGACAATTTTGAATTTATAACAAAAAAGATATTGAAATTTGAACTTTGGTATGTTTTATTTTAGCCTAAAGAGAAAGAGTAGTCTGACCCTTTTTGGACTTTTTAACGTAAAAAGTTAACTTCTCGCGGAGCAAGAGTTTTTTTAAATTTAAATTTTAAAAGAGTTTTAAATTTTAAAAAATTGTGCAAGAGTTTTTTCAATATTGGGATAAATAATGCAAAATAGTAATAAATAAATAAATAAATAAACGAAGAAGTTGATTATTTGGTATTGTTGTTTAGACATGTATATTTAAATCGAGATAACCAAATTTAAATAATTATTATATTTATATATAATATATGAATAATTAATTAGTTTAATTAGTTAGAATCGAACTTAAGCGAACTATAGTGGAGTTTAGATGGGCCGAGTTTAAACGGTTCAAGCTCTAGTCGGACACGGTTTTAATTAAACGATCACAATCTTTTGTTAGAACACGACTTGATAAACGAACTTGGGCCGAGTATAGCCAAGCTTAAACAAACCAAGTCAAACTTCAACGAGCTAAGCTGAGCTTTGTTCACAACCAACTCCGTTCATTTACAGCTGTAGGTATCAATAAATGCTTTTCTTTTAAGGGACAACTCAAGATGCCAATATTGTTAATTCCCATATACGATCTTATGACAGGAAAGATGTAAAAAATGTGAGGATAACCTTATACAATGCCGCAAAAAAGTCATGCCTAGAATATAAACTCGATTATTTCTAAGCTATAATTCCAAAACAAAAGGAGTAAGCATTTACAAAATACCTTTACAAGAAGTCGATTATGTCCCGTTGATTCTCGGACAATAACACTCATAAAATAATAATAAATTTATTAAATATATCATCATTACAAATTTATTATTAACTATATTTAATCCTTAATTTGTGAACATTAAGTTCCAAACATAAAATTATTGATAATTATGCTTTAAAAAGTATACTACTTATATTTTACTAGTATTACGTATTCAATAAGAATTCTTTTTCTATTTTTGTTTTTGTTTCCCTAGCTCTTTCCTAGTTCCAAATTTCAAGTTCTAACCTATAGATTTGATAAAGAAACAAATCAAACAATCAACGCTTACCGTCCAAAACCAAAACCCATTAACTAAAATATAAAATCACATCCAACCCGACCGAGAAATAACAACGACCAAAACCCACAAAGTGAAACAACTAATCCATCAAATTCCAAATTGAAAACAAGATAAATATTAGGAAATTTTACCAAATTGGTTTGAGTATAGCATAGTTATTGATGTAATTTAAATGTACAAAAATAGAATTACATAAAGCACAATTAGTCTAATTTAGAGATTTAGGGATTAAGGGATAACTAAAAGTTTACTTTAGAGATTAATTGGGGTTACCAATGGAGCAAATGGTGGTGCGAGTGGTGCGGCGGTGGTGCGGTGGTGCGGCGGTCAAAGGTGGTTTCTTCTCTTCCCCCTACTCCTCTCCTCCCTCGTCTCAGATCTCCCTCTTTGTTTTCTTCTCTGCATTGATTTCATGAACGTAGTCCGATTAAGTTTATAAGAATCATGATCAGCATCAAATGATCGCGACGCGGTCGCTAGTTTTTATGATGTGGACATATCAATTATCGCTCATGCGTCGGCCGATACAAATCGTCATGCCGCGCCAATTTTCGCACCAAATTTTTGGGGAAATTCTTCTCAATGACCGATCAATGACCGTATGCGGTCATGGATATATACTAGCTGACGAGAATCCTTATCTGGTCCGCGAGATATCGGTCATTATTACTATTATCGGCGACGGGATAGTCACGATCGTTGATATCATTGGTCGCAGATGGCCATTTTTCTTGTAGTGGTAGTTTTGGCGATAACCCCAGAAATGCTTGTTTCAAATGCAACCAACTTCAATCTCGGCTCACAACGAGATACTCCGTACCAAGCTGGAGATAACACCGAGAGGACAGGCACACCTCAGAGATGACATTGAGGACCTTAACCAATTACATCAGTCCATTCTCAGCGAAGCCCTGAGGAACGTCTGCTTTATCAGCCCAAACCGGCGATAACACCAGTGAGGGGAAACATCGTCTTCTTGCCAACGCGATGCCACGCCACGTCGTCTCAACATTTCATACATATCTCTACACAACTATGTCCCACATGAATCAAGGAGAACCAATCCCGAGTGACTATTGTGCGGGGTAACAGATGGAATTTGAAGCTTGAAGACCGGAGGGCATCGTCCCATCTTCAATGACTTCGTACAAACTCTAATCCCATGCCATTGTACAACTCTTGACAATGGCGGTCCGAAATAGGTCCTGTATACCTCAATCGGATGCCCGAATTGTACTTTTGAAAGTTCGAGTAGACATTATAGTGCCCGAGTGCACGTACAATTAGACGACCCAACCCGAGAAACCCGGGCCAACCCGGGTTGCCCATGGTACACCTGCGGCCCAGCCGCAGGTCCACCCTCTATAAATAGAGGGCTTGGGGTGGCCATTTTGCAAGAGAAAACGGCAAGGAAGCCCTGCCCAATTTGCTCTGTACTCACCCCATATGGAGTACTTTTTCATTTTAAACACCTGTGAGCTCATATATAGCTACTTTTGTACCTACAAAAGCCAGTGTTTACCCACTTTAAAGATATAGATGTCTTCTTTGGCAGTCCACTGTAAGCCTTCTCACACACTTTAGAGTCTTTCTTTTCATCTTTGCACACACCCTTCTTCACGCTGAGAGTCGTGTTGCGTCGTTTGCCCGACTTGATCAGTGGTTTTATTTCGATTTATATATATATATATATATATATATATATATATATATATATATATATATATATATCGACTAACATTATCGAGTTATGCCTTGATTGAGCCTAGACTTGATTCGAGCGTTTATTTGCTTATATATATATATATATATATATATATATATATATATATATATATATATATATATATATATAACTATGTGTCTAACTTTGTTCGATGAGTCTAAACTTTGGTCCAGAGCGTTTACTACTTATATATATATATATATATATATATATATATATATATATATATATAAACTACTGCCTAATGCATTGATGAGCCTGAATTATACATCCGGAGCGTTTACTTTCTTTTATATATATATATATATTTATATATATGAACTGTTGTCAGACTCTATTCGATGAGCCTGGATTTTACATCTGGTACGTTTATTGCTTATATATATATATAGAGAGAGAGAGACTCTAAAGCGAACCAAAGACGAACCGTCGTCTTTAGTGTCTATGGCAACGGTTCGACCCGTCGCCAAAGACTACAATGCTTTGGCGACGGATCGAACCGTCGCTATAGACACCAAAGACGATGGTTCGTCTTTGGTTCGCTCTTTAAGGTTCGCTTTAGAGACGGACCGTATATATATATATATATATATATATATATATATATATATATATATATATTAAATCCCACCGAGTTTACTTACGTGGTGGTTGATCTCTTCTGACTTTCTTTACATTTAAATCTCGCTGGAGTTTACTTCGTGGTAGTTGATTGCCTTAGACAGCTTTATTTACCTTTTGTCCAGCCTGGAGTTCCCTTCATGGCGGTTGACCGTATTTACAACTTTATTTATGTTTCGTCCCACCTGGAGTTTCCTCCGTGGCGGTTGATAGCTTTTACAGCTTTATTTACATTTTGGATCCCCCATGGAGGTGCTTCGTGGTTGGTGATCATGTTTGTATATATATATTTATAGCTTTTATATATATACCTGCTTACTGCTTTCATACAAATTACGGTATCTTGTGCGCCTAGGAATCATTTGATCACAGATTCAGCCTATTGGATCTAGATTCTTGCCTCTCGTGATGGACATTTTCAAATTGTAGCGACTTTTGTAAATTATTCTCATGGTTCCGAATTTCCTCAGATGGTTTCCATAACCATGAGGAAGTTGACATTATTTTATACATTATTTTCGTATGGATGCCTCGCATCTGTAAAATAAAATCAATTAAGCCGAACACTTAATAAAATTGCAGTGTAAAAGGTCTCAATTACTATTGAGCATCATGGTTTGAAAAACCTTTTTTATAAAACCTCATTGCCATATCTTGCTAAAAACTGAATTTTTACATAAATTAAAACCGTGTGTATATAGGTGCGAACGAGGCTTCGCACTACTTCCAAATAACAGCACATTGACCCCCCCACACACACACATTCAGATAATAGTTTCTTGAAAAGAGGCGGTCACCGTGGTAACACGGATGTCGGGGGGTGCCTAACACCTTCCCTCCGCATAACCAAGTCCCTGGACCGTAATGAATCTCAGTTTCACCGACCCGTTTAGCAGTGTCACATCACTGGTTCAATGTGTAAACCTTTTTTCGGTTGTGTTGGTACAACCATTTAAAAAACCAACTGGCGACTCTTAACAGTCCATCGTCGACATTATACATGTCGGACCTTTTTCATTTGTTTTTTTAAACAAATCTCACCTAAAATGAGAACACCAAAGAACAAGTAACGGAAAGGGACAACTAAAAATCCCAACGTCGATAATTACCTCACTTAAAGCAAGATTAGTATCTCTTCGAAGTTGATCATTCTTATCATCCTCTCCAGTTTTCGGAACAAATTAACATTCAAAGGTTAGGTAAAAATATTAACAATATATCCTTCAGTTGGATAATACTCAATCACACTTTATTTGTTTAATGTAATGAAATTTGATGTCAATGTGCTTAGTCTGACCATGAAAAACTAGAATCTTCGTCCACGCAATTGCTAAATTACTCTCAAAAATATCTTTATAGGAACATTATATTTGTGTTACAAAACACCAAACATTCGACGTAACCAAAAAACTTAAGTTACAGTACTAGTTACTGCAATATATTTTGTCTCTGTTGTAGATAGAACTACAAAAAAATAGGGCATTACCGACGGGATTACTACCGACGGCACAAACGCCGTCATGAATGACCTTAATTTCGACGGCATGGTCGTCGATACTGTGTGTCATTGCCAATGAGTACTTATTCCTTTTCCACGCTCATTTTTCCTCTATGCGCGCGCCAAAATATAGGTCGACGAACTCAGGTCATTGGCGACAGGAAATGCCGTCGAGATTGCCATTATTATCGATGGGCGTAATATCGACGACACTGTCGTCAAGAATAAGTCTGTATTTAATTAGAGTTTGTTTAATTTTTTATTTATGCTCTTTCATTTTATTTTTCCTTCGAGATTCTGATTTCCCCTCGCGCCGTCGCCTTCTTCCTCGCGTCGTCACCCTCTAGCTTATTCTTGTCGTCGTCGTCCTCTCTCCCCCATCACCGTTCCTCTTTGTCTATCTCGAGCAAGGTATGTTTTCTAAATTCCAATTTCCCCCAAATGTAACCTAGTAATCTATGTTTCTACAATTTCACTCTATTTTTCCCCAAATATCAGATTTTGTGTATTACTAATTTATAGTTTGCAAGTTTGCATGAAAATTTTAATGTGACATGAGATACACCCAATTGCAGTGTATTACTTCTTTCTTTCTTTTTGGTACTGAACAAGGGGTTTCATAGCTTAGTGATATATATCCAACTTCTGTTGATAAATTATTGTGTTAAAGAATTCAGTTATTTGTTGAATTAAGTTCAGGTATGCTCTGATTTTACATAAATTTAAAAATTTTCAAAGGGTGTATGCACTGATTTAGTTCCCTTGCTTGGTATAATGGGTAGAAATTAATTTTGTTTTACCTATATTTTTCTGTATGTTTATTAGTTTGGCCATTACTATAGTTCTAGTTTGAAATTATTAATTTATAGACACATACTTCTTGAAAAAGAAGTGGAATAATTTGATCTATAAGGTCAAATTTCTGTTGTTGTGGGGTGGGGGTAGGTTTAAAAAATCAAATTAGAAATGGTTGTGTGAAAGGAAACACTTGATTAAGTGGCATTCTCCCCGTACTAGTTTAGAGCAATGTATCTCTTTAATTATTATTTTTACTAGTATAAAGAGCATTTCAACATCAATCAAAGTTTGAAAATACCACACTCCAGACTGTATGTAATGTATAGTCAGGCTCTGGTAGCATAATATGTATATAGTGTTATTCTAGAGTAGTTATGAACCACATATTCCCTTTTTCATCGTTAAGTTGTCTTTACATTACATCATCTGCTATCTTAATACGTTTTATACTACTAATATATTTACAACAAAAAATTTATAGCGTAATGAGTTGATACTAAACAGATTTTCACACTAAGTCTATAATAATCAATAATTTCATAATTAAATATACACACACATAAATACTTGTGTGTTTCTATATTCTATAATACATGTATATATGCATATATATTGAGAGAGAAAGAGAGAGAGAGAAGTAAACATGTTGGGATCCAAGAAAACTTTTTCCTTGTGTGATCGAAGAAGGCAACCATTTACCATGCATGCGTTTTTTCTTATTTAGTACACCCATGGAATTTACTAGCGTCTTTTGGTTATTTTTAATTTTAATGCCAATGTATAAAATCAGGCTTTTCCATTCTGAATTCGAAATATGGTTCGTTTATTGGGTTATTGAAGATTGCTCAACTTGGTAAATATAGTGATTATAATATCATCTAGGAGTCTAAGAAAGTGATCTTCTTTGTGTTTCTTTGATTTCTTATTCATCCTTGAAGAACTTTGCCTTTTTTTTCTTCAGTAATCTCTATGATCAAATGTGTGTATATATGGGGGAGATTTGGGAGAAATTAAATGGTCGTTTGGAATTTGGATAGCCTTTTTGAATTTTTTTCAAAAAATTAGTTGGCATTAAAAACACCAAAATAAAATTGGCATTGAAAACACAAAATAATATTGGCATTGAGGAGGAAAAAATGTAACACATTTGTTTATGGTTGTCAAGTGTCTTTGAGTATGTTGCCAAGAAAATATGAGTAAAATTAAAATAATAGTTATTCCATGTGACTTGACATGTGCATATTTTCATATAGTTTAGGAAGCTTAGAAAACCGTTTGAGATTCACTTAGTATGAGTGAATGTCAAATAGTCCTTGTTTTGAGACTGTTCCTGTATGTTTCAATCTCACTTAGATCAGTGTTAACGACTTGAGAACGTCTTTATATTTTTTAAATTTTTGGTCATTACATATCTCTTGATGTTCTTTGGGTACATATTTAGACTACGATGTGTTAGTCTATTTTGTGTACTTGAAGAACATGGGGAGGTGCTGCCGAAATTTCTGAAAAATTTAAAGATGTGTTCAAGTTGTTGGCATCAGTAAGGCGACACATCCGGGAATGGGATAGAAGCCTAACACGTTAGAGTGGGAGATGAAGTTAGGAAACTCATAAGCTTGCATATACATTAACTTGGAGACTAGATTGTGTTTGTCTAACTTTCCATATATATATATCAGACAATTGTCTAAGATGTTTGTTGATCGAAGTTGGATGGAACGTAGGGTAGTCACTAATAAGAGTGGGCTTAACTCTGAGTATCGTAGTGGGGTTGAAAAGTTTCTCAATTTCGCGTTTAAGCAAGTCAGCAATGATGAGATCAGATGTCCTTGTAAGAGGTGTGTGAATGATGTGTGGAAGGAAAGGAGTGATGTCATGTGCGACTTATTTGCGTATGGGTTCAAGCAGGGTTATACGACATGGATCTATCATGAAGAAACCTGGTTGGATGAACATGAATCATAACCAGAATCCAGAGGTGAAGAAACCTTTGACTTTGCTAACATCATAGTCGAAGCTGCTGGTTCATACTTTTTGTGGAATACAGACATGGATGGCAGTAGGGTCGGGCAAGAGCCGAATGACGGGGCTAAGGGTTTCAATGAGTTATTGCATGAAACAACGACGCCAGTCTATGACGGGCACAAAAAGCACACCGTCTTATCTACAATGACTAAGTTTTTACACTTCAAGAATGAGCATAACTATAGCGAGAGAGGTTTTAATGAACTGCTAAACATTGTGAAGGAGTGCTTACCTACGTGCAATAAGTTACCGGAGTCATACTATGATGTGATGAAAATGGTCAAAAGGCTCAATCTAGGGTATGAGAAGATTGATGTTTGTGAGAATTACTATATGTTATATTATGGTGATGTCAATAAAGATAAGAGGTCATGTGATATTTATGGTACAAGTAAATACTGTGAACATCACAAGAAAAAGGGAAAAGACGTGCCGAGAAAGATCTTACGTTACTTTCCCATTGCACCAAAGCTTCAGGTTGTTTATGTCAACACATACCACCGAGTATATTAGGTGGCACTCTACAGGGGACATAGTCGAAGGTCAACTGAAGCACCCGACAGATGGGCTTGAGTGGAAAAGTTTTGATAAAAAGCAACCTCGTTTGCTAAAGAGGTCTGCAATGTTTGGCTTGGACTTACTACAGATGGGTTTAATCCGTTTAATGGGCCTTACACCAAGCCCTACTCAACTTAGCCAGCTATTATGGTTGTGTATAACCTCCTGCCTTCGATGTGCATAAAAGATCCCTACATGTTCATGGTTTTACTTATTCCGGGTGATAAGAGTCCAAGTAAAGACATCAATGTATACATCAGGCCGTTAGTTGATAAGTTTAAGATGTTGTGGGATAAATGGGTTCAAACTTATAATGTATCTCTTAACCAAAACTTTGACATGAGGGCAGCTTTACTATGGACCATAAATGACTTCCCGAATTTAGGAATGATCAGTGGATGGTCGACTCACAAGGGCTTGTCATGTCTCGTGTGCATGGGGTCAATTAAAGCTATGCGGCTCAAACATAAGGGGAAAATGAGTTTCTTTTTAACATCCAGAAAAATTTTGCCGATTGAACATCGTTATCGTCGGATGAGTAGACAATTCAATCAAAAAATAGAGAGACGTCAAGTACCTGACTGTCTTTCTGAGAAAGAAGTGTTGAGTTGGATTACTTACTTGAATTTTCCACCTTCAGGGAAGAATCACAGATTAGAGCGAGCTTATGGTTACGACAAGGTTCACAACTGGACACACAGATCCATGTTCTTTGACCTACCTTATTGGGCTACACTATGCATCCGTCATTGTTTAGATCCGATGCATACTGAGAAGAACGTATTTGATAACATTTTTTATACAGTCCTAGATGCAAGTGGTAGAACAAAGGACAACAACAAGTCGATGCTTGATTTGGTAGAAATGAACATTAAGGAACATCTATGGCTGTATCAGAAGGGTAGTAAGACGGTAACGCCTAAAGTTGATTATACTTTGACCAGAGAACAATTTCTATTAATATGTAATTAGATCAGTGGACTGAAGCTCGCAAATGGATATTCTTCGAATATAACAAGGTGTTGTAAAGTCAAAGAGCAGAAGTTTTGGGGTCTCAAAAGTCTTGATTGTCATGTATTCATGCAGAAGTTGATCCCCGTGGCATTTATTGACTTGTTACCAAAACGTGTGGTTAAAGCACTGACAAAACTTTCTAATTTCTTCAGAGATCTATGCTTAACGGAGCTCCAACTCAAAGACATAGATAAAATGGAGATGCAGATAGTGGAAATAATGTGTAAGTTAAAAATAATCTTCCTACCATCGTTTTTTGATTAAATGGAGTATTTGCCTATTCACTTGCCATACGAAGTTAAGTTTGGCGGTCACGTGCAATATAGATGGATGTATCCATTCGAGAGGTAACGACATTAATGTTTTTAATACGCTGAAATGTTCATTCTTGTTTACTAATGTATACATGCATATATAACACATAGGTATATGCGACGTCTAAAACAAAAGGTGAAGAACAGAGCCCGTGTAGAGGGGTCAATTGCTGAGAGTTATGTTACAGAGGAGTTTGTTAATTTTCGCTCGTTGTACTTTGAGCTAAATGTTCAGACGAGGCACACTCGCTTACGTTAAAATGAGACTATTACACATGAGGAAAATGGAGAAGTAACGGCCCTTAGTTATCCTGTATAATCATTTGGTAGGAAAAAAGGCGATTCTTGACCGATAGTGAGTATGCAGCTGCCACATTGTATGCACTTGTCAACAAAAATGAAGTAGCGCCATACATTAAATAAGTAGCCATAACTATATATGTCTTATATTACTTCTATAAGTTCCTTCCATACACATTAAGTATATAACTGTATTGCAGTCAATATGATGCTGAGATACATGAAGCGAATCCGATTATATCAGACGCGGATTTGCAAAATTTGAGGAATAGAGAATTTGTGCAATGGTTTAAAGATCATGTAAGTCTAACTAATTAACAACTCAATGAATCTACCATCATAAACATAATCTTATGGCATAATTAACTTTAGAATATGTTGTGTTCATGTACATTATGTCCTCACAGATGAGTTAGCTGACATTCGACTAAAGCTTATAGCCGACGACCCTGAAGGATCTTTAGATACTTATACATGTTGTATTATAAATAGTTACATATTTACATGTTGTGATATTAGGGAAGTCTCTTCTTCTGATTTTGGCGTTGTGGTTAAAGGTAGCTGCTACGATAATCGTTCTATAATATTGGGGTCATCAAGAGTTAGTTTGCTTCAATTGTCATTGGTTTGATGTTTAGAATGGAGTTAGAATAGATAAAAATTCAGGACTGGTGACTGTTAGTGTTAAGTCAAAACTAAACTCAAAAGAGCCTTTTATTTTAGCAAGTTAAGCAACACAGGTGTACTATGCGTGGAGTGTTAAGACTCTTACAAGCCCATAGTATGCTATTATAACCACCAAAGTGCGTGGTTTTCAAGGCACAACTCCTCGTCCAGACGATGAACCTTTACAAGTCGAGTCTACTAGTGTCATACCTGCTGATCTGACAATTATTAGTGAGTCTAGTGAAGAAGAGGATGATATCGTCGCTGTCGAAAGTGAAGACGATGTTGTTGAGGAGGTAGATATAATTGAAGAAATCGTTGAGGATGACGAAGATGGTGATGACAACGATATTAAAGATCTACTACTCAAAGATGATGATTCTGATATTGATGGCTTTGAGGATATAAATGATTAGGAGTATGTACTCTTTATGTCCTTTTATTTGTATTCGAATGTAATAGTTTGTATGTAACATTCCAGAATTTTAATTATAAAATTAAATATTTATTGAGTTATAAAAATATTTAATGGTTGTGGTTATAGTTGAATAAACATTTGTTTAATTGATTTGATTTTATTTGGTTAATTATTTGTTAAATAAATAATTATTGAATTAAGGAAATTATTATTATATTGATATTTCAATTTAATGGTTAATTATTTGTATTGAGTTATGTGATTAAATGATTTATTTAAATAATTGTTATTTGAATAAATTAAATTAAATATGAAAGCGTGATTAAATAAAGTGTGACAAATAACTATATTATAAGGAGTTATTAAAATAAATTAAAGTAGTTTAATTTAGTATTATCCAAACAAGGTTCAAGGATATTAATTCTTTAATTCTTAAATGGTTTTTGCCAAACAAGGCCCTATTGCTTTTGAAATTCTTTTAATTTTGAAATATATAAATAAAATATAATTAAAATAATAAATATAATATATTTATATTATATACGTTTATGTTGTAACTGTTAATATAATTAGTATGTTATTTGATAAGTGGGTTTTACACCTACTTATTGGATATTAATTCACGCAAACTAGGCCCATCTCAAGTATATTTTAGTGTATTTTTAGTTGCATTTCATGTTATTTTGCATTGCATTTACTTAAAACTCCTTTGGTGTAAAAGTGCAGGATATGACATGATTTGGTGATGTAAATGTCATGAGGCTGTTGGACATGAGGATCAATTGGAGCAGGAGGCTAAGCATGGATGGACAAAAGAATGAACAAAGCAGAATGCATCATTGCGATTCAGTTAGTAACCGTAATTCAAAGTTGCAGGTTTCCACGCTACCGCCGCCGACGTAATAAGCTTGAGGATCGCTACCGCTGTGAGCACTTCTACCGGATAGACATTGCACACTGCAAGTTGCGCGCCCGCACGAGGATTGCAAAGGAGGGGCGCGCGGCCGCGTGCGATGCCTGATGTTGCTGAGCTGTTTATTTTATTTTTGAAATTTTAAGTGTTGGGGGCAACTAGGGCTTATATATTAGACATTTTATCAGATGAAAAAGGGACTCCCACCCCTTTGGGAAAAATAAGGAACAAGGGTTTTCTTTCTCCCTTAAATTTCAACAATAGATTAGAGTAGATTAGCGCAGTGATTTCTAGAGTTGACGAGATTGAAGACTTGAAGCAATTGGGAAGCATCGGAGATTCCATCTTGGGGCAGGAGAACAGATTTGCACTTCAATTCTCTACTTTTATCCTCCCTTTGGTTTTTATTTGTAATCTTGTGTTGTTTATTCAATATGTGGATGATAGATTTGATTCAACTATGATTTAAACTCTATTCTGAGCTTGAAATGGATTAGTTTATTCTGATATATTTCATTGTTAGCCTTATTGATTGCTATAGGATTGTTTATTAAGATTCATGTTTATTTGATTAGTTGATTGGCCATCAATTATTGTGATAATCCATATGGACTTGAGAGATGAAGTATGGGTTTGGATATGATCTTAATAGCTTATGATTGTATATTCTACATTGTGTTGGGATGTATGATTTGTGCTTAGGATAGACATATACCGACGCACCATTCGTAGTCTATTGAGAACTTGGGATTAAACCCTAATTATTTGTAAATCACATAGACATATAGTGGTTTAGGTAATGTGGGTGTTCATGTGTATTCTATCAATTATGGATTATATGTGATATGGGTATAGTACATTGAGAGATGGCAGTACTTTACTTTTGTGTTCTCGACTAACAAACCAGTACAATTAGTTTGGCCTAACATGAAGTGTATGGTTTTGAATGAGTCAATAGATGAAATTGTGATCTCAGGTCTTCATTATCTAGTCTCACTCTAGGAATAGTTAGGTTTATTTAATTTAATAGTTTAAATATAAAATATAATATCATTCGTTTAAATAAGACTAAGATGGTTATGGGTTAATGCTTGGTGAACTTTATTAGTTAATTCTTCGTGGGAAAGATATTTTACTTACTCTTTATTAATTGTTGACCGTGTATACTTGCACGCATATATTGATCGGTAAAATGACCAACAAGTTTTTGGCGCCATTGCCAGGGACAAATATGACTGAACCAAGGAACACAAGAACTGAAGGACTCAATGTATTTTTGACATTGTCAGCACAAATTGCAACACTTTCGGAGAGGTTGGATGTTCTTGCAGCCTAACATACTCGACAGATAGCAGTTATATGTGAATATTGTGCTGGCAAGCATCCGAGTTATCAGTGCAACATCGGGGTTGGACAAGTATAGTTTGGGGGTGATTACTCCAATAGCGATGTTAATCCTAATTATCATCAAGGTTGGGGATATCACCCAAATTATGAATGGAATTGTAACTATCAAAACCAAGACTGCATTCCAAGTCCAACATATCCATCGGATTTCTCATACCCACCTCCAATGCAACAAGAA